>CM065377.1:54644182-55121682 GCA_033060915.1 Euryodendron excelsum | reverse complement strand
CATTTGGCTCACCGGCTTAGCCCTTTCCTCAAAATATATGCGATGAGTGCATACAAGAGGGCTAATGCCGTGCAAATCGGCAATTGTCCAACCTATGGCTTTCTGGTGCTTTTTGAGCACCTCCAACAAGCTCTTTTCTTGAGCCTTCGTAAGTGATGAAGATATCACTACGGGATAAGATTCACCTTTACCCAAAAAGACATATTTAAGGGTAGAAGGCAAAGGCTTGCTATCGGGCGTAGGAGCCTTTAGTTCGGATGGTTGGGGCTTGGTAGGGTTAGGGGTCAAAGGTTCAAAAGTGGGGGTCCATTGACCCACCACCAAGATAGCACACACCTCTAGACCACTACCCTCATTAAAAACATCCCCCTCTTCCTCATCTCCCAAGCAATCTAGACTCTCACTTAATGTCAACATTCTCTCCAAAGGGTCTTCTACCATTTGCCTCTCGAAGTGCTCTTGCACTATCGAATCAATAAGATTCACCTCTCGGACAACCTCTAAATCCCCCGGTTGTTTTCCCGCGTTAAACATGTTAAGTTCAACGGACATGTTTCCAAAGGACAATTTTAGAAGACCCCCCTTCACATGGATGATGGCGTCACAAGTGGCTAAGAAGGGTCGCCCTAAAATGATACGAATGTGGTTCCGGGCATGGGGGTCAACAACCGGGTGAGTATCTAAGACCACAAAATCGGCCGGGTAGTAAAACTTATCAACTTTCACTAAGACATCCTCAACTATTCCCCTAGGGGCTTTGATAGATCAGTCCGCCAGCTGGAGTGTAATCCTCGTAGGTTTCAACTCACCTAGCCCCAATTGCTCGTACAACGAGTACGGCAATAGATTCACACTCGACCCCAAGTCTAGAAGGCACCCCTCTATCCTATGGTCCCCTATCACACATGTTACGGTAGGACAACCGGGATCTTTGTACTTTGGTGGGGTTTTGACTTGGACAACGGAATGGACATCCTTAGCAAGAAAAGCATTCTCCCTTACATTTAATCTCCTCTTAACAGTACATAAATCCTTAAGGAATTTAGCATAAGAGGGAACTTGTTTAATTGCTTCAAGAAGTGGTAGATTTATTTTGACTTTCTTGAAAGTCTCATAAATCTCCGAACTTAATTGATTCTTGGGTTTAACTAACTGGTGAGGAAATGGAGCGTGAGCCAAGATCTCACGTTCCTCTTTCAAAACTTCCTCACCATTGGGCAAGGACCCACTCGGCTCTTTCTTCTCACAATTCCCTTCCTCCTTCTTTTCTCTCTCATTTTTTTCTCTCTCACTCGCCTCCTCCTTCTCACTTGGTCCTCCCTCAACTCCTTTTCCTTTTCTAGATTCTTCCTCATTAACTCCCGACCCCTCATTAACCTTAGACCCTTTTACCCCACCCGTAGGGTCCCTAGGAAGGATGGTCTTGTCAATGGTTTTACCACTCCTCAAAGTGGTAATGGCCGAAACATTCTCATGGCTAGTTGATGGTTGGGCCAAGGTTTCGGTGGAATGGACATGCCTAGAAGGATTGGGTTGAGGTTGTGCAGGCAACTTACCCTTCTCAATAAGGGTCAAAGCTTGAGTAAGAAGAGTCAATTGACTCTTGATGTCATCTAAAATTTTGTCAACCCGTGATTTTACCCCCCCTTGGGTTTGGATGAATTGTTGGAGAGTATCCTCCAATGGCTTTCGATGTGGGGGGTGGTATGTGTTGGTTTGAGCTTGAGGTGGAGGTTGGAATGGTTTAGGTTGGGTAGGAAATGATGTGACCGGTGGAGGTTGGTAATGTTGTCGGTGCGATTGTGATGGAGGGGCTTGATAAGATTGAGGGTTGTTATACCCTCCTTGATAAGCTTGGGGATTTGAAGTCCCCTCATTGCGCCACCCAAAGTTAGGATGATCCCTCCATCCCGGGTTATAAGTATTGGAGTAGGGGTTTCCCCCACCTCAGCCATACAAGGCTTGGCCATGCAAGGCTTCCTTAATCCCCGGGATAACCGGGCATGATGAGGTGTTATGCTCTTTGGTCTCACAAACCGCACAACACATTCCCTTAGGCTTTTCACTCCCCACCGAACTTACATTCTTAAACTCTAGAGCCTCTAATTTTCTCGCCATTGTGGCAAGCCTAGCATTCATATCATCAACTTCTTTTAATTGATATTTCGCCCCTTGCGTGTTTGGTCTATTTCGGGATTTTGGGTCCCCGGTAGTCGCCCAATCGCGAGCCAAATTAGCTAGGTAATCAAAGTATGAATAAGCTTCATGAGGTTGCTTATCCATAAATGTTCCCGCGCACATAGTCTCAACGAATTGCTTGAGTTGGGGCGTTAACGAAGAGTAAAAGATGTTGATAATGTGCCATTCGGCAAAGCCATGGTGCGGACAAGAAACTAAAAGCTCTTTAAATTGCTCCTAACACTGAAAAAATGATTCTCCCAACATTGGAGAAAATTGTGAGATTTGGCGTCTAAGCGCCTTCGTTCTATTTTCCGGGAAATTTTTTTTAAAAAACTCTCCTTGAAGAGTTTGCCAAGAGTGGATGGAAAGTGGTCTCAAAGAATTGAACCATGTATTGGCAGTGTCCTTTAAACAAAATGGAAAGATTTTAAGAAAAAAGATTTCCCGCGTAATTGAGGAAGCAATTGCATCATGCCCGGCCTTATGTTCAAAGCGGCATAGTGGGGCGGAATAACAAGGCAAGAATTTGGTGCCTGCCGCGGTGGGTTTAAGAAATCCCTCATTCGGAATTGGGGAGCCCCCATGTCACCATGGTTGCTCGCATTTTCCATATTCTCACCCCCTAACCCATGGGCCGGATGCAAAGGAGGGTGTTGTGGTAATCCACCCATTGGTGGGTTTGGCAAAATATTTGGATTGGGTGGAGCATCATTAGGTAGTCTACCTTGGGGATTTTGGTCATCCATTGGTACACCTAGGTCGACTATTAATGATATTCCGGGAGAAGGTGTGTTAGCCGGGGATGGTGGGTCAACTCGTAAGAGGCATCTATTGTCAATTCGTGCCCAATGGGACATGCAAATGTAATGCACAAATAGTATGCCTCAATCCTAGTCAACACATCATACACAAACAATATATATATGCCGGACAACGGCTTTTTCTCTTTACCGGACAACAACTTTTCAACTCCAATTTCCTACTCCACGTGCTAAATTACCACCAATTAGCAAATAAAGCGCACACTAACCTAACTCCTCTAATGCTCCTAATAATATGCAATGCTACTAGTTAATCAAACAAAAGAAACTATTGAAAAGAAAGAAATAAAAATCCTAACATGGTATCCACATTGAGTTTGAAGAAATTACCTAGGCCCGAAGCCGTAGATGCTTCCCTCGTAGGTGGGTGATCAATTCCCACCTTGTTTTTACGAATTGCATTTTTTTTTCGTTTTTGCACTTTGCTCGTTCCTTCAAGTCCCCGACAACGGTGCCAAAACTTGACTTGTCCCTTCCACGCTCACCGCGATGGGGGTGCTTGTAGTTTATGTGGGGTACTCCTACTATCGTGCTCTCCCAAGAGACCTGTGCCAATTTAGCAATAGGAACGAGTAGAGTTTAGAAATATATTCAGATTGCAACCGCAAACCAAGAGTGAATTGAAATTTGATCGAAAATCTTTTGGTGTTTGAGGATTTGGTTTACTAGCAACTAGGCAAGCAATTGAATTGAAATTTAAACCTACAACTTAATTCTAGCTAAAGTGAATTGACAATTATGAACATTCTACTACAACAACCACACTTAACACTAAATCAACTCTTAATTTAACCGGAATTCCAAATGAGCACAAATAGAGAGTTAACTTGATTAAAAAAGGGGGGTTTGCGTTCAAATGTTCCAATCTGCCAATTCTAGGGGGAGTTTGGGTTAACTCAAATCAAGAATCGTCCAAAGGCCCTTGATTCGGAAAGTTTAGCTTTGAAATTTTAGAGATCTCTAATTATGTTGGAATTAAGTTTTATCACAATTTATGGGTTCTTTAGAAGTAAATCACATGTTATTAACTATGATTATAGATCTAAGATTTCTAAAACAATTAATTCCAATATAATTAGAGAGAAATAAGCAAAATAGATATTCAACAAGATTCAAGAACTCCCCTTTCATTTTCCATGCATTCTTTGGTAGATCTTCACATTTGCTCCCAAACAATGAGTTTAGCTTGAAGAATCCATGGTTGAAAGCTTTTCTAAGAGTAGAGACAACATCTTGACTTTAAACCAAAAGAGAATATATATTGAAATGTAGAAAATGTCAAAGATTACACTAAAACATCCCAAGAAATCTATCTAAATACTTCCTAAAGCCCTAAATACAACAAAGTAAAGTAAATCTAAGCAAAATACATAAGTTTCCCCTCTTTTCCCTCTCTACCCGCAGTAAAATAACCTAAAATCTGATATATCCTTTGTTTTCTTCCACTGCTAGGTTGTAGGGCAAATCTGCGCTCACCGTCCAAAGTGCGTCCTAAGTGCGTCCAATATGCGTTCGGACGGACCGTCCGGACGGTGCCATAACCGTTCGGACGGTCTTCGAACGAGGAAACTCGGCTCTGTAAATCTCCGAACGGAAAAAGACGACTCTAGAACGGCTTTGGACGGAAAATCTCGACTCTGGAATGGCTTTGGACGGGAAATATAGACTTTGGAATTCCAATCTTCGTCGCACCGTCCGAACGGTAATTTGCCCGTCCGAACGCACCGTTCGAACAGTATGGCCGTCCGAACGGTCTGTCCGAATACACTGACCGAACGGTTAACCCGTCCGAACGGTCCATCCGGACGGAGTTCTTCTCTTTAAGCCCTTTTTCCATCATTTTATCACCAAAAACCTACAATACAATGAAGAAGCACTTTAATTCAATTTATTGCTAAAAATCTATTCTAATACCCAAATAGAGGCTAACAAACACTTAATTAGGGGACAAAGATTACACTTTTAGAGTGGAGTCACTCACACTTGAGTGCTACACCCAATCATTGCTCTAATGCTATACATAGAAAGTTGTTGGCATTTATAAATGCCTTACCAAACTTCGCCATCAGAATGATCCAGTTTTATAAAGTCTGCAGAGAACTCTCGTAATGATGCATCCATTATTGAAACATCGTCTTAAGATTGTTAGTGTGGAAATCTTCAAAAGGAAGAAGAAGATGAATAATCATGTCTAAAGCACGACTAATATCGTTTTTCCTAAGATAATATTCGCCCCCCCCCCCCCCCAAAAAAAAATTCTCAGAATCTGGTGTGCACCGGGTTAATGACGAATAGCCTCCAAGATACAATGGAGCACAGAAAATCTGTAATTCTTACTGCGTATTGCACACCCGAAATTAGACCCGAATACCGTCTGATTATCAAGTCTGCCAAGAATTTGAATGTCTATTTTTGCAGAAACAGACTTCAGAGATGACGAAAAATAAAAACTAGAAAGAATCAAGAATTATAATGCCTTCTAATATAGAGAGAAGTTCCAAGAAAAATATATAAATATTGTCTGCAAATCTGGCATGTTTTTATAGACATTTTGGTGTCTTTTTGGACCAGACATGACTGTTAGAATTCAAATAATAACTTATTTCTAACTGTCACTTGTAAGTTTAAACAAAGCTGTCAGATCGCCCCTATCTAATCTAACGGTGTAGATCGCACCTATTCATTATTTGATCAGATCATTCATCACACCTTTATGACCAGGTGTGATTCTCACCATACGATTCTTTTTGCTCATGTATTAGCCATCTGATCGTTGATTATCATGATTGACAAAAATCAATGGTCTTGATCACATGCGACACGCGCAAGTGCCAAGTGCTCCACTAAAGCGCCACATTGCGCCACACGACTCCCACGCGAGACGTGCGTGTGGCGTACATGTGGCTTGGCACACATGCTCAGACTTGAGTGCTACACCCAATCATTGCTCTAAAGTAATACATAGAAAGTTTTTGGCATTTATAAATGCCTTACCAAACTTCTCCATCAAAACGATCCAGTTTCATAAAGTCTGCAGAGAATTGTCGTAATGATGCAGCCATGATTGAAATATCGTTTTAAGATTGTTAATGTGGAAATCTGTAAAAGGAAAAAGAAGATGAATAATCACGTCCAAGTCACGATTAATATCGCTTTCCTTAAGACGAGATTCGCACCCACCAATTTCAGAATCTGGTGTGCACCGGGTTAATGGCGAATCGCCTCCATGATACAATGGAGTCCAAAAAATCTGTAATTCTGACGCTTGTTGCACACACGAAATCAAACCCGAATACCCTTTGATTATCAAGTCTACCAAGAATTTGAATGTCTATTTTTGCATAAACAGACTTCAGAGATGATGAACAACAAAAACTAGAAAGAATCAACAATTATAATGCCTTTTAATATAGAGAGAGGTTGCAGGAAAAATATATAAATATTGTCTGCGAATCTGTCATGTTTTTATAGACATTTTGGTGTCTTGTTGGACCTGACATGACTTTTAGAATTCAAATAATAACAGATTTCTAACAGTCAATTGTAAGTTTAGACATAGCCGTTGGATCGTCCCTTTCTAATCTAACGGTGTAGACCACACTTATTCATTATTTGATCAGATCATTTATCACACCTTTATGATCAGGTGTGATTCTCACCATACGATTCTTTTTGCTTATGTATTAGCCATCTAATCGTCGATTATCATGGTTGACAAAAGTCAATGGTCTTGATCACATGCCACACGCGCAAGTGCCAAGCGTGCTACATTGCGCCACACGACTCGCACGCGAGACGTGTGTGTGGCGCACATGTGGCTTGGCACACATGCTCACACTTGAGTGCTACACCCAATCATTGCTCTAAAGTAATACATAGAAAGTTATTGGCATTTATAAATGCCTTATAAAATTTCTCCATCAAAACGATCTAGTTTCACAAAGTCTGCAGAGAACTCTCGTAATGATGCAGCCATGATTGAAATATCGTCTTGAGATTGTTAATGTGAAAATCTGTAAAAAGAAGAAGAAGATGAATAATCACGTCCATGGCATGATTAATATCGCTTTCCTTAAGACGATATTCGCCCCCACCAATTCCCAAAATCTAGAGTGCACCGGGTTAATAACGAATCGCCTCTAAGATACAATGGAGTCCAGAAAATTTGTAATTCTGACTGCGTGTTGCACACACGAAATCCGACCCGAATACCCTCTGATTATCAAGTTTGCCAAGAATTTTAATGTTTATTTCTGCAGAAACAAACTTCAGAGATGATGAACAATAAAAACTAGGAAGAATCAAGAATTATAATGCCTTTTAACATAGAGAGAGGTTATAGGAAAAATATTTAAATATTTTCTGCGAATCTGCCATGTTTTTATAGACATTTTGGTGTCTTTTTGGACTAGGCATGATTGTTAGAATTTAAATAATAACTGATTTCTAACAGTCACTTGTAAGTTTAAGGATAGCCGTCTTATCGCCCATTTCTAATCTAACGGTGTAGATCGCACTTGTTCATTATTTGATTAGATCATTCATCACAATGGTCTTGATCGCACGTCACACGCGCAAGTGCCAAGTGCGCGACATTGCGCCACACGACTCACACGCGAGACGTGCGTGTGGCGCACATGTGACTTGGCGCACATGCTCACACTTGAGTGCTACATTGAACTATTACTCTAAAGCAATACATAGAAAGTTGTTGACATTTATAAATGCCTTACCAAACTTCTCCATCAAAACGATCCAGTTTCATAAAGTCTGTAGAGAACTCTCGTAATGATGCAACCATGATTGAAATATCGTCTTAAGATTGTTAGTGTGGAAATCTGTAAAAGGAAAAAGAAAATGAATAATCACGTCCAAGGCACGATTAATATCGCTTTCCTTAAGACGATATTCGCCCCCAGCAATTCTCAAAATATGGTGTGCACCGGGTTAATGGCGAATCGCCTCCAAAATACAATGGAGTCGAGAAAATCTATAATTTTGACTGCGTGTTGCGTACACGAAATCAGACCCGAATACCTTCTGATAATCAAGTCTGCTAAGAATTTGAATGTCTATTTCTGCAGAAACAGACTTCAGAGATGATGAACAATAAAAAATAGAAAGAATCAAGAATTATAATGCCTTTTAACATAGAGAGAGGTTGCAGGAAAAATATTTAAATATTGTCTGCGAATTTGCCATGTTTTTATAGACATTGTGTTGTCTTTTTGGACCAGACATGACTGTTAGAATTCAAATAATAATTGATTTCTAACAATCACTTGTAAGTTTAAACATAGTCGTCTGATCGCCCCTTTCTAATCTAACGGTGTAGATCGCACCTATTCATTGTTTGATCAGATCATTCATCACACCTTTATGATCAGGTGCGATTCTCATCATACGATTTTTTTTGCTTATGTATTAGCCATCTGATCGTTGATTATCATGGTTGACAAAAATCAATGGTCTTGATCATACGCCACATGCGCAAGTGCCAAGTGTGCTACATTGCGCCACGCGACTCGCATGCAAGACGTGCGTGTGGCGCACATGTGGTTTGGCGCACATGCTCACACTTGAGAGCTACAACTAATCATTGTTCTAAAGCAATACATAAAAAGTTATTGGTATTTATAAATGTCTTACCAAACTTCTCACTTTCCAATGTGAGATTAATTTAGTAAGGCAATAAAGACTTTCTTGAAAGCTAGTCAAAATTATTTTAGAAAACTCCAAAACTACTACATATTTTATATATTTTGAAAATATTTTAAACACACAATGCCCTGAGATTTACGCCTCGGTTGGAACAAATTCAGAGGTACAATTCAATATGTCCCTTGTGAACGAACTAATATCACGAATACTGATCTTGATGGTTGTATCTGTGAAAACTATTTATGTTCACTACCT
Organism: Euryodendron excelsum; assembly: GCA_033060915.1. NCBI lineage: Eukaryota > Viridiplantae > Streptophyta > Magnoliopsida > Ericales > Pentaphylacaceae > Euryodendron > Euryodendron excelsum. Next base: position 55,112,764 of record CM065377.1, on the reverse strand, counting down.
TTTCTGAGTCGCCTATCACTTTGATTAAAGAAAATTATTTGTCAAACTTGTACAAACCTAAAAAATTGAACATGTAGTTCAAGTGAAATGCCCTTGGATACTTCCATAGTTGATGTTCATTGCAGCGAAGGCTATAGTAAATATAGGTTATTACTTAATGCTGTATACGTACTTGCTCCATTGCATAACCTATCTTCGACACGCATTTTAGACAAGCACTAATTGGTACTTTTAGCTGCTTTCTTTTCCTTCCGAAAATGGGCACGAAATGGAGACTTTAAGCTTGTCAATCACCATTTTTTTTTACCTTATAAATGTTGAATTAACATGGCAGGGGAACTTGATATTCTCCATGGCAGTGCTAGGTCCCTGACTTCAATTATAGTCTTTCCTCACTAGGTTTGTGTTCTAGGCTTTGCTCAGGCAAGTAACTAGGTGATTAGTTCTGTGACACGGGGCAATTTTTTTAGCATTAAAATTTTTGGGGATAAATGCTTTTGAATCCATGGCAAAAGGGATCTTCCTCCGAGGCATCAAACTTATTCAGTAGCAGTCATATTTAGGTTAATTTTGACATCTAATGTGGCACTGATTCATCCTAACAGACCATGTTTAGAGTGATACATTTTTTTGGTTGACTTTGAGCAAGCTGAGCACTAATTGTATGTTTTTAAGCATGTAAAGAACCACTGACGTTACGTATACGGTTTATAGGGAGCCAAGTTTCACTCTTTCTTTCTTTTCTCTTTTCTTTTCCTGGGAAGAACTTGAGTATTTGATATTTGGTTTGTGAATCTTTTGGCAGGTGAAATACCACAGGAAATAGGTAGTCTAAGTAATCTGAGAATGCTGAGGCTTCCAGTGAATGATCTAACAGGTCTCGTTTCACCAAATATCTTCAACAGCTCTACAATTACAGAGATTTCCCTCGCTGCAAATCGCCTTTCAGGTAATCTTCCATCAAATATAGGACTTCAGCTTCCCAATCTTGAAGAGCTTTATATAGGAGGAAACGAATTCAGTGGAATAATACCGAGCTCTATCTTGAATGCTACCAAACTCGTTTGCTAAGTGTTCCTAAGAACTCATTCATCGGTTTTGTACCCAAGGCCCTTGGCAACCTTGAGCAACTCCTGCCGCTCAGCATTGGAGAGAATCATTTGAGCAATGATCCTTCAGCTCAAGACTTAAGCTTCATTTCTTCTTTGATAAATTTCAGACGCTTGAGAAAATTGTCGATAGGAAAGAATCCTCTTAACGGAGTGCTGCCATATTCAGTTGCAAATCTTTCAACCTCTCTTGAAACTATTGAGGCATCTCACTGCAAAATATACGGCAAGATCCCCAGTGGGATTGGAAATTTAAGCAACTTGATAGCATTAAGCCTCAGCAGCAACAACTTGACTGGGGCCTATTTCCGAAACATTTCAAAGGTTGACAAACCTACAAGTATTGTATCTCAACGGAAATGAGATACAAGAACCCCTCCCAAATAATCTTTATTCTTTAAGGAATTTGGGCTACTTAATTCTAAATAGCAATAAGTTATTTGGATAAATACCAACATGCTTGGGGAATCTGAGTTCTCTAAGATATCTCCATCTCAGTTCCAATTCATTGACTTCCAGTATACCCTCTAAGATGTGGAGTCTAAAAGATCTCTTGATTTTGAACTTATTCTCAAATTCCTTGAATGGCTATATACCTCAAGATATTGGAATCATGAAGGCCACAATTCATATAGACTATCAAAAAATCAATTGTCAGGTGATATCCCATCTGCACTCGGAGAACTTCAAGAATTGCTTGGTCTTTTCTTGGCACACAATAGATTGCAAGGTCCTATTCCCCAGTCATTTGGCAACATGCTTAGCCTAGAATCTTTGGATCTATCTAATAACAATCTCTCTGCTGAGATTCCAAAGAGTATGGAAGCACTGTTGAATGTTAAATATTTGAATGTTTCATTCAATAGATTACAAGGACAAATTCCTACTGGAGGACCTTTTGCAAACTTCACGGCTCAATCTTTTGAGGGAAATGTTGGACTCTATGGTGCTCCTTGGCTACAAGTTAAACCATGTGTTGCAGGAGCTCCTCGACGATCAAGAAAAACCAAGGCGCTTTTGTACATTTTTGGCAACAGTTCCTACATCCATATTTGTATTAGCACTGATAGTTGTGTTAGTGAGATGTAGAAGAAAGGACAGAAGTGCTAATGATAATAATGCCAATTCATTGATTATACTGACATATAGGAGGATTTCTTATCAAGAACTTATTCGAGCAACAGGTGGCTTCAATGAAAGAAAGTCAATTGGGATGGGGAGTGTTGGGTCAGTCTACAAAGGAATACTTTGCGATGGAATAATTGTTGCTGTAAAGGTTTTCAATTTGCACCAAGTAGGGGCTCTGAGAAGTTTCAATGTAGAATGCGAAGTTCTGCGAAGCATTCAACACCGAAATCTCATCAAAATCATTAGCAGTTGCTCCAACCTTGATTTCAAAGCTTTGGTAATGGAGTACGTGCCAAGAGGTAGCCTTGAGTTATTGTTGTACTCTCAGGAATATTGCTTGGACATCTTGCAGAGGTTGAAAATCATGATGGAAGTTGCACGTGCATTGGAGTATCGGCATCATGGTTGTCCACAACCTGTGGTTCACTGTGATGTCAAGCCCGGCCAGCAATGTACTTCTAGATGAAACTATGGTTGCTTATTTAGGTGACTTCAGCATTGCAAAGCTCCTTGGTGAAAGCAACTCTATGGCACAAACTAGAACACTAGCAACAAGTGGCTATATGGCACCGGGTGATGTAGTAATTCCATAATGAATTTATCCCTTCTGGTATTCTCTTCGTTTCTATTTTAGTTTTCATTTTCGTTTTTAGAGTTTTCAAAAATATAAATAATGAAAACTTTGAAAACACTATTAGATTCATGTCATTCTCATTTTTGTATGGAAAGCATTTGATAAACTCAAAATCTAACTTTTTTATTCCTAAAATAGGGCTATTTTTAGAAAAAATTTCTGAAAATAGGAATCAAAATCAGTTGCAGTCTTGACAAAGACAGTTTTGAAAAAAACTTATTTTAGCTCTGTCTGGTATAGGTATCGGTTTCAGTTTTGGTTTCGTTTTTTGTATTCTCATAACTAAAAAATCTGGAGATTGCTCGCTTTTCTTGTTCTCGAAAACAAAAAAAATAGAACCATAAAAAACACCACCTTTTTCATATAGTTTTCATTTTCGTATGAAAATGGTTCTGGAAACTCAGAAAACACATTTTTAATGGTTCCCAAAACTGGAGTATTTTCTGAAAATTTTTTCAAAAATAAGTTTTGAAACCGGATTACCAAACGCAGTTTCAACAAAAATAATTTTCTGAACCAATCTGCCAAACACGATTCCGTCGAATTTCAACAAACGAAAACAAAAAACAAAAATTAAAACCGTAATTGTTTAACGGAGCCTAATTTTGGCAATTTCTGCAAAATGAAACCAGAAAATCGGAACTGGAAGCGTTGTTTGGTGAAGGTTTCAACAATTTCACTTTTGGTTTTCTTGTTTTCGGAAATAGAAATGATAGGAACTTCGAAAATGCTTTTATACCATTTTCTTTTTTTTTTTATTATATGAAAATGGTTTTAGAAACTCAAAAAGTGAATTGTTTTTAGTTCTTAAAACTGGGATGCTAACAAAAAAATTTCCAAAAATAGTTTTCATATCCAATTCACTAAATGCGGTTTCAATGATTTCCAGTAAATGAAACTAGAAAATAGGAATCCAGACCATAACTAAAGGCGATGTGGTGTATCTCCCAGCTTAACATTATATTTTCTATCGTCTATCTCTATGTTATTTTTAACTCTATAAAATGCCGTTAGCTTCAGCAGACGATGGGAAGGAGAAGATTCAAAATCTTACCACCATTCCTAAACCTTCCCACCATTCCTAAACCTTCGTGGTCAAAAGATTTCAAAATTTCCACTCTTTTCCCATTTTTCTAGCGCTCTTTTTTTTCTTAAAAAACTATTTTTTTAGACCATTGGATTCAGTTAGTTTGGTCAACTTAAGGATTAATTTTCATGTTAGATGCAGAGTATGGATCTGCAGGAATAATATTCACAAAGTGGTAATGTTTACAGTTATGGAATAATGTTGATGGAAATATTTACGAAGAAGAAACCCACAGATGAAATGTTCACCGAAGAAATTAGCTTGAGGCATTGGATAATTGTCTCATTGACAGACAGAATAACAAAGGCTATGGATCCTCATTTGCTGAAGGAGGACCATGTTGCTGCCGAGGAGAATTGCCTCTCATCTGTGATGAGATTGGCTCTTGACTGCTCTGAGAAATCACCTGAAAAGAGGATTAACATGAAAGATGTTGTCCTTCATGTTCATGCTTACCTTGGGTAACAAATACTTTCGAGCCAAATAGTCAGGGCCCGTTTGGATGTCCTCAAAATTGTGAATTGACTCGTTTATGAAGTAGATGATTCTTGAATTTGGTTATACAAATGAAACAACTCCAAAACACAAAAAAAATTTCTCCATTTTCTTTACCTAATCCAAAACTGGGAGATTTATAATCTATTTTGTTGGGCCCCCAATAAATCTTGAATTAAGTCATCAAAAATAGATAAAATTTTGAATTGGTTAATTCAAAATGGGATGACCGGTTTCATTCATGCAACCAATTGGACCCTCAACAGATAAGGAGCACTGTTACACTAATCCTGAGTTTCCAAGGGTCCAATTGCTTGTAAGCAAACTGATTTGCAGAAGGTTAGGTGGACGATAGCTTTCGGCTCTTCTTTTTCATGTGAAGTTGCCTTCCACATATGGTCAAACATAAATCAAATCAAGTGGCTCTCTTTTGTTTCAAGCTAAGAGACCTGATTGCTTTAGCAGCATCCAAGCACAGCGGGAGGCCTCCAATTACTGATTTATCACTAAATTTTAGATTTTCGCTTCCCAACGAAACTCTTGTGAAATTTTAGGAAAATTTTTTAAGAAACGATACCGTGATGCTTCTTAAACTCTAACAAAATTTGTCAAAAACTCTTAAAAAAAATATCGTAGGAACTCTATAGAAACTTATTTCTCATAATTTCTAATATTTTTCACTCTCTTAAATCTTGCCATGTAATGATTTTTTAAATAAAATTCTGTAGATATTGTGTAGCATTAGTATTTTACATATCATCAAAATATTCTAAATACTTTATGTTGTATTTTTTGAGATTTTTTATATATATTTTTTATTTAATTTTATATTACATAACATTTCTCGTTTCCCATCATTTTTTTACGCTACGCTGTTTCTGTTTACTCTGGAAGACTAGCATGTAAGTTACTGACCGGGATTGCCTTACGAGTCACCGGAAGTCCAGCAATGCCCAATAGGCTAAAAATAAGTTGGAGGTCAACCGTGTACTTAGCGCTAATTAGACCACAGTTTTCGCTTGGAAATTTTTCTTACCTTTCATAACAAAAAAAAAAAAAATGTCCAAGTAACATAGATTGTTTAGTATTCAACTCTATTAAATTGAGATAGATTGTTTTATTACATTAACAGTGTAAATTTTTTTATTAGTGAAATGACTTTTAATAAATAAATAACACACGAAAATTTTTATAGGTATAAGTACCAAAAAATTTCGTGTGACTACTTAGACTTTTTTATCTGACAGTCCTCTTGTGGATTAGCAGAAAAGTTGCTGAAAACTTTAAACAACAATTAGAGATTTGTCTCTTCTGTTGGTACAAGTCTCTTCTGTTGGTATTTGGGTGGGCATTGGCATGCCTAAACCCATGACCCATTGGTAGTAATTATGTAACTACCCACTTCGCTGTCTTAGAGCCCACAACGAGAGAAAGTAGTCTAGTTGTTAATTGTTATTGAGTGCTTAATAATTATCTCTATTAAATAGTGACATATATTGTGTTAATATATTAGTAATTTAAATTTTTATTACAGTAAAAAAATTTTCAAAAAAAAAATACCACTTAAAAAAATTTGATAGAGTACTTTCTTAAAGTCTTTTTACTATACTACAAATTCAAGTTATTGATGTATAAACAGATCACATATTACTATTTAATATGGATTACTACAAGTACTTAGGGCCCGTTTGGTACATTTTTTTTAGCTTTTTTTATTTTGCTTTTTTGGCTTGTAAGTGTTTTTGCTTTTTTATTTTTATAAGCTAAAAATAAGCAAAAAAAAAAAAAGTAAAAAAGTTAAAAAAAACTTGACTTTTTTGCTTCTACCAAACGGGCTTTTAGTATTATCTAATCACTGGATTTTTTTCCACTATGAGGGAAGTTAAATATTGTGTGTATATTGATGCGGATCGTATAGCTGATGAATACTTAGAGACGCGGAGGCGGCAATATACTTGGGCCGGTGGTCGGTAACCTTCAATCGACCGTAACTTTTGACTCGTAACTCCGTTTCGCCATTATAATATGTTGTTGAAAAGGTATCAACGAGCCGGAGAAATGAAAAAATATGTAATGATTTTCCGGCCTAGGAAATCGCAAAAAAATGTTTCTAAGTATGAGTTTTGGCTTGTTTTGTTTTTTTTGGGCTTCTTTTGCTTTGGGCTTTTGTTTTTTTTTTTATTAATCCGGTTTGTCCCGGGCCTAGGGTTTCGTGTCGCATATTTATAGTCGTGTTAAGACACTTTTCAGCAGTTTTTGAAGTTTAATAAAATTGTGCTTGAAAATTGCACTTTTTCCAATCGTTCGGTATTCTTGCGAATCAACGAGCGCTTGATGCCTTTGAATCTGTAGTTTGTGGTGATCTTACAGATTGAAAGAAGAATTTTATTTCGGCATTCGTGGCGAATCAACAGAGTAGAATTGAGTCCCTTGCATTTTTTTGAAGTTCCACTGCATCACGGTTGCTGACCAGCAACCCCTGCTAGCAGCTACTTCTCTTTGATTCTCCGATTCCTAATCACAACAAAGCCTTTCGTCACTTCAATCCCTCACTCCCCAATTATTTTTCTTCCTTCTCTTCACCAAAACCAGCCCAAAACAGCAACAAAATCGCTACAGTACACTGCTGCCACAAGGCAGCAATAATGGGCAGCCCTAAAATTGGGCACACCCAAACCCCCTATTTGCTCCATTTTAGTCCCTAGCTGCAACACTAAATTTTTCCAAATCCCAAACTAGGGCGGGTACCATTCAGTAGCCATGGCTGCCGCGGCGGTCCCAAAACCCCGCACACACACACAAACAATTGGCTAGTGAATACATCGCAGCATGAAATCAATAACTAACCCAACATAAAATTTTTCAATATAGATTACTTCATAAAAGAAAAATGAATAAAAATGTTACCTCAACGATACAATCAAGTCCCCTTCTCTCTCTTTCTATGATTCCCGCAAGCCCCCTTTGCTTCAATAAAGCTAGCTCTCTCTCTCTCTCTCTCTCTCTCTCTCTCATCTTACATGCATATATCCAGACAGCCCCAAATCACATAATAGGAAAGTGACTTGGGACACAAGTTCAATAGGAATTTGATCTCCTATACACCCACTTCCTTTGTGTTCCCATGTCCCATCCAATAGGAATGAGTAAAAGTGCATTGGTGTTCAAGTTCAAGGATGTAGTAATCCAATACAAACTACTCACGTGTCATATTTCCTAACCCAATAGGAAGATATTAAAGACACAATCCTCCTCCATGTATTCTAAATTCACAATAATGTCATGCATATTAAAACACACAATCCACATATCTAGGTTACAGAAACTCCACCACCCAATTAACACGTCACCATCCAACTGTTAGCATAATTTCCAATGATCATATGGTTCTAAAAATTCCAAAATTAAAATACTCAAATAATTAAATCTATTATTATTAAATACAAAAATTTTGTTAAATGAAATCATGACGAATACAATTAGTGTAAATTAGAGAAGCTAATATTTGGGCTCCTACAAATGTGGTGTATCCAACCAATTAAAAATAAACATATATTCCTATTTTGGGTTGATTGTCCTAATTTTTAAAATAATGGAGATAATAACTTTCCTAATATATTTATTTTTATTACCCATGTAGTTGAGTTGACAAAAATTATATGATGTGTTTATTTTTAATTGATTGAGCATATCACATCATCATACTGGCGTGGTGTTTCAGACGTACTGAATAATATCTTCTAAAATAAGTTAGTGTCAATCGTGTCTTAAGCGCTAACTACACCACAATTTTCTCTGAAATTTTTTCTGACTTTCCTCTTGTGAACTAGCACATAAGTTGGTTGCTGAAATCTCTAAACAGCAATTAGAGATTTGTCTCTTCTATTTTACAAAAATCTCTTAACTAAGCACAACAAACAGTGATTACTTGGCATGGGTTGTGGCAAATTGTACAATTTGCTAAAATTTATAAGCAGCAATAATCAATAATCCAAATTCAAATTTCGTATGAACCATGCAATTGAACCATTACCGGCATTGACTTTTGGTTCCTTATTTAGACTCAGGCCCTCATCGCGACAACACCTCAACAAGTCATTAGGATCAATTCGGTTCCTAAACGCCGAGGAGACCACAATTTTCTCTTTGAAACGTTCGGACATTTCTCTGGTGGACTGGTCATGTAAGTTGCTGAAAATCCTGCACAGAAATTAGAGATTTGCGTATTATATTTCAGAAAAAAAAAAAAAAAAATCCCATGACCTGACAAGCAATTACAAGGGACTGGTCACATTCCTTTTCAAATGCCCCTATATATATTTTGGGCCATTGCATGAGGATACATCAATACACTTAATTTCTTGCTCTTTGTTCTGTCAATCATATCATGGGGAATGGAAGGAGTTTCTTCCTCTCTCTAACTTTTCTGCTTTTCCTAAATTTTTGCACTGTTTCTGTTACAAAGCCTCTTAGTAAGTCCAGGGATGAGGAATCCCTTCTTGCCCTGAAAGCCCATATCACTTCTGATCCTTACAACATCTTGGCAAATTGGTCCATAGCCGCCTCGTTCTGCAACTGGGTAGGCATTTCTTGCAGCAGTCGCCACCAAAGGGTCACTGCCTTGAGACTTTCTAACAAACAATTCCAGGGAACCATCCCACCACACATAGGAAACCTCTCATTCCTCAGTTCCCTCGACCTTGGTAACAACAGTTTCCATGGCCATCTGCCCCTTGAGTTGGCTCATTTGCGTAGACTGAAATCACTTGATTTCGGGCGCAACAACTTCAGCGGGGCCATTCCAACCACCCTCTTCAACATTTCTTCATTGCAATACATGAACCTAACATATAATAGTCTTTCCGGAAGTGTCCTAGAGGATATGTGCTATGGTCTTCCTAAACTCGAAGTGCTGGCGCTTTCTTTCAATGAGTTAGTTGGCCAAATTCCATCGACTTTGGACAAATGCAGAATGCTTGAAATCCTCGAATTATCAGGTAAATCAATTCACAGGAAGCATACCTAGAGAACTTGGCAACCTTACCATGCTTAAGGTGCTAAACCTTGGCCGTAACAAATTGATAGGTAATATTCCAACTCCTATGATCATGCTTTATCTTGATCAGGTGCACTATTTTCAATGAATTCCAATTTAGATATATAGTTATTGCATGCCAAGAAGCAAGAGCAACCCTTACTAATGGGAACATTGTTAAATTTAAATTTCATATTATAAGCGCTTTGAAATTATCCACCAAGCAGGTAAAATATCTCGAGATCATGTGCAGGTGAAATTCCTCCAGAGATAGCTAATCTAGATAGCTTGGAGAGGATTTCCTTGCATGCTAATGGCCTCACAGGTCCACTTCCATCCGCTATTTTCAACTTATAATCCTTGAAAGGTTTGGTTCTTGCAAACAACAGCCTGATTGGAGCTCTCCCAGTAAACATGTGCCGTCGACTTCCTCTACTTGAAGTACTTATTCTAGGCAAGAATAAGTTCGTAGTAGTGATTTCAAGAGATATCGGGAACTGTACAATGCTCAAGAATTTTTGCCTGGGTTTTAACAACTTCACAGGTACGATCAGATACCATCTACACTCCTCTTAATGGTTGTATCTGTTAAAATTATTTACGTTCGTCACTTTTTTATCTGTGAAATTAAGCATGCATTACAGAGTAGAGTACAAAGTGTTAGGTCACACTTTCTCATTCTGTAGGCATACTTTACCTTTGGCATACTTTACCTTTGCCCCAAAAGGGCACAGATTAACATTTGCCTTTAGTTAAAGAAAATTATTTGTCAAACTTGTCTCTGGAACAAGGGACCAAAGTCAATACAGTAGAAAAATGCATAACGGAATGTGTAGTTCAAGTGATATGCCCTTGGACACTTACAGAATTGAAGTTCATCGTGGTGAAGGCTAGTCAATATATAGGCTCAATGTTTTTGTTCTTTTATTTTCTTGGGAAAAACTTGAGTTGATGTTTGGTAATTTGTCAATCTTTGGCAGATGAAATACCACAGGAAATAGGTTTTCTGAGTAATCTGAGAGAACTGAGCCTTGCAGCGAATAATCTAACCGGTCTCGTTCCACCAAATATCTTCAACATCACAACAGCAGAGGTGATCACCCTTTCTAGAAATAGCCTTTCAGGAAATCTTCCATCTACCATTGGACTTTGGCTTCCTAATCGTGAAGTGCTTCTTCTAGGAAGAAATGAATTCAGTGGAACAATCCCAAGCTATATCTCAAATGCTTCTGAACTCACTTTCCTAAGCTTAGCTAGTAACTCATTCATCGGTTTTGTACCGAATGCCCTCGGCAAACTTGAGCAACTCCTGCGGCTCAACATGGGAAATAACCATTTGATCAATGAGCCTTCAACTCAAGAATTAAGCTTCCTTTCTTCTTTAACAAATTGCAGACGCTTGAGAACATTGATAATAGGAATGAATCCTTTTAACGGAACGCTTCCACCTTCAATTGCAAATCTTTCAACCTCTCTTCAAACTATTAGTGCAGGTTGCTGCAAAATCTATGGCAAGATCCCCAGTGGGATTAGCAATGTAAGCAACTTGATAACATTAAATCTCGAAGGAAACAACTTGAATGGGCCAATTTCTGAAACATTCCAAAGGTTAACAAACCTACAAGCTTTGTATCTTCGCAGAAACGAGATTCAAGAACCCATTCCGAATAATCTTTGTTCTTTACGGAATTTGGGCGTCTTAAGTCTAAACAACAACAAGTTCTTTGGATCAATTCCAACATGCTTAGGGAATCTTAGTTCTCTGAGAAATCTCCTACTCGGTTCCAATTCATTGACTTCCAGTATACCCTCCAAGATATGGAGCCTAAAAGATCTCTTGATTTTGAACTTATCCTCGAATTCACTGGGCGGCTATTTACCTCCAGATATTGGAAACATGAAGGCCTCAATCCGTATAGATCTGTCAAAGAATCAATTGTCAGGTGATATCCCAACATCACTCGGAGACCTTCAAAAGTTACTCGGTCTTTCCTTGGCACACAAAGGATTCCAAGGTCCCATTCCTCGATCATTTGGCAATATGCTTAGCCTGGAATTCTTGGATCTATCCAATAATAATCTCTCTGGTGAGATTCCGAAGAGTATGGAAACTCTGTTGTATCTTCAATATTTGAATGTTTCATTCAATAGACTACAAGGACAAATTCCTAGCGGAGGACCTTTTGCAAACTTCACAGCTCAATCTTTTATGCGGAACCTTGGACTCTGTGGCGCCCCTTGGCTACAAATCCAACCATGTGCTGCAGGAGCTCCTCGACGATCAAGAAAAACTAAGCTGCTTTTGTACATTTTGGCAACAGTTCCTACATCCATATTTGTAGTAGCATTAATTGTTGTGCTAATAAGATGTAGAAGAAGGGATAGTAGTCATAATCACTCCAATTCGTTCACTATACAGCCAACATATAGGAGGATTTCTTACCAAGAACTTTCACGAGCAACAGGTGGCTTCGACCAAAGAAACTCAATTGGGGTGGGGAGTGTTGGGATAGTCTACAAAGCAATACTTTCCGATGGAATAATTGTTGCCGCAAAAGTTTTCAATTTGCAGCAACTACGGGCACTGAGAAGTTTTGATGCAGAATGTGAAGTACTAAGAAGCATTCGACACAGAAATCTCATCAAAATCATCAGCAGTTGCTCCAACCTCGACTTCAAAGCTTTGGTAATGGAGTACATGCCAAGAGGTAGCCTTGAATTTTTGTTGTACTCTCAGGAATATTGTTTGGAACTCTTGCAGAGGTTAAAGATCATGATGGATGTTGCAGTAGCATTGGAGTATTTGCATCATGGTTGTCCACAACCTGTGGTTCACTGTGATGTCAAGCCCAGCAATGTACTGTTGGATGAAAATATGGTTGCTCATTTAGGTGACTTCAGCATTGCAAAGCTCCTTGGTGAAAGCGAGTCCTTGGCACAAACTAAAATGCTAGCAACAATTGGTTATATGGCACCAGGTGATTCCTTGTTTGGTAACAGCTTCAAATTTTATATTCTCCTTTTTCGTGTTTTTAGTACAAGTCAATTTTCTAAAACAACATCATTTTCATATGGTTTCTATTTTATATGAAAACGGTTTTGAAATCTTAGAACTCAACTTTTTTTGGTTCCAAAATGGAGGTGTTTTAAGAAAAAAAAATTTGAAAACAGTTTTTGAAACCAATTTACCATATGAGATTTGGGTGGTTTCTAGAAAACAAAACTAGAAAACAGGAACCAAGACCATAACCAAACACAATATTATCCCCCATCTTAATATTGTATCTGCTACATTTACTTCTATGTTATGTAACCTCTTGTTATTGGCCAACCGGACGATGGGAAGGAGAAGATTCAGAATCTTGCCACCATTCCTACACCTTCCTGATCAAAAGTTTTCAAAGTTTCCAGTCTTCTAACTATTCTAGCTATCTTGTTTTCACAGTTGTTTTTCTTTGACCATTTGTTTCAGTTTATGAAGATTGAACTTTCATGTTATATGCAGAGTATGGATCTGGAGGAATAGTATCCACAAGTGGTGATGTTTACAGTTATGGAATAATGTTGATGGAAGTATTTACCAGGAAGAAACCCACAGATGAAATGTTCACTGAAGAAATGAGCTTGAGACATTGGATAAATGTCTCATTGACCAACAGAATAACTAAAGCTATGGATCCTGATTTGCTGATGGAGGATCATGTTGCTGCTGAGGAGAACTGCCTCTCATCTGTCATGAGATTGGCTGTTGATTGTTCTGAGGAATCACCTGAAAAGAGGCTCAACATGAAAGATGTTGTACATAGACTCACAAAGATCAAGGATAAGTTCCTGAAGGATGTGTCTAGCTAAGGTTTAACATATGATAATGTTGATTTTGTTGTCTTTGATGTTCATCCATCTCTATAATCTGTTTCTACAGTAATTCAAACTAAGTTGTTCTCTAGTGGTTATGAACCTCAAGTGGTTGTTTGATTGCTATATTCAATATTAATGTTTTCATTCAGACCATGGCCTGCTGGAGTGTGGGATAATGAGAAGACATTTGTAAGGATGAAGCCCACAGATGAACTTGAGACATATGAGTCTCTACACAAGGAAATTACTCAAGTTGTGGAAAACTATGTATTAAAAAGGGAGGATGAATATTTTCCCTATCAAACATAAAAGATTCTTGGAATAACAGTCTATTTACTAATGGTAACTAGTGTTATAAAACGACTCAAACTACTCGAACTTGAATTGTATGTGACTCATTAAAACCTCGCTCGAGATGAATTCATGATGTAAACAAGCAAACTTTAACATATTCCGAAACTCGTTAATTTTTTGAGCTCAACCCTAAATCGTCTTGATAAGTAATATATGAACTTGTATAAAAATCCAAGTTACTTGATCTCATGATCAGTTCTATTAAAACTTTTTTAAAATTGACTTGAAAGTAAAGAAGTTAATTAAGTTTAAACACATTTTGAAGCTTGTTAAGTTTTCAAGCCAAGCTTAAATAACTTGGCTCAGTTACGATTGTAACACAATGACCATTTCTCCTAATCAAGTTTTCCTCTCCAAATAGAAGTCTATTCTCACTCTTTTCAACTTTTCATTCTAAATTTGCTAATATATAAACCATTTTAGGAGTCACTGGTTAATAAAGGACTCATGGTTTAGTTAATTTTTTACCTATCTGCCTTTTCACATTCATAAAGATGATATGTGCCACTTCTAGGGCTGCATTTACAAGATGGAATTCATATGAATTCCAACAATTTCTTTTCACAGTTAGAAACTTCTTTAAATTAACTAAACAAGAACCGGCAATAGTCTGAGAACTTGTAAGACATATCAGTAAGAGATCTTTCATATATCTTTTCTTAGAATCTGAAAAGCAGAGAGGCCTTCAGAGGGAGGCTAATTAACTCAGCTCCAGTAGTACATAAATAGGAGTTTTTTTTTATTTGTTCTCGAGAATACAAGATACCATTACATATCAATTCATACTTCTATTTTCATACCCTGTGTGCAAAGGAACTGTTTCTTATGTTGTATATAAATATTTTTAAAAGTTATTCCTAAATGCTTGTAGCAGGAGGATTCACTCAAGAAAAAAAATAAAAAAATAACTTTTGAAATCTAGCAACTCTTTGAATTGGTAAAGGTTTCTAAAACAAACAAATTAACACTTGATTTGAAAGAGTCATTTTAATATGCTTTAAAGTTTAAACCAATGTTTTGAAAATCGGACCATTGAGCGAACCGAAAAAGACACCGGGTCACAAGTCATTGATTCAACAATCGGGTCAACCGTTATTGACTTGTGATGTCATAATTATATCATTAATTTATTTATTAATAGTAATAAATAGTGTCTTATTTTTTTACACTAGTTTTGAAACTTAAAACCTAAAATTTTGAAATTAAAACCTAAAATTTTGCCTTAAAAGGTTGAAACGAACAGTCCAATACCAATTTAATTGACTGAGTCGCTATTCAACTGAGGTTCTGAATGAGTTTGATCGGATTTTGATCAAAACGGATTTAGATAGCTGACCGGACCATTTCTTCAATCGATCAATAGTTGAACTGGCCAATCCGATCGATTTTTAAAACATTGGTTTAAACCTACTTAATGCTTGTATGCGGTGTAATTCCCTTTTGAATGAGTCATCGAAGTCCTTAGTTATACGAAAAAATAAGTTCTTTTTCACAAGTTAGGGTCATGACTCGTTGACCATGTTACAGGCTCTAAATCTTCATTCGGCAATGATCGTTAGTTATAATTCCCCAAAAAAAACAGGAGGAGAGTTTACTGCAGCAGGGTTTGGTCACTATGGAGTTTGGAGTAAGCTTAGATGTACGCATATTAGCCTCAACCGGGTCTTTGTGCAATGGTAAGGTTGATCCCAACTCTCAACTCTAGAAATTTTTTTTTTTTTTTAAATGCTTCCTTCTAGAATTTTTATATAGAATCTTGAACTTGAATAATGTGGCAATAACAATTTTAAAATTAGTAATGGTATACAATTAAAAAAATTTATACAAAATTTATCACCAGAATATTATGGTTGAATAAGAGCCATTTATTTTAAAATAAAATACCTACCCTAATGGCTGTTAATTACAAAAATGTCACTATCACATCATTTTGGTGAGATTTTCTATATACATTTTTTGGAAAAACAACATTTTTCTTTTGAAATTAATGTCATCTTGGTAAGTTCTTTGTTTTAGAATGAGGTAATGTTATACAACCAAAAATTTTTATACAGAATTTATTATCCCAATAATGAGATTGAATGAGTTTAAAATATAACACCATTATAGCTCTTAATTATTAAAAAAAAAATATCACTGTCACTTCATTTTGATTCACAAATTTTTTTAAAAGAATAGCATTTTTTGTCAGGGGTGAGAAGCCTAACCAACCACATCATTTTTAGAAGAATAGCATTTTTCCTTTAGGTGTGATAAGCCTAACCCAACCACATCATTTTTTGTTTTTTTGGGTACCACCCAAGGTGGTAGCCTGCTAGCAAGTGAGTTACTCTCAAGTGATTTGGCTACAGTAGGTCACGGGTTCAATGTATGCTGATGTCCCTTATCCATTGACCCTGCTGGGCCGCTTGCTTATTCACTTGGCCTTTGGTGATACTGTGGTGACGAGCTCGTCCTCTCGAGCAGTAGCTATGACTCAAACTGGACATTCTATGGCGGGTGGAAGCTACTATGGTCACGCCTAAGTAGGTCGCTATCATCGGTCGCCCCATCTCACCCTTTTTCCTTAGCGAAAAAAAAAAAAGAACACATCATTTTGTACATCATATTTATATATATATATATTTTTTTTATATGTATAGCATTATCTTATATTTTATTTTTGTTATTCAGCTTAAGCTAAAATATGCATTCATAAATTTAAGACTTAATTACACTTTACCTTCTTGTGGTTTGACAGAAAATTAGATAACCCCTTCCGCTTTAAAAGTGAACGTAAAATCTTTCTGTAGTTTGAACTTAACTATAAAATTGATAGAAATTGTCAAAGTAAATGATGGTTCTGTTATAGAGGTATTTTCATATTTTATCTCTCTAAAATATAGCATAAAAATATGATTTTGTCATTGTATGTTAAAATAAAGTATTATCTTTTGCAAGGAAATTTTTATCATTTACTGAGTTCATCCACTTAAGTCCAAACTATAATAAGTTAAATGTTCACTTTTAAACTAGAGTGGCTCACGTATTTTTTTCGCTCAAACAAAGAGGGAGTATAGTGTAATTCCCATAAATTAAAATGGGTTCGTGTGTGTGAGAGAGAGAGAGAGCGCCCAACGGTCAGGTGTTGGTTTCAGGGGACCTTCCAACTAACCCATGTCATAGTTCTCCTCTCTTCCTTTCTACACACAACACCTCCGCACACGCCCCTCGTGTCAAGTTCTGGTAGTTTTCTTCTCTCTTCTTCTTCTCCTCGAATTTTCAATTCAAGAACGCAAAGACCAGAGAGATCAACACCAATGTTGTCACTGTTCGGTGGGAAGTAGTTGTTGCAGATGTGATCCTTCTCCTGTATTATATACAAGGTCAGCTTTTAAAACTGATTATTCGAGTATTCACGTATTGCTTATGTTTCACTCATCTCTACATATTTCTAATTTTCTATACATGGTTGCATACATATCACTGTCACCAACTTCTCTAGCTTCACTTCTAATCCAGACTTAGATGTTTCTATTTCATCCAAATTACCAATTCTTTGTGACACAACCTGAAATTTGCTCCTATCATCTAATGGGTTGTTGGGTAGAGAGAGAGAGAGAGTCTGCTTGGGAATAGCTGCTTATGGGCGGCTATCCACATAGGAATACACGCCGTTGCAGGGTTCATTTGAACTCTAATGAAATTAGTATGTTGTAAAGAATTTTTGTCTTGGGTGATCATCAAAGGAAACTAGACATTGTTGGTGTTCTTGAGCCAATTCTGACTAGTTGAAGCTTCAATCGAGAGCTAAACTAGAAATGATTTGATGGGAAAGCAAGGATCTACGAGAAGTTTGGAAACCCAACAGAGTGGTGATGCTTCTATAGGCAGGAGGATGTTAGGGGCAGACTATAGTTGGAACAAACCTGCTCTGCTTCATGGTTTGAAGAATGAACCTTCAAAATTCAGTGCATGCAAGGGTGTTTATGTTGGGAAAAGGCATCTCTGGTTTCGAAAACACGTGCGATCAATGCTTCTTTCCATTGTGCTGATGGGTTTTCTTTTCCTGTTGGATTCCCTTGTTTTCCCTGTTTTTGATCCCACAAATAGTTCAACCCCGAGAAAATCAATCCGGAGAAAGGTATGATTACATTTACTGATGTTTTCTTAATGTTGTGCTTTAGCTCCTGATGGTGACTTTGTTCTAAGCGGGGCGTTAACTAAGAATTTTTTAAGCTTAAGTATGGAAATTAGCTTAATTGATTGGAATTTACTCATCAAGTTATGTTGGTTTTCTTCATCTCAGATCAATTGCATTTCCCAAACGAGTTACCCACCTTCATTGTAGTTTTTGATGCCATATGGAGATGCTTTTCAGCAGGGACGAAACCACGATTTTTGTTATAGAAAGAGGGGCTCACATAAAAATTCTTAAATTTTGGAAGGTCAAGAAAATTTTTTTTTTTTAATTCTAGGTAAATGTCTTTTAATTTTGTGGGTGTGGGGGAGATAAAAAAAAGTTTTGAATTTTCAAAGGTCACCGTAAAATTTTTTGAATTTTATTAAGGAATAAGATAAAAGTTCTTGAATTTTGAAAAGTCAAGAAAATTTTTGAAATTTCGGAGGGGCCAGTATACATTTTCTTATCACAAATACTCCAATTTTATAAGACCTAAACAGAACTTCGACAAAGTAGGGGGCCATGACCCCCCACTGTCTAACCTTGGTTCCATCCCTGCTTTGCGGTTCACCTTCACAATTAGCTTTCAGAAACATCTGCTCTCTTATCTCTCACAAGTGTACCCATACCAATTCTCTTATCTCTCAAATCTGCACTCTTATCTCTCAATTCTCTTATCAGTATGCAGCAAGCCCAAGACCTTGGCTAAACAATTTCATATCGAATATGGTCACAGCTTCATTTGGTCACAAACTTGATGTTGAGGATTGTTCATAGTTATCACTGGAGATTCTAAAGTATATGTTCATGATCTTGTTTTCCTGGTCTATCATGATCTTATTTCCTGTGCTACTGCTTTCTGAACCAATTAAATTAGTTGTTGTATCTGTCCTATGCTAATTCAATCATGTTTGAGTGATATCTCATGAAATCCCCATATGCTTCTTAAATTACATTTTACTGAATGTTCCTTGGACTTGAAATGATATATACAGTTTATTAACCTATTGGAATAGATTTCTTTTGTATGGAAGCAAATTGTTGTGAACTATATATAATAAATTTAACCGACAATACACGAGTACTAACTAATGGTAACTATATGATTTGTGTCTCTGAAGGAGGAGAGGAATGAAGGAAAAATCCCGGTTCAGATGTATGACCGACTTCTAAATTTGGCTTCTAATGCTCTTGCAGAGGTTTGATCAATCACCCGTTTCAATCCATGCACATTTACATAAGAAAGTCAGTTTATAATCAGAATGTATTTCCTGTGTTTGTGGGTTTGTCTCTGCAGATGGAGTTTCACCAATATTCACCAAAATTCTGGGAGGAACAATTTCCTCGGACAACTATGTGGAGACCATGTGCAGATACAAAGACTCCGAAAACTCCAGGTATGCTTTGATCTTCACTGGACCTCGGTCAACATATATATATATCAGTATCAATTCTTGTACACTATCTACAATTGTAGCATAATTGACAATCAAACCATAGGTTATTCTGTGAATTTCTCTGTAATTAGTTCAAGTTGTTGAGGCAGGGAAGCCGAAGAAGAGCACCGGTTATATATTTGTCAGCGCTAATGGTGGTCTGAATCAACAGCGAGTTGCTGTAAGTATCTAATATGCATTTTTAAATATTCATCCATTTAGGAGAACTTTGCTAGTTCCTGTCAACTGATTGGTGAATCTTTTGCTGCAGTTTGTGCATTCTGAACAGTCTTGCTGTAATTAATCAAATTACATTTTTATGTTTTTGACTGCAGGTTTGCAATGCAGTTGCTGTGGCATCTCTACTCAATGCAACATTAGTTATTCCCAAGTTTCTTTACAGCAATGTGTGGAAGGATCCCAGGTCTGAGACCATAGCCGATAGATATAACTATAATTATACTATAAATCAATTTCCCTCTCTGTTTTTTGGGGTTAACTACAATGCCAGTAAGCATGGATGTAGCAGAATAGGTAGAAACTGATAGCATTATCAAAGCCTTTTTTTGTGACTGTTTGAAATTTTTTGTAACTATTGCATTTAGTTTTACCTTGTATCTTTCATGCATTCAATAGTTCTTGAACAGAAGATTAATGCCTTTTCTTATTTATTGTGAGTTCAGCCAATTTTCTGATATCTATCAAGAGGATTATTTCATCAACATGTTGAAGGATGAAGTAAATCTTGTAAAGGAGCTTCCTCCTCATTTAAAATCACTGAACTTCGAAGCAATCGGTAGTCTGGTGAGTAATTTTCCACTTTTTCTTCTTTCTTTTTTTTGTTTTTGAAAATGAAAACTATGTAATTTTCCAGTTGACACCCCTATATTCAGAGATTGTGTTTGAAGGTCTCAATACATTTTGATTGCTTGTCAGATTACTGATGCAGATATTCCAAAGGAAGCAACAACTGCTGAATATGTTAGAACTGTGCTTCCTCTCCTGTTGAAGAATGGAGTTGTTCACTTCCTCGGATTTGGAAATCGACTCGGCTTTGATCCATTGCCCTTTGAACTTCAGGTTGACAACATCCCTTGGAGGTTTATTGTATTCAAAGGATAGATATTAGTACTCAACAACATATTTCTGAATTCATTGCAGAGGTTAAGGTGCAAATGCAACTTCCATGCCCTAAAGTTCGCTCCGAAAATTCAACAAGTCGGTTCACTATTGATCAAGAGGATAAGAAAACATGATGCTGCGCGGAATATGTTGGATAAGCAACTGCTCGGAAACTTCATCTCAAATACTCCCTTGAAAGGGCAGGATGCTTCCAAGTATCTAGCTTTGCACTTGAGATTTGAAGTTGACATGGTGGCCTACTCTCAGTGTGAATTTGGAGGTGGAGAAAATGAGAGAAAGGAACTCCAAGCTTACAGAGAATCACATTTTCCCCTGTTAATCGAACGGTTAAAGAACTCAAAGTAAGCACTCTATTAGCTCTCTCGGATTTTTTGTCGTGTGATTGCTAATAATGTTGAAAATGGTGGCTGCAGGTCTGTTTCTGCAACAGAATTAAGAACGTTGGGAAGATGTCCACTGACACCGGAAGAAGAAGCACTTGTTCTTGCAGGTCTTGGTTTTAAGCGCGAAACTTTCATCTATCTTGCTGGATCCCGGATATATGGGGGGCAGTCCCGGATGCATCCTCTGACTAGTCTGTATCCAAATTTGGTGACAAAGGAAGATCTTCTCACGCCTGGTGAACTTGCACCTTTTCGGAATTTTTCTTCTCAGGTAAACAACAATTAGCTTGACACCATTGCAATCACAGCAGATGTCTTTGAACAACTCTGTTTTCCTTGCAGATATTCCTCTGAAAGTGTGTAATGTGACAGTAAACTGATGGTAGAATATTGCAACATTTTGACATTCACCCCATAGCATCTTGAAATTCTAAATCTGATTTCATTAGCACATGAAAACTTGTAGATTTTTCATGAGGTTTGGACATACTAAATACTTTTAAGTACATATCTTGTGCACATTCAATCATTGTTTCTACTCCAATCATAAAGTTGAACTACCTCTTATTCGTTACTGATGATCAGGCTAAGTCATATCCACGTTTGGTTGCGGTCTCAATTTTTGTTTTCTGGTTTCATTTTCTAGAAATCACCCAGTTTGGTAAATTAGTTCCGAAAAACTATTTTCATAAATATTTTTTTTAGAACATCCTAGTTTTAGGAAACATTAGCCTATTTGGAACTTGGGGAAGGAAAAGGAACGGAAGGTAAAAATTTTCCTTCCCCTTTTTTATTTTGTAAAGAAAATGAAGGAAAAATAAAAGGAAAGAAGTGCGGATGTGTGTGTGTGTTATCCCTCCATTTTTCTTTCTTTTCCCTACTCTTCCCTTCCCTTTCTCTCCTAGGTAGAATCAAACAAGGGAACATAAAGTTTTTGAAAAATAAAATTTTTCCATCCCTTCCCTCCCCTCTCCCAAGTTCCGAACAGGCTATAGGGTTCTTTTATGGTTTCCAAAAAACTGTTCCTCTATGAAAATAAGGACGATGGCGTTTTTTATGTTCGTGTTGTTTTTGCTTCAGAAAAAACAAAAATGAAAACATAAACAAAAACTTCGAAAACGATACTAAACAGATTAATGACCAGAGTTGATCGTTGTGGATGCAGCTTGCAGCACTAGACTTCATCGCCTGTGCAACTGCCGATGTATTTGCCATAACAGACTCAGGGAGCCAACTATCTTCCCTGGTGTCTGGTTTCCGAACATATTATGGTGGCGGTAAAGCTCCCAACTTGAGGCCTAGCAAGAGGAGACTTGCAGCAATTTTGTCGGAGAACCACACCATAGGATGGGAGAGTTTTGAAGACAGAGTAAAGAAGATGATCGTGGAAGGCCAAAGGTTGCGCGCAAGAGGCTTTGGTCGAAGCATTTACAGACAGCCAAGGTGCCCAGAATGCATGTGTAAATACAACTAGTACTGTTTTCTCAAGTTCATCATTCTTTCAAGGCCCTTCTTGTCTTCCTTCTGATATTCTTTAGCATTTAGTAAATAATACCTCAGCAAATCATAGAATACAAATCTTGCCCATAGAGTGTAGGAATCCTGATAGCAGTTTCTTTTTTAGAGTCATTTTTCCTTCCTTTTCTATACATCCCTCTCTGTCTCTCTTTCTCTCTTGTGTAAATCCTTCTTTATTTATAATCAGTACATTTCAAGTGATGTGAATATATTTTGGAGCACAAGAAGTGTAGAATAAATTTTGATTTCTGGATAAGCTATAAGTGCTTGCTTGTATGCAAGAAAATATGACCGTTACATGGTGCAACCGCCACTACAATTACATCTACCCTTAAATGAGTGTGACAGTCTTCTTTATTTATTTGTTTATTTTAATATAATGTGTCCAAACTTTCAATTCAACCAAGTACTCTTTCAAGTTCGTGTAGAACCACCGTTCACACAAGTCAAGTAAACTTCATGCAATGCATTGCATGAATGATGCATCGCATGAGTTATGCATGGCAGGCTAGAAAGGAATATGAGGTATTGAGCTAGAGATTTCATGTTAAGCATAAAAATTAACGTAGCACTTGAACCAAGGCCGGATTCAGAAAATTTCTAAAATGGGGGTCAAAGTAAAATAAAAATTGAAATTTAGAGGGTTTGGGTAAAATTATTCAAATTTTAAGGGGACCAATACACAATTTCATTTTATAAATACACCATAATACATAGGATCTAAAGAGAATTTTAAAAAATCAAAATGCCAGCCCCTTTAGCCCTAGGTAAGTCCGCAACTGACTGAAACACTCATCAACAAAACAGTCATATGAAATAATTTTCCACAACCTTGGTGGCAATCAATAACAAAAGGGCAAATGTGGTCCCCATTTACCCAAACACTTTACTCCTCATATAGACATAGATAGGGGTATTACCAAAAAGCTTTTCATCTCTTTGGAAAAAAAAAAAACAGAGAATATAAAAAAGATAAAGAAAACAAAGGAATAAAGCAAAAAAACAACATAAATAAAAAACAAGAAAAAACAAACAAAAAAATAAAGGAAAGAATTAAAAGAAAAATGAAAGGGAGTTGATGATGGTCACCCCTCCTAGAAGAGACAAGCAAGAAATGGATTCTCTGCTCCTCTCTTGTCCATTTTTCTTCTTTTCTTTTTCTTTTTTTAATATTTTTTTGCCCCCTTTTTACATTTGATTACAGTTTCGAGAAAACGGTTTTCGTCTTCAAAAACAGAATTAGATTTTAAATGCATTACCAAAAATTATTCCCAAGAAATTCTACTAGGAAATAATAAAGTAGTTTTCTGAGTTGAGTCAACTCAGTAGAGCTCTGCCGTGATGGGATGTATATCTTTCAGCAGACCGACCACTTGTTGCATTGTGGGTCTTTTCTCAGGTGACTCAGCCGTGCACAAGTACCCAACTCGGAGGCTCTCCGCCATCTCACTCACTGAGTCACCACCGAGTCTCAGCCTCGAGTCTAGGGCACTCACTCCGAGTCCCTCCTTTACCAAACTCCTCACCCACGCAACCGTCTCATCCGACCCAGGTTTACCCGTCAACAACTCAACCAACACCACACCAAAACTGTACACGTCAGCCTCAATGGACCCACCAAGTCGGTGCTGACTCGGTCCAAAATCAGCTATCCGGGGCTCAAAGTCTTCCGCAAGTAAGATGGTGGAGGGGCCCAAGTGGCCGTGCACCACCGGCTTGGACCGCGCGTGGTGGAGGTAGGCTAGCCCACGGGCAATGCCCACCGCGATGCGGTGGCGGGTTCGCCATTCCATCTTCTCCGGTGAAGATCCGTGGGGTGCGTTCTCTCCATCGTCGTGATGCTCCCACGTGTCAGTGCTCCAGTCCTCCACATTGGGGGCCCCAGTTGGGAGCTCGTGAAGCCACCGGTGCAAGTCACCGTTGGCCATGAACTCAAACAATACTAGCTTCTCTTCACCTGCACATTGAGGAAATATAAATGCATAGGCATTGCCATTATCATTTTAAGTTTTTTGCCATTAAGAAGTAAGAATGAGACTGCATGTTTTGATAGCAGTAAAGTTGTTCGACTATGATTCAAGCATCGCAAGTTTGAAGCATGGAAATAATTTTTTTGCACACTGAATATGAAAACGTACATTTGATCTTGCGTCGGTTGTCATTGCAAATATATATATCTATATATATACATATTTATAGGGGCAATGTTGACAACAACACACTAAACATCTTTAGTTATTTTGTACATGGATCAATTCTGACCACAATTCTATAGGTAAAGCTAGCTATATTTGTGCAAATTTTCATTAAACCACAAATAAATATCAACTTAGTTAACATTTGGCTGTGAGTGGCATTACATTTTTTTTTTGTTTTTCGATTCTCTTATAGCTTAGAGCGAGTAGTGAATGGAATTATTTTGGATAATACCATACCCATAAAATTTTATGCATAATGTTGTGGCTCATCGTTATTCTACCATTCCAAAAGTAAAATTCAATCAGTTGAGCACATTACTTTAAAAATATCGTCTAAACTCATTTAGATTAACTAGTTTTAACTAGTGCATGCTTTTGACTTTTTTTACACTAAAATTTGTAAAATAAATTAGTAAAAAAAAAAAAGTCATAAACTACTAAAATAAATCATCTTATATATGATGATCATCAATTTAGCGAACAAGTAAATGAAAATCATGGCTACAGAATCACCCAAGACAGTTTCACAGCTCAAAATTGAATCTAGCACCGTCCAAATAATTTGTAACCTAGTCTCTCAGCATTGAATCATGTGGTAAATGCTATTTAATATGGTAGATCAAGCACTGCCAAATCACAAAAGAATGGTATGATCAGAACAGTACCTGCAATGCAGTAGCCAGAAATAGGCAACAGGTTGGGGTGTCTAAGCCTGGCCAGGTCTTCAAACATGGCCACAGCTTCATCATGATCGACGGCTCTGGCGTGCTCAAGGACCTTGATTGCCACGTGCAGCTCACCTGGCAGCACTGCCCTGTAGACGGGCCCACATCTGCCCTCTGCAAGTAGGGACTCCTTGCCGAAGTGTGACGTGGCAGCAATCAGGTCCTTGAATGTGAGGTTCATCAATGGCTTCTCAAACATCACCACTGGTGCTGAGGATGGTTCTTTGATGTCTGCAACCCATGATGTGCCTGACTCGGTCTCAAAAGAGAACGGCCCTGATTTCTCCATCTTGCATGGAAATTGAATGGGTTGAGAGATTGCCCATTTGTTCCTTCTGGCCAACTCTCTCTTCCTGTACAACCAAACCATGCACACAACCATACCCAAAATAACACTTGATGATGAAATTGCCAGGGCCAAGATCAGAGGTTTGATTTCTGATTTGGGTCTTTGTTTCTTGATATTTTTGGAGATGGGTTTGTGTTTTTGGGGTGATTTGACATGGAAATTTTGGGTCTTTGAAGTATTGAAATTGCCAGCATGAATGAAAGCAGAGTCGCCAAATTTTTGGACCTTCTCTGGGCCTATTTGGCCTGTGAAGTTGTTGAATGACAGATTCAAGAATTTGAGACCAACCAGTGGAGGAAAATCAGAAGGAAATGAGCCAGAAATTTTGTTGTTTGACACATCCAAATACTCTAATGAGTGAAGACTAGAAATGGGTTTTGAATTGCCTGAAATATTGCAGCTTGAGATATCAAGATGATGAAGATTGGTTGGTTTGGAGAACCCAGAAGGCAAGAGCCTGAGATCATTATGTGAGAGGTCAAGAACAGTGAGGTTTGGAAAAGCAGAGAGATGAGCCAAGTTGGTGAACCTGTTGGTGGAGAGATTCAGCACCTGAATCGATGAAGACGGACCAATTTCTGAACTCGGTTCGAACCCAATGGTCCCTCCAAACCGGTTCTTGCTGAGATTGACATCCACCAGGGTTTTGATAGACCAAAACCAACCTGGGACAGTACCTTGCAGAGAGTTGTTGGAGAGATCAATTGCGTGCACCTGAGACATGTTTCTGAGGAACTTCCATGAAAGACTACCACTCAGATTTCTGGATGAGAGCTTCATTTCTCTTATTGGGGGGTTTGGACAGTTGATAGCAGAGGATTTGAACCAAGAGGAGTTGAATCCAGAGACGGAGCTGAAGGCCTTGGACACCAGTTCTTGGTCTGCACTGTTGCATGAGCTTTCCACAACTGCAAAAAGCAACATGACAAGCATGAATTTGAGGAAGATCTTCATGTCCTAACTTCTGGTTTTCAACCACTTGTAGTTGTTCTGCCTCCCATGCTAGAGAGAGAGAGAAAGAGAGAGAGGCGCTTGCAGCTCCGGGCACTTTTTGTGTCAGTGATACAAAGAGAAAAAGAAAGCAGCCAGAAGAAGAGAAATATATAGTGGCTTGGGAGCGTGCGTGCGTGTGACAGTGTGAGTGCGCTGGTGTTTGTGTTTGTGTTTGTGGTTTTTTTTTTGGTTATTATTGTCTAGGCTTTGGACATAAGTCACCGAAAAAGGGTGCGGTGAGAGTGTAAATTTTTAAAATTTTGATGAATTTTGAGATTGTTTATATTATATTATTTTTTATTTAATATATTTAAATATTATATTATTAAATATATTATAATATTTTTATATTTTATTATACACTTTTTATACCAAAATATTTTTCTTATCTTTCAATTGGGAGTGATCTCACCTTAGTCACGTTTTAAGTTTTAAGTTTTAGCATATGTTTAAATACTATAAGTTCATAACAATACACATAACAATTAATTATTAGTCTAAATTAGAATTTAAAGATTTGACTATTTGAGTTAAAAAATTTGACTATTTAAGTTCACGAATTTAACAAGAAGTAGCTCACAGTATGCCAGTTCGAGGCTATTGCATAGTTCGTCTACCTCGTTGAAAGAATTGTGTGACTTAGCTTTTGACCATTACTCCCTCGAACTTATGCAAGATCACCTTCCATACAAACTATATAAAAATTATACCTCGTTGAAAGAATTGTGTGACTTAGCTTTTGACCATTACTTCCTCGAGCTTATGCAAGATCACCTTCCATACAAACTATATAAAAATTATACATTGCTTGAATGATGGCTGTCATTAAGTCAATAATTCAATCCCTTGTAATTAGAGAATATAAGACATCTATTGTTCAAAAAGGTGTCCATGGAGGAAACTACATGGTAAGAAAAGGAATTGTAGATTCTAGTTTGCACATGTTTAATTTGAATGGACTGTTGAATTCTTTTTAGCCAAGTGGGCATCAAATTGTGACAAATGTTCATGAGTTTTTTTTTTAATATTGTACTTCAGTCGTATATTGATACCTATTTGTATAAAAAAAATTCTATATTATCATTGTACCAAACTTAAACTATCTTTTCTTATATAGATATATGTATATATATATATATATAGGGTGTTTGGACACAACTTATAACTTAAATTTATAACTTTTTTTTATTGTGTGTGGTTTACAATAAAAAGTCACTTAAAAAAGTCACTTTTGTAGACTAAATCAACTTGAAAAAGCCACTTAAAAATGAATTATGCATTATAACTTCAGCTTATGGATTATAACTTTTTTTAAGGTTCAATCCAAACAGCCCATAGAATTTTTTTTTACAGGGTGTGAACGGAGTTTGTAATGATTCAATCAAAAGGCTTCCAACTTATGGAGCTGGCAAAGTCCATGCAAAGCTTCAAATGCCTACTAAAGGTGCCCTTGACTAGGATTTAATGACCTCAAAGAGTCTCTGCAAAGTTGTGACATGATTGTCAACTCATGCTTGAGCTCTCTTCTAGCTGAATATTCCCGTCCACATTGTTCATACCTTTCATCAAGGAGACAATATCACAAATGGACTTCCACTTCCTTAATTGGTCAAAAAGTTACGAGAAAATAAGCTTCAATAATGCAAATTCAATGGGGCACCATGTGATCGTGATAAATTAATCAAATAAAATAGACAACCTTGTCTTTATTATATTTAGCCACAAGGGGTTCTACAAAATAATCTTAATTGACTCATTATTCCCAAACTATTTTTGACTCTTTGTGAAAGAATGTTTGCCGTTTATTTTGTAACATGTGAACAAGCCATGAATATAGTTGAGACTACTTAATTTGCCACTTTAAAACTTGCCTAAAATGAAGTCATGCATGAGGATAGCAATATTTTGGATTAGGCTTTAGAATTTTTATAAGCATTATTCTGAACAAGTATATATAAATGCCATTCTTTTAATAGCAAGGAATGAAAATTATCATATTGTAGAGATTAATGAGGAATACTAAAAAAAATTCATGGTACATCCAACGGCCAAAGTCATAGAGAGGGGAGGTTGAGTTTAACCCATGAAATCCAATTGCTCAATTAGGCTATGTTTCTTTTGCAAAAGACTGTCAAATTAGACTAATTATCATGTGTCCGATTTTTTTTTTTTTTTTTTGGCTACAGGATGTGCAATGTTTTTAGGACCAAAAGATACTAATTCATTCAGAAAACAAAGCGCATTCTATATGAACCAGCAAAACATGGTAAGATCGCCAGAACCTCTGAAATATTGTTCCTTTGGTCTAACTGTTAAAGAATATACTAACCACCCTCTTGAATCAATGGATTTGGAAGCTAGTAGGCAACTTAATCCATACTTTACATCTCTACATGCTCATCCAACCTGCCCCACCATGTGTTCTTTGCCTCATTTCTCTTTGTTTTTGCTTTTGGTTATCTAATAATATATGCTTGAATGGTTTTGGAGGGTAAGCTAACGGAAGGCCAATGACTTCACCTAATCCCATATCAATCCAAGACCCCAAATTCCAAAAGGAATGACAACTAAGATTTAGGCTTATAATTAATACTAATCCCTACTCATCCACCTTAAAGTTGATTCTACAATGTGAGTTACTATAAGAAGTTGATTAAATTTTTTGGGTAGTTAGTATGGTACTCACTAATTAGATGTAATATTTTCAGCCGTATACGCATTTAACTAGAGGGCAGCGATTTATTCCCCGTTTGGATGCAAATGTTTTATGGATTTCGGGATATGGCTTCTAGCTTTGTTTCATTTGATTTTAGTTTCAGCTTTCAATAGAAATTTTTTTTTTTAAAAAGTCATAAATCAAAACTAAAAGCCCATGAATGAATAAAAAATTGAATGAAGCTGAAAAATCATTCATGAAAAATCAAAAAGTCAAAAGTAAAAGGTCATAAAAAGCTGCATCCAAATAAAAGTTTAGCATATGTAAAGCGTTAATTGGGCACATTTCATGAAATAGTATACGACATAGATTGATTTCATACAACATGAAACGACTTAAATCATCACATATAAGCAAATTTGATGTATCGGTGCCTGTGCAGTCCTCTCGTATCATACAAATTGGCTAATTACAGAACCAAAGACCATAAGAGTGACCCCAAGGAGTTAATAGTACTTAAGAGATTTCGAACTTGAGACCTCAGAATCAGCAAACTCTAAAGTCTCAAAGTCTTAACCACCAGATCAACCTTATTGAATATGAAATTCATTTCTTCTGTCCAAAAAAAGTTGAAAAATATATCCCACTTGTAGTTTTCTTGTCTTTTGAGTATTGACTTTGTGTTACTATCACTACTAAAAATGGCACTTTTTGCAACAGGAGTTTTTGCGACGACTGATTTCCCATGGCAAATAGTAGTATTTTCGACGGTGGCTTGGCCGTTGCAAATAATGGTATTTGCGACGGTAGCTTCACAAAAAGTCATTTTTGTGACGACCAAGCTCTCGTCGCAAATGGTGTGTATTTGCAACAGGCTTTTTGTGACGGCTTCCTCTTGTCACAAATATTAAGCGAAATGACGTTGTTTTGCTCGAGGCCAAAATTTCCCCCCTTTTCTCTCGCTTTGGAACAAAAAGCCCTAGCTAGGTAGCCATTAGCCTTCTGATCATGAATAACGGTGCCACCAGCCTCCTCCTCCTCCTCTATTCTCCCCCATAGCCTTCGCCGCCACCGCCTCCTCCTTCAGACTACGACTCCATCAGCAGTGCCACTAACCTCCTCCTCCACCTCCGTTCTTCCCCATAGCCCCCACCGCCGTCGCCTCCTCCTTTAGACTGTGCCTCCACCAACTAGGGTTTCTTGTTTCCAGGTAAGCCTCTCTCTCTCTCTCTCTCTCTCTCTCTCTCTCTCTCTCTCTCTCTCTCTCTCTATTATTTTTGTCTCCCTTCAGTATAATGAAAGGCTTGTGTTAATAAATCCAATGTGCAGAATTTTGTAAAGAATTTTTCCACCTAAAAAATTAGAATGAATTCAATGTGAAGAATTTTGTGAAGAATTTTTATTATTTGCCTCCTAGAAAAAAATATACAACTTGATGGATAAAATTTTAGAAGATGATTAAATGGCATGTGCATCTCTTGGCCTCTTAAAGTATGACGGCCACCTAAACAAGATACGTCCCCTATATATACATATATAATTAGGTTACATGTGTAGAATTCTATTTTTAGTTCTTTAATATATTCATTTATGCATCTTTTATTTTATATTCCACTACTATTGCGATACATCATACCATACAGCTTATTTTCCAGAATAACGTGAAACAAGAGCTTAGGGTCTTCTCCTTAAGGTTCAAAAGAAAAAAATAAAATAAAAAGGAAAGAAAAGAAAAATGAGGGATAAAATAAAGGCTGAAAAGAAAGTGTCAACCATTAAATAACTCTATTTATTCAATCAAAATCAGAATTAAAAAAATTATTCCAAGAATACCATGGCCTTAGGAGCAAAAATTATTCAACGGTGTTTTAAACAAAAGAGAAGAAAAGAGAGACACAAGCATTGTCATAATCCCAAAAAAAAAAAATTCAAAGAATTCTCTAATAAATTGTAAATTTTTGAGTAAATAAAGTCATTTTTTCATTAAAAAAGGGTGTTGCAATAATTTCTATTTTTCAATCCACACACACCTTTCCACAAGAAAAATAGAGGAGGAAGAAAAAACCCACTTGTATTTTCCTCAAACATCAAACCTCAGATTCTCTAATGCGGGTCTTGAAACAATCAACCTTTCGAAAAGAGAGACCCACATAGATATATACACAGAGAATGTATATATACAAATGCAATACGAAGAACACAGAGATGACTTACCTAGAAATTGTTGTTGACCGCAGAGTTGTCCATACACCTTGATACCAAATTACACTTCAAAGAAAATAATTTTTAATTGGTATTACGATTAATACAGAAAAAAAATTAGCCAAGTAAAAGGTTGAATTGCTACTAACTCTTGACACTTTGAAAAAGCAAAGCAATCCCATATATGGATGTAATTCACATGTAACATTCAAATCATATAAGCTATATATGAGAGAAGAATAACTTCTCATTTTTTGGTGAGCTCCACTCTTCTTATTGCAATTAACTAATGATTTTTGTTACCTCTCTAAAACTGACTACTGGACAAAATGTCTCTATTTATTAATCACTCTTTGTCTCTTTGAACCTATAAACAAGCATGCATTGAAAACTTCTTATCCCTCATCATGGTCTTTTTCTGATTATGCATTGAAAACTTGAATACAGACCATTTTGCATGAATACATGTTGAACCAATTGGAAAAATAAGAAGAACAAGTTGAAGAGTAAGCACTTCATGCCATACAAGGATGACCCCATATCGATCCTAAACTGCTTCGAGACGTCATGCTAGATGTGTAGAAGAGATTATAGTGTATTGGAGGAGCGAAAAGGGAAAGGTATGCCTTTGGCTATCTTATTTATATTTGGCGAACCAAGGTATGCTTTTTACTGATAGGGTATTTATTTGAATGTAATTGTGTAGGCGATATCAAATCAAAATTTTGATAATCAAGTGCAACGTGGTCCACCTCATTGGACTGGGAGGAGACACTTTGCCCTCATTCAGGACAATGTAGATATTTGTAAATAACATTACTTAATTTAATAGAATATCCCACAATTAATGTAACAATTTACGTGTTTAAAATTTTCAATTAGAAGATGATGGTGAGAGGACTCATAGGATGAGTGTATATATCAGTACACATAATCCTTTTGACCTAGAGGTGGTGGCATTTATTGTAAGTCCGATCGTGCTTATCATTTAAATTTCCATTCATATTATTGCATCATTTAATTTCTTTAACACTTATGTAGGCTGAGTTTAATCGGCGACTGGAGTTGATTCCTGAGGAGCAGCGTACTAACGAGGTTCGAGACGGCATCTTCATAGACTTGTTTAGTTCTGATGGACACGGGTATTGTCGGACCTACGGCACAAGCATATCGCTAGCTATAGAGCACGAACTGAGTGTTGGACCTTCTCGGCCTTCAACCCCATCATAGCCGTCAACACAGATGCCGAGTATGGAGGAGATAACTGAGCAAGTAGCCGAGCACGTCAGGACACGATTGATGGACGATCTCAAACAACTAGTATTCACAGTTGTATCTTAAGCCATGGCATCCCAAGGAGGCAGCACTCTACATTCGCTTAGACAGGTAAAATAAAATTATTTTGTATGGTGTTTATATATTATATGTTATGTTTGTTTGTATACATGTAAATATGTTTAATAAAATCTTGCATTTGTAGTTTCCGAACGCATCTAGTGGGCACTAGGCATTTCGAGAGTCTGTAAGCGATGACATTATACCTTTTGCATCACCTTCTACGCCACCACCTAGTTCTCCAAGACCTAAAGAATAGGTACGTTATTCTTATGTTTTTTATAAATATCTACATTTTAAATCTTAAAGTCTTAATTGTCGAGGATCTATGGTTCAAAATTTTCAAACAACCTCGGAATGGTCCCAAACTTGGTACGTGGTATAACCTAGACACGGGTGACGTGTGGGGTCTAACGAAACAGTCACGGGACTTCCAGTTTGAATGTTACAAATTTGTTTCCTATTTAGAACAACTTAAATCTTCAAGTTTTAAGCTTCGAGGATCTACAACTCAAAATTTCCAAACGGCCTCGGAACGGCCCTAAACTTGGTACGTAGCACAATCTAAGCACGAGTAACGTGTGGAGACTGACGAAACAATCACGGGACTCTCGATTTGAAAGTTACAAATTCCTTTCCATTTTAGAACAAGTTAAATCTTAAAGCCTTAAGTATCGGAGATCTACGGCTTAAAATCTCCAAACGTCCTCGGAACGGCCCCAAACTTTGTACATGGCACGGTGTAGACACGGGTGACGTGTGGGGACTAACGGAACAGTCACGAGACTCTCGGTTTGAGAGTTACAAATTTGTTTTCTTTTTAGAACAAGTTAAATTTTCAAGTCTTAAGTTTAGGGGATCTACGGCTCAAATTCCCAAATGACCTCGGAACCGCCCCAAACTTGGTACGTAACATGGTCTAGGTACAGGTGACGTGTGAGGACTAACAAAACAATCACAGGACTCCCAATTTCGGAGTTACAAAATTTTTTCCGTTTTAGAACAAGTTATATTTTTAAGTCTTAAATTTCGGGGATCTACGGCTCAAACCCCAAACGGCCTCGAAACGGCCCCAAACTTGGTATATGACACGGTCTAGGCAGGGGGGACGTGTGAGGACTGACGAAACAATCATAGGACTCCTGGTTTGGGAGTTACAAGTTTTTTTTCTATTTTAGAACAAGTTAAATCTTCAAGTCTTAAGTTTCGGAGATCTACGGCTCAAAATCCCCAAACGGCCTCAGAATGCCCCAAACTTGGTATGTAGTACGATCTAGGCATGGGTGACATGTAGGAACTAATGGAACAGTCACGGGACTCCCGGTTTGGAAGTTAGAGCACAAAGTCCATTTTTAATCGTTAATTTATTTTAAATTGCTTATTAAAAAATTGTATATATGATTGTAGGATTTTGTAAAAGTAAGTTTACTTGGTTTTGGGTTACCAAAACTTGAGATTTTAGAGGGACTTCTTGTTTGTATGGACCCATAGTCAGAAGTGGATGGTATACATGTGGGTCCAAATTTTTAAAAAAATTTTGTTCAAAATGGGAGAAAACCTAATGTTATTTTAGAGAGACCACGCAAAGAGATTGCAATTGTGGGAGAATCAGTTGGCCGACACGTTGCATGAAAATCTACAGATGTAAATTACAACTTTGTTTCATTTGTTTTTTTGTTAATCACATTCATATATATATATATATATATATATATAACCGTTTAACTAATTGTATTATTATTTTATTTTTACTCAGGTTATTTTGAAGGAGTAGGCTGCTGTTGTTCATGGTCAGGATTGATAGAGTGCCCAGTCGACAATGACTGTTTTTTAGTAGTTTTTGATTTATTGATGTTGGACAATAGATGTGTATTTTTTATGTTTTTGCATTTTGAATGTATGGATGATGCAGATTACTATTATATATTATATATTATTTTTGCATTTTGGATGTTTGGATGATGCATATTACTATTATATTTTGGATGTATGCATTTATTGTTCGATGCCTGGATCTATGTTTGATGCATTTATTGATTTATGCAATTATATTGTGAATGAGATTTATTTATTGATTTATAAGAATTACAGGGTATACAAGAATTGAAGAAAATTCAATTTAAAAAAAAGTATTTAAAAAATAGACATGGTATTTGCGATAGCAAATAGTTGTTATAAAAGAGTTACATAAGCCACGAGTTTTTGCGACAGCTACATAGCCGTCACAAAAACATGCTTTTGTGACGGCTTCTACTGTCACAAATAATTATGTTGCCGTTGCAAATCCTAGTATTTGCAACGGTTTTTGGCGACGGCCCTTTCGGTCACAAAAAATCCATTTTGGCAGTGGGCTTTTGCGACGGCTTGTTTGTCGTCTCAAAAACTTAGTCGTCGCAACACCTTTTGTGACCCCCATTTTCGTGTCGACTGATTTGTCGTCGCACGACTATCGCAAAAGTTCTTTTCCGAAGGCTAACCAACCTTTTGCAATGGTAAGTTGCCGTCACAAAAAGTCCTGCTTTTAGTAGTGAATATGTAGTTAGAATTTTTGTAGGAAGATGGACAGCTTGGTGCTAGGTTCTTTAAAATTGGTTAGAAGAGGATGGAAACTTATCTTCATTTTTCAATTTTATACATTCAAAGCCAATTAGGAATATATATATGGATCACTTGCCCCATTAAAGAAAAGACCTATAAGTGAAGGAAGAAGAAATTGTGAAGGACATTTCTTTGCAAAACATATTATAAGGGTTGCATCTTATGTGTCATGCCTAAACTATGGCAAATGTGAAACTAATTAATTAAGAAAAACAAGACGTGTCAAAGTTGAAAAACCGTATTGGAATGTGAATTTGTCTTGAGTTATTAATTAACCTAATTTATCCAACTATAATAATAGGTGAATTATATGGGTAGGTCAATCCTATGTGCAACTTTAAAGTAATAAAGTAAAAAGAGACAAGGCACATAGGATTTCAGTGTAAAAACCCTATCAAAAAGGGAAAAAACAATGGGGCCACACACAGCCACTAACGTACTCAGCATTATAACTTTGAACATTTACAAAAATAAACTTACAACCTAACCCGTTGATCCACAACTCCTCGTTGATTCACAACTATGGTAGAAGTTTCAAACTTGCTCGCTAGACACCCACGATTCATCGTTCTCCCGTACTTTCGACGTCAACCTTTGAAATCCCCCAAAGACAA
This sequence comes from Euryodendron excelsum, assembly GCA_033060915.1. Lineage (NCBI taxonomy): Eukaryota > Viridiplantae > Streptophyta > Magnoliopsida > Ericales > Pentaphylacaceae > Euryodendron > Euryodendron excelsum. The sequence goes on along the minus strand of CM065377.1, from coordinate 55,076,752 downwards.
TATGTGTGAAGGTTTGTTGTTAACCAGAAGAAAACTCCAATAAACTTTTAAGTACAATAAAGCTCTCTGAATTGTTAAATGATCTCTCTGATTGTATGCATATAAAAAATGCAGCCTTCAAAGCCTTTATGTAGAGTCTGGAGTATTTGTAGAATCTTGGTTGAAGTGTTTCTTGATGTAGGAAAGGATTCTTAAACCAATATGGAGTAGAAGTTCAATTTTTTTAAAACTCTACCATCCGTTAGAACCCTCTGGTTATGGGTTTGAATGCCAGAACATTTGAACTGTATAGGTAGACCATTCGAACTCCCGCCAGATATGAGTGTGTAGATCTTGAAAAGTTATATAAAATTGATATATTATGAATCTCGATAGCACTTCTAATTTGAGAGATATGACATTCCAAAGTTTCAGCTCTACATGTTTCAAAAGCTTGTACCCCAGCTTCAAGCTTCTACTCTAACAACATTAACTTGAAACTTGACCCAAATACAACTCAAAACACAATTACAATCAAAGTGTTTTTGTCTAAAGAATATGTCAACACTAAAAAAAAACCTAACAAACTTGACTCATATACAATTCAAAACACAATTACAATCAAAATGCCTTTATCTAAGAAATATGCCAACACTAAAAAAACTTAGCGAAAGTCATCATAGGAGAAGTGCCAACATCGCCCTTGAAACAAAGGGGTAGAAATTAGGACTCACTTGATATGAGGAAATGGGTTGGAATAGAATGTCAATTCCAGCTTTCCATTCACTTTCCCACGTTTGGTACAGCCAACCTAATTTGGAATCATTGTAATCCCACATGGAATGTTGATGAGAGAGAAAGAAGGGAAGACGGAAGAGGAAAGAGGTGGTGGAGGTGGAGGGAGAAAGAATGAATGTACTTAAATATTGGGTCTTTTTTGTTTTTTACCCCATGCTATGCTCTATATTAATGGCAAACACCATAAGAAATTTTGAATATGGTAAATTTGTATTCACGTTATGGTAAGTTGTTATAGATTTTGGTAATTTTATAAGTGGCTCAAACTACATTAACTGGTATTAGGCTTCACAGGCTTGAGCTTTGTATGGTGGGTAATATTAGAAACTAGATTAAAACTTTACAATTGGGGCATTAAGTTTTGTTTTGGGCTTGAATCACTGCATACCTTGAACTCTGTGGACTTCAAACTTCATTTGACATGCAGGCGTAGAAAAAGTGGAGCCTTCATTTCTCAGAGTTCTTTGCATAAAGAATGCATCATGCACTTCTCATTTTGTGTGTTTTTTATGCATGTTGAACATTTTTAGCAACTTAGATACTAATCTTAACTATTCAATTAAAAAAGAATAGCTAAATGCACAAAATTCCTGCCACTATGTGAACTAAGGAATATTAGATATGTGCAGTCTTACCCCAGGAGTAGAAAGACTATTTATGTGTTCTGAACCCAAAATACCTAGGTCACAATAGAGCAACCTTATCGCTGCACAAAGTCCAGCCCTCTATCTTGACTAAAGCTCTTATAATTTGCTTCCATTTTGCATAATTCGTGGTCATCACAAGGAGCAATTAAAATAGCCATTCTAAAACAATCAGATGGTTTGGTTCGTTCTTTGACTGTGCTCCCCCTAAAAAAAAAAAATGGAGACTTGTTATTGCTCCCCCTCTTCTGCGCAACCTAAAAAAGAAAGGCAAAAGGAGTTTCGTACACAGGATAAAGACAATCATAGACCGCGCTATCTTAAGAAGATATTCTAATTTTCAATTGCGTCTTTGCAACTAGTGTCTTTACCTACACGCTCATACAGAAGTGAGGTGAGGGTACTGCAGTGAGATTAGGGCTATTACCCCTTCTTAGGGGAATATTGTTGTCGTTGCTCTAATCATGAGGGTAGTCTTTTATCATGGTGTCAGATCCTAAGTTTTTATGGATTTCTTCTTTGTTATTGCAGTCGACCCCAAAGCCATAATATCTCAAAACTAGAGGCCATAGAGAAACTTTTTTTTATTCCTTTGTCTCAAACTTCGTCAAGAACTCCATTCTATCTTTGCCTCATTATGAACAAAAAAGTGGGGTTGCGCCTCAGTTGTAGGAAGAAGACCGAAACATGCCACTGAAAGACTCTACTGAGACAAAGATGGGCTGTCAAGAACGTAGAGGAGGTAGGATGGGCAGTTGGTCAGATCTAGTATGGATCGTACATGGACGGTAGTTGGAGTCGGCGGCTCTCCTAGGGTTCCCTCATCTGGGATCCCTGGGGAAGAGGATCAAGTTGGCCCTTGCGAACAGCTTGATGCACTATCTCCCTTCAACCCTTTGAGCGAAATGCGGCAAAAGGAAGGAAAATCCATGGACCAACCCCATCATCTCCACCCCGTAGGAACTACGAGATCACCCCAAGACCTTCGGTATCCAAGGGTTACAAACCGACCATAGAACCCTGTTAAATAAGTAGAACACACTAGTGCATACATTTTCCCTTCTATTTTTCCTATCTCGAGCATTATATTATAGATAAATGATGAAATTTTGGCAAGTACCAACGGCACAATGCTCATCACATCGATGTAACGGTCACACGGGATCATTTTTTTTTTTTTGTAAATTAAGATAGAAGTTGAAGGACAAGCTTGGGCATGACCAAGTCACATGGATTTAACGGTCACATGAGATTATTTTTTTTGTAAATTAAGGTAAAAGCTAAAGGAAAGGCTTGAGCATGACCAAAAAAATTAAGACAGGGGCTGAAGGACAGGCTCGAGCATGACCACACTCGAGAGAACCGGGGAAAGAGGAAGGGTTTTGGTCTTTGGGTCTCTAAATTCGGCCCAAGTTATGAGGGCCGTGTCAGGCCCATTATAAAATTAGTATGGACGTGCCTGACAATTAGATGCTCCAACCCAAAGAAGATTGAAAAGGTATCAAAGGAATCGTCCACAACCACAAGATTAAAATATGTCAATCTAAATATTCTTATGCCAAAATTAAATTTCTTAGCATCTTAAAGCAAGAAATTATTGAATTTGGTTGACTATCACCATAATTCTCCACCTTCCAAGAGGATGGCTCAACATAAAATCGTTAATCACAAGTTAAGGTAGCTGTAGGTAGTCTGGTTTCAATGATGCACGTAATTATTTAGCTTAAAGACAAAGTTGAGGGTTAGCATTCCTTCTTGAATTAGACCAAGTGCTATTTTCCCAATTAATTAGCTTAAAGACAAGGGCAGGCCTTAGCAAGTTGGTCCATTGTGAATCTGTGATTAGATGTTATGGATTCGAAATACGAAAATAACCTCTAAACCTCAAATAAGTGTAAGATTGTCCATGTATGACTCTTCAATTTCAAACAATCTCTTTTCACGCGAAATAATACTTTGTATATTTAATCTTCTACGTATTACGTAATAATAAGCGCCTTGTGCATTGAGTTGCCATTTTATGCTCTCTTTCTTTCTACATCTAAATTATTTCTATGAAATGCTTCATGTAAGTGGGCTATATATGACTTAACAAGGTGTTCAAATTTTATTGAACTTTTAGATTGCCAAATGTATTTATATATATATATATATATATATGGTGAAATCTATAGACGAATATTCTCAATAGTAAAGGAGACTTTTAAATAATATTATTATTTCGTTAGAAATAGTAAACATATTTACTAGCTAATAATCTTTTTTATTAAAAATAATAGGCTCTCTGTATGTAAAAGTAAGATTTCATATATGTGGTTTTTTTTTAGACTTCAAAATGGTAGGAGTTTCATGTACTAAAACAAATTTTAATTTGGAAAAGAAACTTCTCGAGCCATCCTCGCATATGAAAGCCAAAACTCAATATTTCTTCCAGTATTAGAACTCTAAAGCAAATTTTACAAGCATTTCTATTTATAGGCTCATCCTTTTCCTTTGGTGGCATCCCCCAAAAACCGAGTAAGAGACAACTCTTCCAGCTCCAAACTCCATTATACATTGACTACGATAAAAATAGCTATTTAATATTCGGAAAATGTTTTGAAAAACAGACACTATTTCTATAATGATCTGTAATATACCTGATTATTATTATTAATTCAATTTTAAGAGTGGATGATGTGGATGTTTCTACGTGTGGGACACATACAGAACATCTGGAACCATCTGCGTGGGCCCAGCCAACTAATTTTCAAATGAGGCTATTGGCACCCAACTTTTTAGTGGAAGCACTCGTCATTTTAGCCTATAGGGTTTTAGCAGCTGGCTTTTCTAACCCAAAAAGCCTAGAAGATTGAAGGTTGAAAAGTCCGGTTCCGATTCTATTTTTGTCTTTGTTTTTCTATTTTCGGAGAAAAAAATTAATAACTTCTTATTTTATATATTTTCAGAATAAATAATAGGACCATCGAAAACGATATTGTTTTTATTTTTACATAAAAATGACTCTAAAAACTTTTAAAAAATATACTTTTTATTGGTTCTTAATGCTAGAGTGTCTTTTCAAAAAATTCATCAAAATAAACTCCGGTACTAATTTTCCCAAATGCAATCACAACCAATCCAATTTGCTAAAAGAGATTTTGACAAATTTCAAAAAATAAAATAAAAAACAAGAACCAAAACTGTAATTATTATTTTTTCTATCTAGTATGTTATACGTAAAAGGGGAAAGTCTACATACTACAGCTTAGAGCTATGAGATACAATTCAAGTTCAACTTTCGAAAGATACTACTTCCCAAGGAGCTATGCACCGAATAGGCTTATATACTTACAAATAGTCATATCCCATTAAAAAAACAAGCTTTATTTTTTAGGCTCTTAAACAATTCAATTTACTTAAACTTTACTAGTGTTCAACTTGCTAAAAGTTTATTTAAGATTTAGTTATTATATAAATAAATCAAATTTAAATACTCTTTTAAACTCAATAATTTTTTAAACTTAACTCGAACTGGACGTTCATATGCATTTTAAGAATATAAAAAATAAGTTACTCTAATTAACTTCATGAAAAATTTGTTTGAAATATACTCGAAAGATAAGTTAAATTAAAATATATTTTAAAATTTGGTAAAATTTGAAATTAAATTTAAAAAATCAACTATTAAACTCCATACAACTCGTTTACAGTCTTCGCTTATCAAACACAATGTACTCGTTTGTATAGGCCTTTTCTTATGAATTGTCAAAAGCCAATAAACAAGCCATAAACCAAATCTAAAAACTCCAAAAAAAAAACGCATCTCTAAATATTTTTCAGCTTCTAAGTTATAACTTCTAGGAAAGTGAGTAGCAATTCGCTTATAGTGTTTTCAATGTCTACGTGTCTTTGAATCAGTAACCGACCCTTGGGTTGACCTGTCCACCATAGCCAACACCTTGATAGCTGTGCCCGTGGCCTTAATGTTTGTACTTCACGAGGAAAACCGCCCTCCCCAAAAATGATGGCGTCGTCATGCCATCATATGGTGGAGCCAATTTAATAACATAGGATTGCGTCACACCTCATGCTAGACTCGCCTTCGTCTGGACACGTTAGCAAATCAAGACTACGCACGTGGTCTCCATCAGGTGGTTTGATTGGTGGTTGCAAATTTCTATCACATTCCAAAGACCTCAACCTCACTAGATCCCAGCCTCTCCTGCTAGGGAAAAGATCAGGTGATACTGTTTGTACACGAGATTCTCTGCAGCCACCATGTGATTAGTGGGCATGGAATGACGGTAACTTAAGGCTCATTTAAATTTTTATTTTTAATTTTTAGATGTAGATGTATTTTTAAAAATAAGCCTAATTTATTTATGTTTAAGAGAAGAGTGATCCAAAACCTGAGAAATTATCCAATGCTCTTGGTAGTGTTTTAAGATTAATGAATTATTTTGTTCAAAAGCCTAGCTAAAGTCAAATCATGAAAAAATCATGTCTCTAATTGAAAATAGATCTCTCTGTTCATTTTTTAAATTACCCAAAAATTCTCATAAACCAAAAGCTTATTTAAAAGATGAGCTTGTTATATGAATAAATCGAGCTTAAATATATTTCAAAATGCATCAATTTTTTAAGTTTGGCTAAAAATTAATTTAATAAGCTATATGCAATCTGGTGTTATATAAAAAATTAAATAAACTTAGTTTTTAATATTTAAAACCCGTTAAACATCAACTTAAAAGATAAATAGATAAATTTAAAATAATTTTAAAACTTGTTAATTTTTCAAGTCAAAACTCAAAATTTACGACCAACCAAGAAAATGAGACTCTAGTCCACTAATACATCCTTACGCGGAATCTCATGTGATTTGTAAGATTACCAAAATAAAATCGTGGTCCTTGTCACACTGGATTATATTCTGGCGAGGAGACACACAATGTCAACCGTTACAACTTACAATCATCGGACTTGGCGTGTACAGCTGTCAAACGGTAATCGTTAAATAATCTTTGCATATACACCCCCACCGGTTAACTCTCCGTTACACCCACTTATAAATGCCCCCACAAAACTTAAATTTACATATACAAGGCAGGCCACACAAAACAACACAGAGCGGCTCAACAACCAGACCTCCGATGGCTAAACAACCACACCGCGAAGACTAGCGTTTCCAAATTCGAATTCTAATCTTCCAAAAATGGCAGAAAAAACGATGAAAACCCAGAAGACCAAGAAGGAGGCCCAAGCTCTCCTCCTCGGCCGGTACGAGATCGGAAAACTCCTCGGCCATGGCACCTTCGCGAAGGTATACCATGCCCGGAACATCAAAACCGGTGAGGGCGTAGCCATCAAGGTCATCGACAAGGAAAAGATCCTCAAGGGCGGCTTAATCGCCCACATCAAGCGTGAGATCTCGATCCTCCGCCGGGTTCGACATCCCAATATCGTCCAACTATTTGAGGTCATGGCGACGAAAACTAAAATCTTCTTTGTCATGGAGTTTGTTAAAGGCGGCGAACTCTTCAACAAGGTAGCAAAAGGTCGGCTCAAGGAGGAAGTGGCTAGAAAGTACTTCCAGCAACTCATCTCCGCCGTTGGGTTCTGCCACGCCCGCGGCGTTTACCACCGAGATCTGAAGCCGGAGAATCTCTTGCTGGATGAAAACGGTGACCTTAAGGTGTCCGATTTTGGCCTCAGCACCGTGTCGGACCAGATACAGCAAGATGGGTTGTTCCACACCTTTTGCGGCACTCCGGCGTATGTTGCGCCGGAGGTTCTGGCCCGGAAGGGCTACGACGCGGCCAAGGTGGATATCTGGTCATGTGGGGTGATTCTTTTTGTTTTGATGGCTGGGTATTTGCCATTCCATGATCAGAACATCTTGTCAATGTATAAGAAGATATACAAAGGTGAGTTTCGATGCCCACGGTGGTTCTCGCCGGAGTTAAGTCGATTGCTAACTCGTCTTCTCGATACAAACCCCGAAACCCGGATCACAATTCCAGAGATAATGAACAATAGGTGGTTCAAAAAGGGGTTCAAGCATATCAAATTCTATATTGAGGATGATAAGTTGTGTAATGTTCAGGATGTGGAGGATGATGTAGGGTCTGAGTCTGATCAGTCAATGTCTGAATCGGATTCGGAAGTAGAGTCTCGGAGGAGACTCACGAGTTTGCCACGGCCGGCGAGCATGAATGCATTCGATATTATATCGTTTTCGCCTGGTTTTGATTTGTCTGGATTGTTTGAGGAGGGAGGAGAGGGGTCAAGGTTTGTTTCGGGAGCGCCAGTGCCGAAGATTATATCGAAATTGGAGGAGATTGCGAAGGTGGTGAGTTTTACGGTGAGGAAGAAGGATTGTAGAGTGAGTTTGGAGGGATCGAGGGAGGGGGTGAAAGGGCCATTGACAATTGCAGCAGAGATATTTGAATTAACGCCGTCATTGAGGGTGGTGGAGGTGAAGAAGAAAGGAGGGGATAAAGGAGAGTACGATGAATTTTGCAACCGGGAATTGAGGCCTGGATTGCAGAACCTTACTGTGGAAGAATCAGCAGCTTCTTCACATTCACCGCCACCGGATTCTTCCCATTTGCTTTTGGATTTGGATACTTCACAGTTGCCGGGTCCTCAAAATTTGCTTTTGGATACTTCACATTTGCCTTCGGATACTGAGTAAAGAGAGAAAGAAGAGAAAAGGGTATGCTTTTCTCTCTCTTTTTTTGTTTTTTTTTTTCCTTTACAAGAGGTTCTGTGTGATAATTGTTTGTTTTCTTCAATTAATCGTGTTGTAGTACTTAGGTGAAGTTAGAAGTTGCTCGATCATATGTATTTGAAGTCAGATTATATGAAATGAAATACACCATCGTACCTATCTTGCCTTCTTGGTGGATGACTCTTGTTCATTTTCTTCTCTCATGAATTTAAGTTGAAGGATCAGGAAACAAGATTGCCTTTTCTTCTTGATTCCCAAATTCAATTATTCAACTACTGGTTTGTCTCTCTTGATGAATACTGTTTGACAATATGTTTGGATTTTGTTCTGTTTTCATGGAGACATTTAACTGCAAGGAAAGGAGTAGAAGCAACTTTTTGTGAACATATCAAATTTGACCTTTTGCAATGTGTAATTGCGTATTTGGGAACTTTCCTTCCATGAGTGTTTGGTGTCTCTGTTTTACAGTACTGTGATTAGGGCAAATGGAGAATGCAATATCTAGGCACAAATATGGCTGCTGAAGTATAGCTCGCTACATGTATTAGATAGATTGTTATTTATATAGCAATTCCATACATAGGCAAACACAATACCCTACGATTAATTCGAGTCTCTGACAGGCCCCTCAATATGAATTTGTGTATACTGTGTAGGTGATACCAATGTTGAAATACCCATAGTTTGATGTGAATTAAAAGCTCTGAATTAGGTAAGTCAAGAAAAAGAAACTAGTGCAATTTGTGAAGAATTGTTTCATTTGTAAATTGGTAGGTTCTTTCCAAAATTCTAGAATGAGGGTCTATTGCTACTTTGTGCAGTTGATTGGAGAAAAATAATTTTGAAGAAGAAAATATGGAATTTTCGGAGTAATTGACTTGACTAGTGAGGAGCACAGGACAGAGCTAGAGCGTGTGTTGCAGATATTTTGTGTTAGGATGACTCGGGTGGTTCTTCATGTTGGTCTTCAGTGAGTAGGCAGAAAGAAGAGAGAATGGTATGGTCTTTTCTCTCTCTCTTTGCCTAGCCTTCTGTAGAAATGCTTTTCGTTTTTCTAGTTCCTCGTTGTAGATGGAGCTCAAGACTTCTCTAGATAATCTATGTACGCATTCTTTGTGAGACTAACTGAAAGTGAAATATAGGGAAGGGGATGCATTCCTATCTTTGCATCTTTTCCACGTACCTACATCGAGAAATGAGGAAATAAACTTTTTATTGTAACAAGTCCCTGATTCTTGCTGCTGCCACGTGTCTTCCTGAAAAGAATGCTACAAAAAAAAAATTATTTTGATTTCTGCATTATCAGATGTTATGGACCATGCATATGATTCTGGTATAGGAATGGTTTACTTCACCCTTATTTTCGTAGGTCAAAGAAAATGTTTGCTAAACATAAACTTAATAGGGTTTCTAGTTTAACATTGTTTGTGGCTTTTGACATTGATTTTCCTTTATTATAAAATGACGGCAACTAACTTGTCATGTTATGTAATTTATATATGAGTAGTTTATTTGTACACTACTCCCTCAGTTGAAATCTCTATTATGACAACTCTAGAGCATCTAAAGGAATATTGCAGAAGACGAAGAAGAAGAAGTAGTTGAAGAAATAGGAAAAGTAGCAGACTAGCAGCCATGAAGGTTTTAAAAAACACATTGCTTCATATCTTCATTTAATCAATGGCCTTCTGTTTCAGGGCGTTAGAGCTTTTATCTTGGATATAATACCATTTGAAACACATTACTCATCCCCTAGTTTCCTCATTACTCTACTTGGGAATGCTATTCTACATTGGCCCTTGTTTTTCTTGTTGGCTCTAAAACTAAGCTATCCAGAGCCTAGGTCAGGGGTAGAGAGAGAGAGAGAGAGAGAGAGAGAGAGAGAGGCAATTCAATATGGTGCCTAACAGAAAGGGCAATACAATTGGGAAGTTGGTTGTGGGGGCTGACCGGTGGGTTCTATTTCAATTTCCAACAGCAACATAAACCGAAAATCACATGCCATGAATGCCAAACTTTGGTTAATCAAGACCAGACTAGGAGAGAGAAAATCCATAGAAGGAAGAGTGTTTGATCACTTGGAAATTAGTATTAGGTATGCAGATCCAAATTTGGAGTTTGATGATTGCTCTATATTTTTGGAGATGTCATTTCATGGCTACTAATTTCTTTGCCAACACCACCACCCTTTTTAACTCGTGAGTGGAAACATTGGCAGATAGTATAATGAATTTTTCCACATCTGCTTTTTTAGGTGGATAGACTTGCAAGGGTCAATGCATAATTTTCCACAAGGACTTGATGTCATTTCCTTTCTATGGTTTTTTTTAATTTTATTGTGGAAAAAAATCAGACTTATAACAATTTATCAAAAGAAAAAAAAGAAGTGGGAGCTGCTGTCACTGATCTGCTATCTGCCATGTGGGGTTGAAGGGCTAGATTCATTGTGAAGGAGATTTGCTATCTGCTGATTTTCAATTGCCCATTAATGATCTGGCTTATTCTTGAAGTATAATTAACTGAGGAAAAATGCTATACTGAGGGTGACCACACAAATCACATGTGCATCCATGAGGTAAACAAAGGGTAATTACATTTTAACTCTTATAATTTTAATAAACATTGCATAATCCAAGGTTATGGTAAAATTGAACGCATAACCCATGTGGTTTGGAGTCAACAGGACTTTAACACATGAGATAAAAAGGAGGAAAATGCCCCTCTAGAGGCTAGTTTTTTCTTTTGACATTAAATGACCAAATAATCTTTTTGATGATTTATTTTAGCGAGAGAAAATGATAAAAATGCTCCTGTGGCGTAGGCGCAGTCAATTCTCACAATTTTTGTATTTTGTGGTTAACTCCAAACTATAGAGGTTGTGTGTATACTTTTAAACTATAAAAGTTATGTGATTTTTACTGAAACTATGAGAGTATAGCGCAATTACCTTAGAAAAATTTAGTAAGAACTTGTGATTCAAGGTATTACTTGAGTTATGATTTTTCACTTTTCTATATTTGGTGGGTCTTTAGTTTAAATTTGGGTAGCTATAGTTGATGTCTAAGTCACAAATTCGCAGAGCACCTGCAAGTACGTAAAAGCATCAATTTTTATCTCGAAAGTATTTATATTATATAATTTTTATATTTTAATATTATCAAACATCTATTTTATTAACCATTTTTATATTTGATATCATCAAGTATTTATATAATCTTTTATTTACTATGTATTTGTAAAATATTTATCATTAATAAAGAAGAAATAGTTGATTGAATTAGCCTGGTATAAATTGGCACTGTTGTCCCTTACTCAAATTTTGAATTAATGTTTTTAATGATTTCAACTGAGTAGTGTTATTGGAGCTATAGTGGGCAGGGCAATAGGCTTGCGTGGAGTTGCGTGTGGACTAACTGGGAGTGTCAGATGTCTAGGACTTTAGGTCAGTGCGTGGTTACCGCATAATTGCAAGTCTACAAGAAAGAGCGTTTTCAAATTTCGGATTCGCGAACTTAACTCAACCAATTCGCGAATGTTTTCCGAATCTAGGCTAAATCCGTCAGTTTAGTTTCAGAGCGGATTCGTGGGGCCATTGGGACGAATCCTGTGACTTTGGTTGATGTTACCGTACCATTAAATATTTATCCATTTATAAGTACTTTTATTTATAGCGTAATTTTTTTTTATCAAACTCAGTTTAAAAAAATTAAATTTTACCAACTAAGTCTGTTTTTTAACTTATTTAACAAATTCAGTTCATGTCTAAAATCATGTTTTCAAACCACGATTTAGATGAAGTTGCGTGAATTTCATATAGAATATTTTAAACAAAGTATGAAGTAGTGGTCTTGAAACCATGACTCAATGAAATTGTGAATTGATTCACAACTTTCATATAAAGTATACAGAATAAGGTCTAATTAAAATTGTGATTTTAAAATATAATATGAAAAAATTAAATTTAATAAATAAGTTCAAAACAAGGATTCAGCAAATAAGTTTTCGTTTTTTTTTGAGTAGGTTTGGTAGAAAGCTCCCTATCTATAGGTTTCAGCAATGCACAAACATGAGCTGCAAGTTTTTAACAATAGATATTGTTTTTGTTCTTTCTTTCTTTCTATTGGTGTCATTTTGATGTACCAGACATGATGAGTTGGCGGCTGCTGTGTCAGTTTCAAGGTCTAAATCATAATTATTGAGAAATTTATTTGGGAAGGAAATTCTCCCGGAAATGTGTTTTTGTTATAGGTACAAAATTCGTCTCAAATTTTTTTAAAAACGTTCCGAAAATTAGAAGGAAACATTTCAGAAACTCTTTAAAAATGATTAGGATATATTCAAGATACTTGATAAAAATTTTTAAAAAATTATGAAAAAATAGTACAAAAACTTAAAAATATTTATTTTTATAAATTTTCTCCCTTAAGTTCTAAATAAAAAGTTCAAAAATTATTCATATAAGTTTTCCCTAAATCTTTTTAAATATTTCTATTAAATTTCTCAAAATTTTTTCTAATTTCTTAAAAATTTCATTGGAGTTCTGCAAAACCTTTTTAATAAGATTCTTATTGAGTTTCTCAATCATTTTTCGTTTTTGTTTCTCTAAATGTTTTCTACTTCTTGTTCCCATTTTGATAACTCTGGTCTAAATACGCCTGTCAAGAGAAGAGCTCACATTAATTACCCTGAAGTCACCTTATATGATACACTCCTCCAATAATTAAGTGTTAGTAGTTCAAAATATAATTATGACTAAACCCATGGCTAAAGAGTGGTGGCTGTGGTTTCCCGAGCAATATCCAATCATCGTTGCACTGGCCAGCTAATTTTTAGAACTTAGATAATAAAAATGGCAAAGTGGCTTCTTTGCGTTTGACAATGCTTTTCGTTTTCAGTTTTTTTTTTGTTAGTTTCGTGTGTTCTGTAATTGTTTTTTTTAAATAAAAATATAAAAACATGTTTGGTAACTTAAAATTATTTATTTGTTTTTTTATTAATTTTATATTAAAGATATTTATTTGGTATTGGTGGGTGGTGGTTGTTGGCGGTGGCGGCCGGCAGGGTTGATACCAACACCAGTGGTAGTTGAAGGCAGCGACAATCAGTGATAGTATTGGATGGCAGAGGGAGGGAGACTTGTTTTAAAAAAAACAGAAGTGAAAATACCTTTTGAAAATAAAAAATAAAAAACAGAAAAATGAAACTTTACCAAAAAGGAATATTTGTCATTTTTGTTTTCCCTATATTTGAAAACAAAAATGATAAAATGAAAATACAATCACTTTAAAATTGTTTTCATATCATTTTTGGATGGAAAAAAGTTACAAGAATTAAAGTAAAATCAATTTAAAACTATTTCTTAAAAATAGAGTGATTCCCAAAAACATTCTTGAAAAGAGTTTACAAAACAATTATATTTTTAGTATTGATTTTTGTTTTTTCTGTTTTTAGGAGAGGAAAAAGTAATTTTCGAAAATAAAACCAAGTCTATTAGGAAGCCCTAGAAAAAGGAAGAGTGAATCAAACTCATAATCTATTCGGTTTGAATGGAGGCATCACGACTGGACTAACTTTGCTCCTTTAAATTCAATACTTTGAAGATATATATTTCTCAATTTTAAAATCCCACATTACTCTGCTCATTTTGCTCTTCTTGTATTGCCGGAGAAAAAACTGAAAAACGTGCTCTTTTATACTAACTTTTCTTGTCCTGGGTTCCTAGTGTAGTTGTCAAAGCCAGGTCATAGGTTCAAGAATGTGAGAGAGAGAGAGCGAGAGAGAGGGAGAGGGGTTAAATGACAAACAGAATAAGAAAGGTTTGGTTCATTGCTGGAAAGTGGGAACTGGGTTTTGCCTTATACATATATATATATATGTATATGTATATGTTCTGTAACTTCAGTTGCTAGTGTATGAGACAAACCCCATTGGCATTTGATATGGTGCCTATTGCCTAATCAAAAGAGGCAATTCAATTGTTAGATTGGGGGTGGTTGGCCATCTATCATGTCCTCTGAGGAATTCAAGTTGTGGGGTGACTGGTTGGTACAAGAAACTTCAGCAAAATCAAAAGCCAAACTAGGTTAATCAGTACCACACATAAGAAAAGGAACAAAAAAAAAAAAGTCAATACAAGGAACTGTGGTGATTGCATGAGATCAATAATTGGCTATGCATACAAGTAAAAATTTTGACTTGATGATCCCTCTCGATTTGTGGAGATGTCATCCCAAGGCTCTAAGATTGCCAATTAAGTTTTGATTATTCTCTTTATTGGCAGGTAGTATATTGAGTAACACATTTGTGTTTTTTGCTGGAGAGAGTCATTGTGGGTCACTTCATAATTTTATACAAGGACTAAGGCTGTCATTGTGAGTCATGGTGTAACATATATATATATATATATACTATATTATATGCAAATGTAGTGGTAGGCTCTCAAACTTTTAAAATTTAATTCATATGTTTCTAAAAATTCTAAAAAACTATGATGCCATGTGGCATATATAACTTCTCCAATCAATCAAGCTCTTATCTCCTTCTCTTATAAAGGAAAACAAAAAATAATAATAATATAATTGCATAAAAATTAATCATAAGAAATAATTAAAATAGTTAAATTCGGAACACAAAAATTAACTAAAAGGAAAAATGCCGACTATGGAAAAACAATAAAAAAAACTATAAAGGAAACTAAATTTGCAAAATTATAGGAAATAATTAAAAGAGTCAAATTCTGATAAGGAAGCACAAAAACTAACTAAAAGGAAACAAGCTAACTATGGAAAAACAAATAAAGAATACTAAAGGAAACTAAATTTGCAAATTTACTTTATGAAAAAAATCAATCACACTTAATTGCTGGCCTCCCTCCTTTTCCTAAACAGAGGAGTAAAACAAACCTTAATAGCAGCCAAGATATTAAAAACCTTGGTCAAGGAAAAATCTCTACGACTCTTACCACCATAGCAATGCCACACACACAGCAGATTGAGACCATTTTTGTTTGATCCAGGTTGGTTTTTTCTTATTTTTCTCCCTGTTTCTGGAATAAGTGAAGAATTATGAGAGTTCTAATGATTGATTTCTCATTGCTATATGGTTTGGATTTGAGAATTCGAGCTATGTTTGGCTGCTGAGAAAATACGAAGGGCTCTTATTTTTTTTTACGTTCTGTTTGGAACTCGAATTTTCGGTGAAAAAATAAAAATGTGAAGAAAAATTGAACAAAATGAAAGAGTAATTTTGTTATATTTTTCATCACGTTCTTCTTTTCTTTTATTTTTTCAACTGAAAATCTGGGTTCCAAACTAAGCATTATTGTCCATTAATTGAGAAAATTGATGCCAGACAAAGCGATGAAGCAGAAGAAAAATGATGTAGAGCACCCCTTCCTAATGTATTAGTGTCATCTCTGTCATGATATGAATGGTCCTGTTACTCCTGTGCATTATGTACATCTAATAAACATTTTTTTATATAGTTACATCTAATAAATATTCTTCTTCTTCTCTTTTTTTTTTTTTTTTTTTTTAAGGAGCATGTATTCTTTTCATTAGCTTTCAAGTGACATTCTTTATTAGCAAAGTTCTTTTTAACTATCTATTCTATTAGTTAAAGTTTTGTTGGGATTCAGTTTTTGGTTGTTTATTGTGATTATTTGTTTATTT
This sequence comes from Euryodendron excelsum, assembly GCA_033060915.1. NCBI lineage: Eukaryota > Viridiplantae > Streptophyta > Magnoliopsida > Ericales > Pentaphylacaceae > Euryodendron > Euryodendron excelsum. Next base: position 55,060,949 of record CM065377.1, on the reverse strand, counting down.
ATTCTACTTATTTTTGTGTAGGATGTGCATCTTCAATTTGTATGGGTGGTAGGGGCAAGCCACATGGGCGTCTAGCTTATTGTACCATGGAGGCAACTGATGCTAGGAAGGAAAAAGTTTACCTTGCAATATATAGTTTGGTTGCAGCTATGGAGGAACTTAATAGAGTTGATGTGCTGGTCTGGAATCATAGGAATGGTGCCTTTCACTATTGGTGCTAAACTTGGTGGCTACATACTTGACATTGTCGCCATTTTTGTTATTATTACACAGATTTCTATGGATATTCAATTATGTGCCCTCCTTTAGATTTTAGCTTTTTAAGCCACCTTCAGTTGAAACAGACAGTAAAATATGCAAATCGAGTTCAGAGTCGGCTTAAAATGGTTGCAATATCGTTTTGCATCTATATATTATTATTTGATGGAAGGAAGCACAATTGATTATGATGAGGATGGGGGGATGACCGTGGTGGTTGGTTTTGGTAGATAGAGAAAGTCGGAGGGTGTGACGGTTTTTGGTAGAGAGAGGATGAATGGAAATGAGACCTTTTTTGATTTCTAAAAGATCTTTTTGATATGTTTTTGATTTTTTCCTTTTAACTGTTTGATTGTCATTAGGTTTTAGTTACCCTACTATTTACTTTGTGTAAATATATATTGCTGTTCAATATGTATTTTTTATTTTCTTCTTTTTGTATTTTTTTTATTTTATGTTTTAGTGAATTGAAAGGTGCTGAGTGTAAATTGTCTCCATTTTTTTTTTTTACTGTATTTATATTTAACATTGGATGGATTGTACTTAGGGTTTGAGAGTATTAGGCTCTCTGTTGGAATGGCAATTGAGATCTTCGACCATCGATAATGCCAGTGCTAATTATTGATTCTTTTTTCTTTTTTAAATGTAGCTGATTGAGTTATTGCCTAAATCCTTAATGTTTCGTTTAGAATTTGAATTTTTGGTGAGAAAAGAAAAATGCGATAGAAAAGTGAACAAAAATAAAGAGTATTTTTATTCTATTTTCCTTCATATTTTCTTTTCCCTTTACTTTTCCTACTAAAAATTCGGATTCTAAGTGGAGCGTTAAAAAATTTAAGCAGAAACTGATTGTACCAGATCATATTGTTCTAACCTTAATTCTGTCACATCTTCCAAATCATAGCAGAAAACAATTACCTTATCTTCTAGGTCGAACTGTTGTGAGTGTTCCCTACCCAGCTGTCCTTTCTTTGATTAATGGTACGTCTTTTATTTTCGTTGATCCTTTTCTATTTGAGTTTACAAGTGATCTTTATTTTATGCTGACTAACATTCAACTATGCATTTTATTTTTCAATTAGGTTATGTTGTCTGGATTTTGTTGATTGTGAAGAGCTTTCCATGATAGAAAAAAAAATAGTCACTTGGAGCATGAGAAAGATAATTATTGATAGTGGTGGCTGTGGTGGTAGTAGTAGTGAATTAATGATGAAGTTGTTGGGTGTAAATTCTCTTATTTCCTACTTTCATGCATAGGAAAACAAAAACATGAAGTAGAATCTATTCTACTATATATGAGAAGTGCATCAACCTTCCTTCATTTGTGGTTTGTGGTTGTATGTCTCATGCCACTTTTGGAAGAGGATTTGCTATATGGTTAAACGAAATTTACGAAAAGTTCATTATAGTATGTCATCTGTGCTCCTAGAGTTCTATCGTGCAATGTCTAGAGGCTTGCAGATTATAATTCAAATGTGCGTGTCTGTTAATGGGATAATTTGAATAATAGGCTTGACTGATTCAACATACATATACACACAAGAAGAGGTGAATTGTCACTAATGTTAATTATTTATTTATTATAACACTTTCTATTTCACAAAACAAAACATTCTTTTATTTTAAATTATAAGTTCCGATGAGTACCGTACATCGCACGGGTTAACGCTAGTATATATATGTATGTATAAAGCTTTTCTTGAAGTCATTTTATTAGTAGAGTTTTTAAATTTTTAGGGTTAATTACCCTTTGCACCTTACATTTTCTATGAAATATCGAACCTACTTTTTTAACTGTGACAATTAAATTTTTATATTTATAAAAAGTTTTAATATCAATCTTATATCAATTTCTGTTTAAATTTTAGAGAGAAAATTGTCATGTGGCCCCTTACAAAATAGCCTCGTGCCAATTTCCCATTTGCTTTAAAAATGGAAGCTAACATAAGTTTTTTTTTCTGTTTTTCCTTTGATTTCGAGAGGAGTTCAAATACTTACCGAATGAGTGGGTTCAAAGCACCTCGAACACCGAAACAGACTCAACACTAGAAAGCTAACAAAAGTTTGGCATTGTAACGTTTTGTAATTGTAAGAGTTTAATTGTTACAATAAAAAAATACTAGTCTTGAAGTGAGATTGTGTTTGTGTATAAAATATAGGGTGCAAAGTATAATTAATCTTAAATTTTACAAAGAAGAACCCGTGCTTTTGGTAGTGATTGATGTAATCAAAACGAAAGTTCAAACGAAAGCAAGTGGGAGCTATTATCATTGAGCAGCTATCTGCCAAGTGCTGGATTCATTTTCACAATCAAAAGATTCAGAGTAATAATTTCAGAATTACACCAGAAACCCTGCTGCTTATAACAATATCAACAGCCAGGAATAGTAAGAATTTAGATTGTTCCACCAATTATCTAGTAAGCTTATTTAAAACAATTTGAGACTTCACCACAGAACTCAAATCCCAGTCTGATGTTATTAGCAAACTTAGATCACAAAAATACATAGAAAATGTGTGGAAATGTACACTCATGCAATGGAATGTGAGCAAACAAATAAAAAAGAATCGAATAAAATGAATCATCACGATGGCATGATAGACTACCAGAGACACAAACATAGTTAATACTAGTAATGATAAGAATTTAGTCAGGAGGGTGCACAAAAAGGTACTCTTTTGCATACTGATACAAAGTAACAGAGGGACTCGACTTACAACGAAGAAAAAATAATCGAAGTGAATTAAGCTGCCTCCACGGAGAGGATCTCAAGTTCGGCCCACCAGAGGGGAGAAAGTCTGGGAGTTGCTGCATCGGGTGATATAGCGATCACTTCCCTCAGTCTCGAAGTGATCTCTTTCATGGTCGGTCTCTTTCTTGCGTCCTGTTGAATGCAGTCTTGGATTACCTCACAGACGATGTCAAGCTCGTTATTTTTGAAGGACTTCAGTGTTGGATCGATCATGTTAATGCCCTGCTTATCATTCAAATATTCAGCAGCCTGACATAGTCATAATAACATGTGTTCATAAGATTACCCAAGAAATTAGATACGATACCAATCTATTCAACAAGCACAAAAAAGGGGTAGTGAGAAAATTTGATTTATGGCGTACCCATTTCTCAAGAGGCCCTTCTTCTGCGTTCGGAAGCTTCCCAGAAATTATTTCAAGCAACAATAATCCAAAGCTGTACACATTTGTTTCAGGATCAGAAAATGGTGGCAGTTCAGAATGTTCTGATTCATTTTCCCCCGAGATTTTCGACTTGGGAGAAGCCTCTGTCCAGAAACCGATCTCTGCAATCTGCGAAAGCAGCGGAAACTTATATAACATATGTATATATATATTTCTTGGTACATCAGAAAGAATTACAAAGGAAAGGGCCTAAGCCAGAGAGGGGATGCGAGGAGGAGGAATCGAACGCTTGACCTCCTTAAAGAAAACTAGGATTCTGGCCAACTAGGTTAGCCCCAGTTGATTTATAAATGCACACGTGTACAAAATATTTAAGGAAATAGTTACGGGAACGTATCAGAATACAGAATACAGAAAGCAGCTTACTTTGGCAGCATAATCATCGGTCAAAAAGATAGCATTTGCGCTCAGATTGGAATGTGCCACAGGTGGATTAATGTCATGCATGTACTGGAGACAGTATGCAGTTCCCATTATAATCCTCATCCTTGCACTCCAGTCAAGATGGTCAACTTCTTTAACTGGAAACAAAAACAGAACCATAAGATTGGCCTTTCGGAAATGAAGCCTCAAATTTCAACTCGTACCAGGAACTTTAAAAGTACATGTGGCGAGGGGTATTACCATGCAGATGCTCAAAGAGGGTTCCATTGGGAGCATACTCAAACACCATCATTCTAGCGAAAGGTTCATCCTCCTCACAGTAGCCAATAAGATTAACAAAGTTCTTGTGGTTTACTCTTGACAGTGTATCGATCTACAGGAAGACCACAACAACGAAAATTAAAACCTTTTAATAGAAAGAGAAGCAGATAGATTATGCATTGTGTGAAAAAAAATTCATGACCGATGCAATACTGGCAAACCTTCTTCCGGTAGATCAATTCTGAACGCTTTGACCAGTCTTTGACTGAAGCTATCGCAGTTGATCCAACAGCAATCTCAACTCCACTCGATAATGTCCCCTTGTATATTGTGCAACCATCAATGGTATCAATTATGTTGCTGAAATCCTCACAGGCAGTTTCTAGCTCTCCTCGGTTCAGTTTAGGAACCCCTGCATTTTTTTAATAAGAAATGTCATTCTATTCTTGTTGCATTATTGAAAAATGATATTAGGACATTCTGCCAATTCCCCAAAACTAGGTTAATCATAGAACCCGTTACGAGACAAGTCATTTCAAGTTCACCTGATGAGTCATTCTAGGCTAGTTCAAAAGTCAGCTGGTACCATAAGAGCATATTTGGATATCAGGATAACTGAATGGCTCTGCTGTATACTTTACAGCATTTGAAAAGTGGGGCCATTCCAAGTAAAACAACACAACTCTAGGCATTTAGATTTCTGTGGGCACAAACAATCCTTAATTATTCTTCAAAAAGTATTTACAAGGTCTGAGTCGATACCTAGGGTTCTCTTCTACTTTTTTTTTTTTCTTTTTTTTTTTTTTTTTTTTTGTTTTGGGGGGGGGGGGGGGGGGGGGGGGGGGGGGGGGTTTCTAAAAATAGTAGTTGGGTTACATTAGGCAAAATTACCTGTAACAAATGCTTTCTGCAACTGTCCACTCAGTCCAGTCTTCCAAGGACCAATAGTTGACACTGCTCGGTTCCGACACACAAAGAACATGGCCGCAGCAACAATAAGCAAGACAGTGACGCCTGATCCAACAACTATATACTTCCATGTATTCCCAGAAGATCCACCAGATGAAGGCTTTTGATCAGTTGGCTTATTAGCACCGGAGGACTGGCTATCAAGATTTGGTGTATTATGAGTCTGCTCGGGTGAAGGAACAACAGGAGAAGGTACAGGCTGAGGCAATTGTCCTTTGTTTCCATTTGGTACAGCAGGGAAAGACCCGCTACTCCGGGTGGTTGGAAGAGCAATGATCTGCCCCAGAGGGGACCCACCAGTAGCTGGGGTAGCAGCGAGATTACTGGACTGTTGAAGTAGCTTACGCCTTACAATATTAGCTAGGTTTTCCACATTTTGGACCATGTGCATCTCATGCACACCTGCTGAATGCAAGAATCAATGTCATCTCTTTTAAAAGCAAACTAATGATCATTGCGCCAAGACAGAATAAATTGCATTTACATACCTGGTAGATTGTCACAGCAATTATAGGCAGGGTTATGCAATGTATCCTTTCCAGATTTGAACCTTGAAGAAAGATCATGAAGTTGTCATCACAAAAATATAATATGAATATTATGATCAATAAAAGAAAACAAAATTAGGAGTGGTAAAAGAACATATTGATTCCATACAGTGGCAACGCATTGAGGTAACGCATCAGTGTCCCTTTAATAGGGATTATGAAGGAATCTGCTTTTTTTAGTTGTTTCAAACTGCTCTGCCAGATGCTGCACAAAAATGCATTAGAAGATCAGAAAAGAAGACAACGGAGATATTCTTAGCTGACCAGTTAAAATGAAAAGGAAATACAAATACCATGACATTACATTGTGATCAATTAGAATGAATTGTGAAAAGGGATTGCTGGTCAATCTCCCGAGGGCAAAGTATAAATTTAGTATATGTACAGAAAACTATAACACGATTGCATTAGATACACTAAGAAAAAATGATAACAAGAGCCACTGAACCATACATAGCACATAACACATTCATGCTGTTCTGTCACATAAAGAACACAGATATGAAGCCAGGTGGCTCAAGCAGAGTATTACCAGCAAAATATCCAAGCGGACAAAAATGAACAAAAATTCGTAGACATAATCTTTTGTTCCAATCATAGTTCCAGTCCCAATAAGAATCTTAAAATTCCTTCAATACCCATGCAATGGCCATACATAGTTTGCAGGTTAATGAATGAGTCAGTGAAACATGCACAAGACATGGAAAGTAGACCAAACAGAGAATGAAAATAATTTGAACCCACAACATCATCCGAAAGACGGATACATGTGAGATATAGGACAATAGTTAGAATTTAGAAACATTAACCAATCATTTGAAATAGTCAACTTTAAAGTAAGGATAATAGAAGTACACAAAATTCTGTGTATCACTACCACATATATCCATACACATACCTTGCAAGCAAAAACGTAGGCATAAATGTTAACGTATTAATACTGCATCAGACTTCAACAGAAGCATCTAAAAGAATTGGTAATACCAGAAATTTTCCAAGACAACGGACATGAGAACAGCAACCAGTAACATCTAAAGTTTATTCTCAAATTCTAAACTAAAGCAAATTGAAAGAGTAATTAAGGTACCAAGTTCCAGTAGAGTATGAAGTTAATGTGACATGTCTTGCAGGGTAGACCCATAAACATTGACATCATAATCTCTTTCTGACGTGTTAGTGGATGGTGTGCATCTGAAGAGGGGGTAGATGTAGCAAAGCACCAAAATATCAACAAGTTGTCTACGTGAATGAGAAATCTCTTACCAGTGCCCAAATTTTCTATTTACACAGCCAATCCCAGTGGACGCAGCGGATGTAAGGTTTTCATCAAACTGCAATTCAGTCAGGAAATTGAGCTTCCCAAGCTCCAGAGGCATTTTCCCTTCAAATTTATTGTTAGAGAGCAACCTGGAATACAACATCTAGTTTAGACCAGCTAGAAAAAGGTTTTTAGCCTATGGCATAAAGATCCGATATATCTATAAACAATGAACTCACAAGCGTTTCAGTGACCGTAGTCCTCCTATTGCTGCTGGAATAGATCCACTCAAGTTGTTATTTCTCAAGTCCAAAACCTCCAGCATTGTAAGTCCTCCAATCTCTTTAGGGATGCCACCAAAAAGATGGTTGTCGTAAAGTACACTGTTAACACAAGCATATGACACCAGAACCAGAAAAAAAAAACATATAATTCAGAAAATGAGCAAGGCAAATTACCAAAGCAGCACAGGTAGAGCCTAGTCATCTTCATCAATTATGAGGATCCACATAAAATGAATTGAATATAGATATGAATGAAAAACTAGTAAAAAAAATTGATCCTATTTTATATGTTAATATTGTCGTTCAGTCAAATAAAATAAAACGAAAAACAAAAATACAATAGAAGACCTAACATGCTACTACAGTTTGAATACATACAAATTGGTCACATTAGAGTGGTGAATAGGCACAAGAAGTTGGATTGACAATGGTATCGCATATTCATATAATGTAACCTTGACTATAGTAAACAAAATGGATTCATTAGCTCATCATTGCCCATAGTAAGGTGACTAAGGCCGATACCAGGAATAATTATGACCAACCATTGCAAAATAGCCAGCCACATATAATTTCTTCAGTATCGCCTCTAGACTGGGATCAATTCCTATTTCATTAAGAATAGCATCCTAAGAGAACTGTCCCAAGGAATGCACAATTGTGAAAATACATTATATTTACGTATATCAAAGTTTGTCAAACTAATTTCTAGTACACAACTGAAATTTCACGGTTCCAAATCTCTCTCTCTCTCTCTCTCTCTCTCTCTCTCTCTCTCTCATTATATATATATATATTGATGGGTAAAATTGTTAAAGATTACAGAGTTTAAATGTATACATGAAGTATTCAAGAGCTACTGAGAACAATATGTCTCCTAAGGCAGTAAGCCACAACTAATAATGTTGCATTGTTTGTCATGCCTTTCCAGAATCAACAGCTTTATACTTAAGCTTATCACCAGCACCAGTCAAATTTCAAAGCAGCATGTATAGTTTTCAAAGTCTTAGGTAACCAAATGAATCAAGCAATCCAGCAGAAGTAAAAATACTCACAAATTGTGTCCACAAAGCCACAGGAACCAAATAACACTTACAGTGATCTTAGGTGAGAAAGCTTCCCAAGGTCCGGGGCCAGTTGCCCTTCCAAAGAAAGCCTGCTGAGATCCCTACACAAAATTAAATAGCAATACATAAGAACATAGTGATTCAAATTGTACAACACTAAATCCTCGACATCAAACCTTTAAATAGAAACCTCAACTTTTGTTTACAAATAAGTTCAACTGCAATAAATTCAACACGTTTGCCCACTAATTGAAGAAAGAAGACATTTATTCACATTGTAAGAAAAAAATTGAAATGAATGCATTGGAACCTTTTGAAAAAACATAGGAGGGACTTACAGCGTTTGCACTTTACCATCGATACAATGAACGCCTGCCCACATGCACGGGTCATTATCATTGGGATTCCAATTTGCAAAAGTGCCATATGGATCATCATCCAATCTGGCGTGGAATTCCAACAATGCCAATCCTGCACTTTGATTCCAATTCCAATCAATAAAAATAAAGAACATTTAATGAGTGACTTTAATCTAATCATGGGATTCACCAACAATTTCAAGCCCAAATTACCTTCAGAATTAAGTGACCAACACCTTTGAATTCCCAAACCAAGAATCAATATCGCAAAACACGATAACTGGATTCCGTAAGTGTTCCATCTAATCCCCATTGCTTGGCAAACCATATATGGCAGTGGTGGAGGCCGCTGAAAGCCAGGATTCTATACAAACTCGCCAGATTTTGTTTTGCACAGAACACCCTCTCCGAGATTTCTCGGATTCGTAACAAATGAACAACAACAACAACAACAACTACGTGTCGGATTTACAAATATGGGTATATACGTATGTATACAAATTTACTACTTGGCTTAAACTATACTACAAAGAATATAAAATTCAGCTGCCCTCTTGAAAGCAATGACCAAATTAGGGTCTCTCATCTTCTGGGTTTTTTAATTTTAGGTTACAAAAACTCCGTTTTTGCCAACAATCGCATAACCCAGATCAATAAATTGGCTCTGCGGTTCAATCAAAGCTGACATTCAAAGAAAGAAAGGACAAAAAAAAAATTGATTCAGTTAACAATCTTAAGGTGGTCTCCCAATAAGAGTATTACACAAGCAACATTACAAAAGAATCAAACAAAAAAGTGAATAAAAGAATACCCTCATCAGCAAGCAATCTAAGAAAAGCAGAAAGGGTAATGAAATGTTATATATATATATATATATATATATAGAGAGAGAGAGAGAGAGAGAGAGAAGAGAGACAAATTTACCAGAAAGAAGGGGCAAACGGACAGTTAATGATACAATTGTTTGCTGCTGTTGATGATGGTTGGTGTTGTGTGATTCTCTCAGGTGGAAATGGTATAAACAAATCTTCAAGAAAATGCAGGTGTGGTTGATGATGATGATGATGATGATGATAATGATGATGATGGGTAGGAGAGATTGTCGAGAGTTTTGAGTGAAAAGGCAGCAAGAGAAAAAAAAAATGGATAAAATAATTTACAGAAAAAATTAATTGAAAAAATAATTTTTTTTTCTTGACTGCCCTTTCCAGGATGATCTCAGAAGAGGAACCTCTCTTCGACCATCTTGTCTGAAAGAGGGGGGGCAAAACTCAAAAGCTCCTGCGTGATGTTTCTTTTCTCTCTCTCTAAATTTGTGTTGTTTGTGACTCTCTCTCTCTCTCTAACACCCCACACACCAGGGCTGCCACCCCACAGACCGTGCTTCTGTGTCCCTTTTCCCCTTTGGCGGTCCTAATTTCTTCTGTTTTCCATTTTTTTCTTTTTTTTTCCTAGAATTTTTTAGATGGGGCCCAGAACAGGTTGGATCGGCTGGAGGAGATTACCGATTAACGGTCACCGGCGGCCGACGAGTGTGGGTGTTGTCGCGGTTTATTTGAGTGGTGGTGAGGGCCCCCACATCCGATGTACTCGGACGCGCTTTTACATTCATGCTCTGCCGTTGACCCCTCTCTCTGTCTCTCTCTCTCTGTCTCTCATCCTCGGGAGTTTGCGTGCTAGCCTCTCTTAACATTTTTAATGGGTAAATATACATATATTTGTAGATCGATATGAATATACGTACATGCATATGTTTGTATAGATACATATATCTGTATGATTAAGGCCTTTCTCAAGAGGGTTACTCAACTGGCTTTCTATTCATGGGCTTGAGGTACCAAATCCTAACAAGTACCCTAACTTACGCCTCAAAGCATATTTATGTGCATCCAATAATAGACCTTACCTTGTGTGGAACAAATATTTAATGCTAATGCTATTCGTATTTAAACTTTTAGAATAAGGTTAGGGTTGATCGGCTTGGTTAAAGCTGATTTGAAATGAACCTCAAAATTAAACGAGTTAAGCTTAAATATATTTTAAACAATTTGTTATTTACAATACTTGTTGGAGACCTATTGAACATATGAAAAGTAAAAATCATAACTGAAGTTAATGGCTAAGGACATTTATTAACATTTACTTGTTAATGCAAATATTTTGATATTTTGTAGATGTCTTTTTTCTCTAGTTTGAAAAATAAATATGTAGATAGACTACTTTACATATTCGTGAGGGAGTATTGTCTATCAGCACCACATAACTATCTGCAAAAAAAATTATCGCACCTACGTCAAGGACGAAGCTAAGGTCTTACTGCTTACTTTGTACCATGCATACACTGCATAAAGTTTCAATTTATGTGGATAGTGACGCTTTGAAGTATTTTTAAAAAATAGTGTCTAATGTTTTAAACTTGGGTAGATAACAAGAGTATGTAAGCATAGGGGTGTTTGAACTGTAGCTTAAAAGTTATAACTATAAGCTAAAACTTTTTTAAATAACTTTTTATAAAGATGTGTAAAAGCTATTTTAAGTAGTGGTTTTTAAGTAGCTCTTCGGGGGTTGAGCCAAACAAATATTTTAAAATATACAATAATATATAAGCTTAAGTCATAAACTCAGAAAAACGAGGTATGTCTAAACACCCGACAACTCATATAAATGTTGTTATATATTCTTCGTTTAGCTTATGAGCATTCATTTAATTAGATTGATTATGTGAAATGGGTTCATCACTTCTCTAAAAGTTAATAGGGGAGGAGGAGAGAGGTTTATCCGGTGATAATTATACCCTAGCCATGTTTGTAGTAATGGGTTCGACTCACTCCCTCCTATCTAGGTTTTGACCCTCCAATATATTAAAAAGAAATAGGCCTATACTTGTGCATAAATCTAAGCTAGCTAATTTTAGATTCATGCAACATGACAAGGAGTCACATTTGCAAGCGTTTGTCCAAAAGTTTGGAAGGCTTTTCAGTAGGGGTGCATATGGCTGGGCCGGGACTTGCCCGTTCTTGTCTGAGTTGGGCCTCAACTTAAATTCTCTAGCCTGTCTAAGAAGAGAATAAAAGAAGCTAAGGCCCGCTTATCTTGCCTATAAGCTATTTACAAATAGTGTGTTTGTGTTACAATATAGATATAAACGATGTGCCTGAGTAGTTTCAGTCTTTATAAAGTCAAAGGTCAAAGGCCTAAATCTTTAGAATAATGGTTTGTGGGCTGGGCCAAGTATCAAGTTATTCTTCACAAGCCTGGCCCTTATTACAAGCGAGCCTAAAAAATTTGCTCAGCCCAGGCTTTTGGTGGCCTTTATAGGCCAATGGGCCGACATTCACCACGGGGCTTTCGGAGGCACAAGGCGCTCAAGGCTTAAAATGCCTCGAATGATTAAGGTTCCGGGTTTGAATTAGGTGTATAGCTTCCAATTTCCAAGTTCAAGCATAAAATAACAGTGCCTTTCTATGCCTAGCTAGGATATAGGGTTTCCAGTGAGACGATACGATATAGAATTTTTCTAGACTCATTACACACACTCAATACCAAATCAGAGATATATGATCTTTTTTTTTTTAATTTCTTGTGTGTTACTTGATTTAACGGTTAATTTTGGTTAGAAATATATTTGAATTTAGCATGTTACAGAGTCCTGTTCAAGCTGAAAATGGACATGTATCATAATTTTCACTTTTCTCTCTCTCTCTCTCTCTACATAAAATTTCAAGACGGGACCCTTTGGATCCACTGTGGCACTGTGTGCAAAATGAGTCCCCAATGATAATGCAGAGCCTCAACCACACAGCACCAATTAAGTTGCAGGATTTGAACCCGCTCCATTTATTTTCACACATAAATGGGGTCGTTGAAGCAATTCCTGGAATATTGTTAGTTAACTTTCTGTGGTGCCAATGAAATATATAATTTAAACAATATGCACCTAAAATATAGTACTGTTAATGATTGTTCTGTAATTGCCATTAATTAGCCAATGGCCAATGTTAGTTCTCTCTCATTCTCTCTCAATCGTCTTCCTTAGTTGTAATCTTGGGTGATTTATATAGTTCTGTTATTTCCTACATAAAACAATGCACTAGTGATGAAAAAGTTTAATCATAATTCTCTTTTTTTGGTTAGTCGATGACCAAAACACAAGAGAAAACCCCGTAGATGCGGAGATGATGTTTCCTTATTTGGAACCCTTACTGCGTAGACGCAAGGAAAGGAAAGTTACTGTATTTTTTATAGATGATTATTATTGCCATTACTGGCTCTATATTTACTGGGGAATTGGTTGGGCAGTTTGGGAAGAAGAATGAAAATTGTTTGTGCTTTGATTGAAATTGCAGAAGCATCTATAAAACCCTAAGTTAATGGAGCAACTATAGTTGTTGCAAGCAAAGAAAGGCCAATATAAAGAATCAAGTCTTTATAACTTGCAATAATTCTTGACCACCAGACTATTGCCAATATTTCATTTTTTAATTTTTTTTGCTAATTGATAGGAGATAATTATATGAAGAGAACTACACTATTGATTACATTATAAAAGCGTAATCATAACCTTTAATTCATATTTTGTTAGATTTAGATAAGTATTAATTACCTTATTTTAATTAGATATATGTTTGATTATGTTTTGTATGTGTTTTGTAGGTTATAGAAGCTAATAAAGGCAAAAAGAACAAGAATGATCAAACGGGTTCAAAACGAACAAACTGATAATGAGAATTCCAAACCGTTTCGGTATTATGGTCATAAATTTTTACTCCGATGTCTGATTGATTTGATTTTTTACGTTATTAGAAAGAAGACTTCAAGATCTACAACTTTGCCTCTAATGTGTATCGGCTAAATCGACTTCTAAGGTGGTCAAAATTAAGCTGCAACGTAGCTGACCATTCGAACCGTGAACAGTATCGTTCGAACCATGAACAGTACCCTTTCGCACGGTGAACAGTACCATAGACTTCCAGATTACAAATTTTGTGTTCGAAGCGAAGTAGATTGTATTTTTTCAATCTAAAGCTCTGTTCAAATGGTCTTCAGACACCCTTCAAAAGCAAAAATAGCAATTTGGACTTTTTTAGACGTTGACAATGCTCTGTTATTATTTAAAGTCGTTGTTTTGTCAAAAATAGGGTTCTCACATTTTTCCTTAGTTTTTAGCTTAAGTATAATTTTTTAGGAATAGTTTTAGAGAGAGAAACTTCATTTTCTTACATTTTCCTTAACTTTTCTTCATTTTTCATGAAACAAAACACTAAATTTCTTTCAATTAAATGCAAAATCTACATTTCTTTATGCTTTCTTCTATGGATTCTAGTAGCTAACCTTCCACTTGGACGTAATTATGAATATCAACTAAGGATTTTCAAGGATTTCAATGGAGATATATGAATTACATTAATTCATCTTTAGATTTCTCTAAATTCATCTTAATTGGATTGTAGATCTATAGAAAACTTAGATTCATAATCACTATTGGTAATTTCTATGCACAATTCTCAAATTGGTATAGGGATTGCATAATTGATGGTTTACTTCTATGATTCTTTGAATTAAATACAAATTTATACTCAATTAAGCATGAATTCAAGATTCTATGGTCAAAATCTTCTGAATTAAGGATTCATAGAGTGATCCTTGATTTGAGTTATACAATTCTTTATTGAATTTCTTGTAGAAATTGGTAGATTGAATCAATTGTATCCAAGTGTTCTTAATTACATTTAAACCTAGCTTTAATTGCTTTCATTAGTTGTTAATTGTCTTGCATTAGTTTAGCTAACTCAATCTCTCCCAACAACAAAGGTTTTTGATTTTTTATTTTATTTAGATTAAATTTACATAGTTGCATTCAATTCAAACTAGTCTAGTGTTCGTTAAGTGTTGTTAGCCTATATTTTGCTTGGTCCTTGAAGATACGATATCCGGACTTACCGGGTTTTATATTTCAATCACGACACCCGTTTTCTTGTGAGGAAGTTCAAATTTACGCCATCTTTGAGAGCGATTCAATTCCAGACAATCATTTATCTGAGAAAGTCTAACAAATAAACAATCACAACAAGTTTAATAATAATCATAAATAAACCACTACACCACTTGGGGGAGTGGAACTCAAGATCTCAACAACTGAGGTACTTTACAGCCAACCGAATGCCACTGAACTAGTTGGGTATCGACGCCAATATTTCATTTGTGTGGTATAAAATATGAATGCGCATCATACATTTGTTTTTAGATCCCTCTTAACATTTGTGTTTTTATACCAATATGTGATGCACATTCATATTTCGGGAGTGTTTGGATGCCTAACCCGCTCCGAAAACTACAAAATGAAGTTAGTACCCCGCAAGAGTACGGGAGTCACTATGAAGTATAAACCGGTAATCCGGTATCGTTTTCTCCCAAGGGACTTAGCCAAATATAGCCTCTAGTACTTAACTCACACTAACCTAGTTTAGGATTGAATTGCAATTATGTGGGGAATTGGATTTAAAATAAAAGGAAAAAGAAAAGGACCGAAAATCTTTAGGTTCTTGATGGGGTTTTGATTTACTAAACTAGTGCAATAAAAATTAAAGCAGTTAACTAGGCAATTGATTTAAATGTAAAGCAATTAAAATGAAAAGGTTGGATATGATTGATTCAATCCACCAATTCACAATAAGAATTTCAATAGAGGATTTTTATAACTCAAATCAAGAATCACATCGTGAATTCTTGATTTGAAATATTTTGACCATAAAACCTTGAGTTCATATTTAGTTGAGTATATGGATTAAACCAATTAATAAAACCCTAGAAGCGAACCTTAGAAATGACCAAGACTTATACTAATTGTTGAATTGTGCATAAATATTACGAAATGGGTTATGAATTTAAGTTTTCGAATAAATTCAACACCCAACCAAATAGAACTATACAAATCTAGAAATAAAATTTTGAAGTTTATGAATCCCCATTGAAATACTTGAAAATCTTTGATGGATCTTCACAATCATACCCAAGATAAATCTAACTACTTGAATTCATCATAAAAGCATGTAGAAATGTAAAGAAAGCATAAAGAGAATTAAATCTATAATTTACTTGAATATTAAAACTGTTTGGTTACAAGAAAAGTGTAAGAAAGTAAAGAAAAATACATACCAATGAAAGAAAATTACAATTTCTACTCCTACATTACCATTACAAACATAATTCGAAGCTAAAAATACACATAAACATAGAAAACCAACCTTGGAGGAGCTCTCTCGCCGCCCCCTTAGCTGCTACAAATCCTAACTATCTTCTTTTTTTCATTTTTTTCGAACAAAATAGCTTTTAAGCTCCAGATCTGTATCGACCGATTGATCGGCATTGTTTACCGATTCAACGGCCGATCGATCGGCCACTGTAGTGTTCGATCAGTCACTGTTCACGGGTACTGTTCACCGATCGATCGGCACTATTCATCGATCGAACGGTCGATCGATCGGTTACTATTCATCCCTTCACCTTGAAACTTGATTTTAACCACCTTAGAGGCCGATTCAACCGATGCACATTAGAGGACAAATTGTAGCTCTTGAAGTATTCTTTCCAATGACTCAAAAATCAGCTCAATCAAACATCGGAGTAAAAGGATATGGCCAGAATACCAAGATAAGTCTGAATTTTTATGAACAAATTATTCGCCTTGAACCCGCTTTGGTTATTCTTGCTTTCTTTTTGTCTTTATTAGCTTATATAACCTACAAAACACATACAAACCATACTCAAACAAATATCTAACTAAAATAAGATAATTAATTACAATATAAGTCTAACAAAGTACAAATTAAGAGCTTATGATTACACTTTAGGGGTGTAATCAATGCCTTGTTTATAAGCCATAAACTATAAGTTATTTTCAATAAGCTACCTTTAAAAATAGTTTTTTTTCAAAAAACATAATTAGATATAAGTTGCTTTTTTAAGTCACTTATCCAAATATATTTTAAAAAAGTTATAAGCATAAGGTATAAGCTACTAAATAAGCTACGTCTAAACACCCTCTTCATATCTCATTTGTGTACATAAGATATGAATGTGCAAAATCTCTCTCTCTCTCTCTCTCTCTCTCTTTGATATGGTAAAGAGCATTATAAATACATAAAAATGCTACAACCACTGTCTTTCTTCATGCATTGTCATTACTGATATACCCTAATTGTGTGTTCCAAATGTATTGGATAGTACAAATTTCACCACATCCTGTCTATTTGTGATTAAAATTTGATAAAAAAATAGTGAGTCTATCATTAATCTATTAAAAATGACCTGTACACTTGGAAAAGGTCCTAGTGCAACATTGGACCTTAAGGCAGAGGGAGAAATGGGCAAACCAGCCGATTGAAGGGATATTGCCCCAAATAAAAGTTTGCTTGATGCTTGACTTGCACCACACAGTATTCGAGAATAACTTCAAGTGTAGAATAGCGAAATAATATAACTCAGTGAGTTCGAGGTTGAGTGTACACAAAAATTTGAGATTAAAGCTTAGACTAACACTCACCTCTTAGAAAACACAAAAGTGTTGAATCGTTTTTAAAAGGAAACCAAAAATTGTTTGTCTAAAAAAGTTTGATTTAACTAAACTAAACTAAACTATTGAAAATAATTTTTAATTAAATAAAAGAAAGTCTTGAAATCAATTGTTTCAATCAATTGTTTTACTTGGAATTCCAATGTAAGTTTTTTATGACTTAAATCATCGACTACGTCATGAATCTTTGATTGGGGATATTTAACAATAAAAATATGAATTCTTTAATAACTAACCCTATGTTTGTAATAAAATTAGAGTCATAGATCCATACTATCAATTTGTACAATATCTATACCAAATTAGGGTTTGTGCATAGATATTACCAAACTTAGTAAAAAAATCTAAGTTTTCATAAATATCTAGGATTTGATCACTAAGAATTAAGAAGAAGAAGATGAAAACATTAAAACCCTAATTATCTCCATTGTTCTTCCGAGATCTTCAATCGATTTTCACAATTGATCCCAAGATAGAATTTAGCTACTCAACCCCATTATAGATGCGCAAATTTATATATTGAAATTGTATTGAAACTATAGAATCCAATTACAAAGTATTGATAAACTATAGAAAATTATAAATAAACTGCTCTATATCTTTCTAAAGCTCTCACATAAGACCTAAAAATTGTAAAACTAACAACAACCCTTAAACAGGCTGATTTTTCTAACGCCTGTTGTCCTGTTCGAACATTGTGTCGTACCGTTCAAATGCTTGATTACCCTTAGAAATAGTAATCTTTTGGCTTAAATTGTTAGTTGAATAGTTAAATTTGGTGTTAATTTAGTATTCTAACCCCTAAAACGCGTTAAAACTCTTTTTGTACACTTTTTGCAGGATTTGGAGCTCAAACTAAGGCAAATGGGCAATCTTGAGTATGACCGATCGATCGCCCGATCGAACGATCGATGATCCTGCGATCGATCGGTGATGCTCTGTTCACCTTCTGCAGCAAACTTTAGAGAGGGCGTTTTTCCGATCGATCGGGCATTCGATCGCCCTGACCGTTCGATCGGGCGATCGATCGGCCGATCGATCGGTCGTACACCGATCGATCGGTGTGTACAGACTCTGTTTTTCTGCAGAGTATAAAAGCTTTTGTTCGAGACAAAAAGTGATATAGGGTATTTTCTGCAGCAGTTTGGACGGGAAGAAGGCTCCAAAAGTGGATTTTTGTTATCTTGTAAGGTTTTTGGTTAGATCTACTCTTAATGCTTTGTATTTAATGTCATTTATTGCTTTTGGATCATTGTAAGTGAATGTTTGATATATATATGAAGTGAATGATTTTTTACATTTTCTAGCAACTTTCCATCATTTTCTTGGCACTTTCTCTCATTTTCTTGGCAACCAAACACTAGTTTTTTATAGTTTAATGGTAGATTTGTCTCTTTTTATGTTAGTTAACATGGATTCTAGTAACTAAACACTCCTTGGATGTGGTTGTGAAGATCCACCAAGGATCTTCAAAAGGGTTGAAAATGGGTTGTATGAACTTCAAAATCATATCCTCAAAATTACAAGGTTTCATTTGATTTAGTATGAGATTCATTAGAAAAACCTAGATTCATAACCCTTTGGTAATATTTATGCACAAATCAACATTTGGTATAGGTATTGCACATGTTTAAGGTTTGATTCTAGGGTACCAATTATATATATTCTCTCTCTAGGCTCAATCAAACAAAACCCACATTTTTATAGCCGACATTTTTCGAATCAAGAATCCAAGGTGTGATTCTTGATTTGAGTTATAAAACCTCTCATTGGAAACCCTTGTTGTGAATTGGTGGATCAAAACAACCATGTCCAAGCTTTTCTCCTTAATCACATAAAACTAGCTTTTGTTGTTTTTTTTTCATAGTCACTAAATTATTGTATGAAGCATATAACCATCATCATCTCAAAACCAACATATTTTCGGTCTCTTTTATGTTAAGAATTTTCATTTGCAATCCATTAAGATAAGTACCCGTGCTAGTTGAGCTTTGTTGCTATATTTGCAGAATTCCCTTGGGAGAGAACGACACCGGATCCTCCAGTTTTACTACAAGCGCGACCTCCGTACCCTTGCGGAGTGGCTCCAGTTGAAGCACAACTGGAGGCGTGTCAAGTTTTGGCGCCGTTGCTGGGGAATTCATAGGCAAAAGCTACACCGGACGAAAGCTAAGGATTGCGAAAGAAAATTGAAAAAAAAAAAAAAGAAGAGCAAGCAAAGAAAAAAAAAAACACACAAAAAGGGTGGATTTCATCACCACCCCCGAGGGAAGCATCTACGGGCTTCGGGCCCCGGTACACTCTCATTTCCCTTAAGGTGTTTTATTTTTAGGATTATTTTCTATTTCTTCTTTTCTCTAGTTTCTTTTGTTTGATATAGCATAATTGCATTGCATTTTTGTTAAGAAATTATCCATCTTCGGGACTATTTAGTGGAGTTAGGATAGTGTGTGAAAGTTTCAAATTGGTGGTACGCTTATTGTATGTGGAGATTGGAGGTACGGAGTTGAATTGAGAAAAAGCCGTTGTCCGGCCTAGAATTGAAAAAAAGCCGTTGTCCGGCCTAGGGAATTGTGTATGATGTGCTGAACGACCTTATCGGTCCAACCTTATGTGTGCATTCATTCTTGCATGTCATATTTCACGCGGGACGAACATCATCGCCTTGTGAGGATTGAGAGCATTGAGAGCACAAGCACATCTTCACCAACACCTAGCTTACCTTTAGTGGTCGACCTAGGTTTCATTCCAATGGCAAATCCCAATGAACCCGGCTTACCTAATATTCAACCCTTGCATCCAAATGTCCAAGTCCACCCGGAAGGTCATGAGGAGTTTGAAAGAGGGAGCCATCATGGCGACATGGCGGCTCCCCCTATACGGACTCTCCGAGACTACCTAAACCCACCAAGGCAAGCACCAACATCGTGCATTGTTTTCCCGCCCCATCACAACACTCTAAACATTAGGTCGGGAATGATGCAAATGTTACCTCAATTCCATGGGATGGATTCGGAACAACCCTACATTTTTCTTAAGGAATTTGAGGATGCTTGTTCAATTGTTATGGACAACTCATGTCCAAGGGAAGTATTTTTGTTGAAACTCTTTCCATTTTGTTTGAAGGACAAAGCTAAGCTTTGGTTCAATTCCTTGCGACCCATGTCCATCCATTCTTGGGCTACTCTCCAAGGGGAATTTTTGAGCAAATTTTTCCCCGAAAATAGAACCGAGGCCATTCGAAGGCAAATTTCACAGTTTTCTCCTTTATTGGGGGAAAATTTCTTTCAATGTTGGGAGAGGTTCAAAGACCTCTTAAATTCTTGCCCCCATCACGGTTTCGCCGATTGGCACGTCATCAACACATTTTATTCTTCTTTGACACCCCAACTCAAGCAATTTGTCAAGTCCATGTGTGCGGGGACGTTTTTTGATAAGCAACCCCATGAGGTATACGATTATTTTGATAACTTGGCAAATAAGGCTAGAGATTGGGCACTTACCGGGACCCAAAATCCCGAGGGTCGCTCAATCCAACAAGGGGTGGGAAGATATCAACTCAAGGAAGTTGATGATGTCAATGCTAGGGTGGCTACCTTAGCAAGAAAGTTAGAGGCTCTTGAGGTGAAAAAAGTTCAATCGGTAGAGAGTGAGGAGTTGAGGGAAGTATGTTGTCTTGTGTGTGAAACCTCGGACCATACCACCGCTTCATGCCCAATCATTCCGGGTGTGAAGGAGGCTTTGCACGGCCAAGTTAACGCAATTGGCCAATATTTCAAGAGGAGGGGGTAACCCCTATTCAAACACATACAACCCGGGGTGGAGAGATCATCCCAACTTTGGGTGGAGGAACAATGAAGGGACTTCAAACTCCCACAACTATCAAGGAGGGTATCAAAACCCTCAATCATACCAAGCACCTCCACCTCCACAAGCACTTCCACCACAACATCCACCTCCACAAGCACTTCCACCACAACATCCACCTCCACCTTACCAACAAGCACCCGTGCCCCAATTCCAAAATCAACCAAGGCCTTACCAACCCCTCCATAGGAAGCCCATAGAGGACAATGTTTACCAACTTGCCAATGACATGAGGGGGGTTAGTTCAAGGGTTGATAAACAAGAAAAAGTGCTAGACCAACACTATAGGTTACTTGAGGACATCCAAAAGCAAATGTCTACGTTGACACAAGCTTTGACCCAAAATGTTCCGGGAAGATTCCCGGCTCAACCTCAACCTAACCCGGCGGTTCGGCAAGTGCACATAACCGAGGGTAAGAGTGACCCTAGTATAAGTCATGACCAAGTGCAAGCCATAACCACACTTAGAAGTGGCAAGACCATTGATAAAACTATCCCACCTCGGGATGAGACTTCTAGGAAGAGTGTTGGTCAAGGAGAGAGAGAAAAAGAGAAAGAGGAAAAAGAGCCGAGAGAAGGGGGGGGACTTAGCCAATCCCATTGAGATTTTGAGTGAAAGTGAGAGGGATAAGAGAAGGGACATAGTCAAACATGCTCCCTTCCCGCAAAGGTTGACCAAACCAAAGAATGAACTTCTAAATGCGGAAATTTATGAAGTGTTTAAACAAGTAAAGGTCAACATCCCTATCCTTGATGCAATTAAGCAAATACCTTCTTATGCTAAGTTCTTGAAGGACTTATGCACTTTTAAGCGAAGGTTGCATGTCAAGGAAACCGCCATGATGAATGAAAACCAAAGTGCGATTTTGCAATGTAAAACCGTGCCGAAATTCAAGGATCCCGGATGTCCTACTATTTCTTGTACCATTGGGAACACCAAGATCGATCGTGCCTTGTTAGACTTAGGGTCTAGTGTCAACCTTTTGCCCTTTTCAGTGTATAAGGAACTTGGCCTAGGAGAGTTGAGCCCTACTCGTGTTACCTTGCAATTGGCGGATCGTTCTATAAAGGTTCCAAGAGGTATCATCGAGGATGTTCTCATCCAAGTTGATAACTTTTGCTTCCCGGTCAATTTCATTGTCCTAGACACCCAACCTATTGAGAGTTGCATAGCTCACAACCAAATTCCTGTGATCTTGGGACGCCCCTTCCTAGCTACTTCCAATGCCATCATACATTGTAGGAATGGGTTAGTGAAATTGTCTTTTGGCAACACCACCTTCGAGCTTAACATCTTTTCGGTTGCCAAACAAAAGGGGGAATGTGAGGATATCCGGGAGGTAGATATCATAGAGAGCATAGTTCAAGAGCACTTTGAGCGGGAGAGTTTTGAGGACCCTTTGGAGAGGGCATTAGTGAGAAGTGAACCGCATGCTTCACTTGATAGTGAGGGCATGGTGTCAAGTGAATTGTCTCATTTAGAGGGTGCGAGAGAGGAGTGTTTACATGTGGGTCAATAGACCCCTTCTTTTGAACCCCTCCACCCTAGTGCCGAGAAACCGATTCCTTCGGAGGAGAAGCCTCCCATTCCCGAGAGGAAACCCTTGCCTTCCAATTTAAAATATGCATTTTTAGGGGATGGGGAGTCATACCCGGTTGTGGTTTCCTCTAGCTTATCTGGGAGCCAAGAGGAAGGGTTGATAGCGTTGCTTAGGAAACATAGAAAAGCCCTAGGATGGACTATCGCCGACCTTCATGGGATTAGTCCTCTTGTGTGCACTCACCGTATTTTTTTAGAAGAGGAGGCTAAATCCATTCGTCAAATGCAAAGGCGATTGAACCCTAATATGAAGGAAGTGGTTAAAGGTGAGGTTTTAAAATTGCTAGATGCGGGTATCATTTACCCCATCTCCGATTCGAAATGGGTTAGTCCGACCCAAGTGGTGCCTAAGAAATCGGGTGTCACGGTGATAAGAAATGACAACAATGAGTTAGTGCCAACCCGTGTGCAAACCGGGTGGCGAATGTGCATTGATTATCGCCGCCTCAATAATGTGACCCGAAAGGACCACTTCCCTTTACCCTTCCTTGATCAAGTCCTAGAAAGGGTGTCTGGTAAGGCTTTCTATTGTTTTTTAGATGGATACTCGGGGTACAATCAAATCGATGTAGCCCTTGAGGATCAAGCCAAGACAACATTCACTTGTCCGTTTGGCACATATGCTTATAAACGTATGCCCTTCGGGCTATGTAATGCACCGGCGACATTTCAAAGGTGCATGATGAGCATATTTAGCGACATGATTGAGCAAATTGTCGAAGTCTTCATGGATCATTTTTTCGTATATGGGGATACTTATGAAGGTTGTCTTGGTAATTTAGGAAAAGTTTTGATGAGATGTGAGGAGAGTAACCTTGTACTCAATTGGGAAAAATGTCATTTTATGGTTACAAGTGGTATAGTTTTGGGGCATATTGTGTCGGCCAAAGGGCTTGAAGTTGATAAAGCAAAAATTGAACTCATTCAAAAATTGCCCGCCCCAACGTGTGTGAAGGAGATTAGATCATTTCTTGGGCATGCCGGTTTCTACCGGCGTTTCATTGAGGGTTTTAGTGCAATCTCTAGGCCCATGTGTCATCTTTTGTCCCAAGATGTTCCCTTTGAGTGGACATCTTCTTGTCAACAAGCTTTTGACAAGTTGAAGGGACTTTTGACCACCGCCCCAATCATTCGAGCACCCAATTGGTCTCTTCCATTTGAGCTAATGTGTGATGCTAGCGACTATGCCGTGGGGGCCGTCCTAGGACAAAGAGTTGACAAGAAGCCCTATGTCATTTATTATGCTTCTAGAACTCTCAATGAAGCTCAAATCAACTATACCACAACCGAGAAGGAACTCCTTGCGGTGGTTTTTGCACTTGATAAATTTAGGTCTTACTTGATTGGGTCATTGGTCATCATCTACACCGACCATGCAGCCCTAAAGTATCTCCTCACAAAACCCGATGCAAAACCGCGCCTCATTCGATGGATACTTTTGCTCCAAGAATTTCATATTGAAATGCGTGATAAAAAAGGGGTTGAAAATGTAGTTGCGGACCACTTGTCTCGGCTTCCCTTAAATGGGCAAGCCATGGACCCAACCCCTATCAAGGAGCACTTCCCGGATGAGCATCTCATGCATGTGAGTGCCGTTGAGCAAGTTTCAATCCCTTGGTTTGCGGACATTGCGAACTTCCTTGTCACCGGTGAGGTTCCTTCCACATGGTCATCCATTGACAAGCGTAAATTCTTCCGGAATGTGCGCTATTTTTCGTGGGATGATCCCCACTTGTTTAAGTATTGTCCGGACCAAATCATTCGCCGGTGTGTCCCAAATCACGAATTCCAACAAGTGATAGAATTTTGTCACTCTCATGCTTGTGGAGGACACTTCTCCTCCAAGAAGACCACGGCCAAAATTTTGCAATGTGGGCTTTATTGGCCCACCATGTTCAAGGATGTACATACTTTTTGTGTACCTTGCGATAGGTGCCAACGGTTAGGAACACTTTCTAAGAGGCACATGATGCCTCTTCACCCCATCACTATTTTGGAAATATTTGATTGTTGGGGGATCGATTTCATGGGACCGTTTCCTAACTCGTTTGGGTACCTTTTTATTCTTGTTGCGGTAGATTATGTTTCAAAGTGGGTGGAAGCAATTGCCACCCGAAGCAATGACCACCAAGTGGTCTTGCGATTTTTGAAAGAGAACATTTTTTGTAGGTATGGCATGCCTCGTGCCATGATAAGTGATGGCGGTTCACATTTTTGTAACAAGCCCTTTGCGTCTTTAATGCGTAAGTATGGTGTGGTCCATAAGGTTGGATTACCATACCATCCTCAAACGCAAGGGCAAGTTGAGTTGGCCAATCGGGAAATTAAGCGCATTCTAGAGAAAACCGTCAATCCAAATAGGAAAGATTGGTCTCTTAGATTGACCGATGGGTTGTGGGCATACCGCACGTGCTATAAAACCATTCTTGGGGCATCACCCTATAGACTTGTGTACGGGAAGGCATGTCATCTTCCCGTCGAAATTGAGCATAAAGCATATTGGGCGATTCGTCAATGTAATGAGGATATTGATGTTGCGGGTACCCACCGAAAGCTCCAACTCAATGAGTTAGATGAACTCCGCAATGATGCATTTGAAAATGCAAAAATTGCTAAGGCCCGGATGAAACACTTTCATGACCAACATATCATTCGAAAAACTTTCAAAGTTGGCCAAAAAGTGTTATTGTATGATTCACGCTTGCATCTCTTTCCGGGCAAATTGCGGAATAAGTGGGCCGGGCCATACATTGTTAAAGAAGTTTTTCCCCATGGAGCCATTGAGGTGCAAAACCTCACGAATGGCTCGGCATTTAAGGTAAATGGCCAGCGGCTAAAGCCGTATTTTAAGACGTTTCAAGGGGAGTTGGACTGTGTGGATCTCATCGATCCACCGTCCTTTGAGTGACATTAGATTGTCGTGTTTCATAATTTAGGAGTAGTTCTTTTGTTTTTCTTTTTCTAGGTTTCTTTCTCTTTTCTTTTGGTAGTTAGTTGTGTACATTTGTATTCCCGAGAGTCCCGCCCGCCCCGTTGTTCTTTTCCTATTCCATTTTCTTCATGCCTTGAGGTCATGGCATGCTTCCAGTTGGGGGGGGGGGGGCATCATTTGCATGATTCTGTGAACCATTCTGAGAATTTCTGCAAAACTTCAGAGAAGCTATTTTTGCGATCGATCGGTGGGCCAAACCGATCGATCGGCCGATCGATCGTGCACGTTGCGATCGATCGGTCGATCGATCGGTGACGACTGCGATCGATCGGGGTTGTTACCGCACCGATCGAAAGGGAGCGGTATCGATCGATCGGCCGTTCGATCGGTGGCGCTCCATTTCGATCGGTCCGCGAGGCGATCGATCGGTTCAGAGGGCCGATCGATCGATGGCCGAGTTCTCTATATAAAGGCCACTGTTCACTGTTCATTTTCATTTCGCTCGTGTATACTTGAGAGTTTAAAGAGTCTGTTTGTCTGTCGGAGCAGCGAGGCCCTGCCAGCTCACTTTGGTGGACATTGTCTCGTCTGTTCACAGTTTTCTGCGCTTCGAGAGGTATTCCTTCCGCCGATCTTTGTCCATTCTTTTCATTTCCAGCTGTACTTAGCTTTGTAGAGAGTTATGGTCGAGACTAGGAGTTCTGAGGGTACAGCTGGGGCGGGGACTTCTCAGACTCTGGCCCAGTTCCAGCAGCTCCAGCGTGAGCATGCTAGGAGGGAGAGAGAGGGAGAGTATGATTCCACTCGCTTCCGGGGGAGGGATCAGGAGCGAGAGTTTGGACGGGTGTGGAGCGCCCGTAAGATAGTAGTGGAGAGGCGTTGGATAGTGAGTCAGTTTGATGCTGAGCCATATGGTTGGCTCCAGCCTTTGACCGACCGCCGGTGGTTGGGGTTAGCTTCTTTTAGGGGCCAGTACTCAGCCACCCTCGTGGCAGAGTTCATGGCTAACATTTCATCGGACCCCGTTGGTGGCGACAGACATATTCTTCGCTCTTGGGTTCGGGGTAGGGATGTTGTTATCACCCCGGACTCCTTTGCTGAGCAGTTTGGTATACCGAGGGTTGCTAACCCTCAGTTCTCTTATGATGGGGAGCATCCACCATCTCATGAGGAGATGTGCGCTGAGATTTTAGCGCCGGGAGAGTCTTGGACCGCTTCCCAGATCAAGATTAGGCAGATTGCCCCCAGATACCACCCGCTGTTCCTTTGGACTTGCTATTCGATCTTTCCACTAGGGAGGACGGTGGAGTGCAGTAGGATGCGGGGGCAGTTGATGTGGGCTATTGGCACGGGCAGGACTATTGACTTGCCCCACTTCATGTATATGGCATTGTGGGCCGCGACTCAGGTTGCTACTCCCCAGTCCAGCGTCCCTTTTGGTTGTTTTTTGACAGCGAGGATTAGGGCGGCAGGGGTTAGTGTTGCGGATGTTGTACTGCTCTCCTCTTCGACTGATATAGACTGGAAGACGGAGAAGAGAGCGGCAGGGCAGTTGTCGAAGAAGGGGGGGTCAGCTAGTTCGGCTCACTCGTCTTCTCAGCAGCCGGCTTCTCAGACTCAGGAGGAGACCCAGTCAGGGGAGCAGCGGCAGGATCAGCCAGTGCAGGCTTAGACTCAGGCTTAGACTCAGGCTCAGGCTCAGGAGGAGCCAGCTCCGGGGACGTTACTTCAGACTTTGGTAGCTATTCAGGAGCAACTGACCGCTCAGCAGGCAGAGCGCCAGCAGTGGCAGGCCGACATTATGGCTAGATTAGATCTTCAAGACACTGCCATTGCCGCACTTCAGGGTCAGCTGATTGACATTCAGCAGCAGCAGCAGACCCAGTCCACTCGACTCCAGGAGATTATCCAGCGCCTTGGCCAGCCTCCTCCGGATGATGGAGACCTCTTTTCGGATCTTCAGATAGATTAGATGCATTGCGCACTTCATAGCATTTCATTTCATATGATGTATCTAAATATTTTTGATTATAGTAGATGTATTTATTTTTGAGCTGTTTGTATAGTGATCTTTATTATTGTGGCATACCCTTTTTGTATATATTTGTTGTGTTCTCTTGTCTTTTACGTGTATATTTTTGGCAGTTCAGTTACAGGTGTACTTTTTGATTGATATCCATATCGCATGTATTGTTCCAACCGAGGTAATGGGTATTGTATGGTATTCGTATCGCCCTTTTCTATAACTTGACACCTTAGCTATGTCCTTAATTGTTGATATCATTTCTTTTTGGATTTTTGTGATGGAGGTGTCAAGGTTGTTTCAAATAAGTACCATACCATGTTTTTGATTAAATTTGAGTTGATGATTAACCCACCTTAGAGATTATGATACATTGCAAGTTTTTGGCATAAAATCATTATAAGAGACAATTCACATTGTTGCGCACTAACATGTTATGTGATGCCTTGTGTTTCATTCTTATGCATGCATGTCCTTATAAGGTGGAGATTTTTTTTTACCGTGTGAGCTTTAGAGCCTATTTATCGCCTTTGAAGAGTGAATCACATTTATTCAAGATTATTTTTGTTGATCCTCATTCATTGAATAGCTTCATTATTTCTTGATGTTGGTTTACATGTTCGAGTGTTATATAGATTTATTGACCCCTTATACACTTTTGAAGTTTTGATTTGTTGTATTCTTCGGATTTTAAACACATAGGCCATTTCATTCTATTGAGCCATTCCATGTGTATTTTTCTTCTTTTTAATATCCATATGCATGTGCATAAGTTTAAAGAGTGTCAATGCCAATAGATGCATTACTCTTATATTTGTAAAGTTGGAGGTGTATGGAGTTGAAGAGTAAAAAAAAAAAAATTTACATACATACATAGAAAGGGATGAAAAGGTGTGTTCAAAAAAAAAAAAAAAATGAAATACAAAAGAAGTGAGGTGAAGGAAGATAGTAAAAGTGATTCAAAAGAGTGAAAATATGGAAGTGAATATCATTGATCATCATGTGTAATGTGCATGCATATGTTGAACCCTTTTTCCATTTTCTATCATCTTACATGGCTCTTCTCTCATTCATCACCCTTATGGCCTTGATATCCGAAGATACATGAATCTTTAATTCAATTGTGTATGAGGCATTTATGTCAATTTTCTAGATTATGCTTAAGCTGTGAATATTCCTTCATGAAGCTATGCCAAGTCGATATACTTACAATTTATTCGTCTTTGGTTTTGGAATTGCTCTACTTGCATGATTTATACATTTACTCGTTAAAAGAGCTTTCCATTGAGGAACCCAGAGTGTTCATGTTCAAAGTTGAGTGTATCCCTTGTGAGACTTGGATCGAAGCATCGAGGACGTAATTGTACGAGTTTTGAATCATTAGGGTCATATGTCATTGGTAGTACGCGTCAATATGTTTTGTTTCTTCCATGCTTTATGCCTTTACCTTGCTTTAGTTCACAACCTAGGTGGATGGAGATTTGACTTGAATAAGATTAATGCATGTATATATTTTTGTTTTCCTCTCATACTTTGATAGGGACTATCAAAGGTTTAGTTGGGGGGTGTTGATTACCCTTAGAAATAGTAATCTTTTGGCTTAAATTGTTAGTTGAATAGTTAAATTTGGTGTTAATTTAGTATTCTAACCCCTAAAACGCGTTAAAACTCTTTTTGTACACTTTTTGCAGGATTTGGAGCTCAAACTAAGGCAAATGGGCAATCTTGAGTATGACCGATCGATCGCCCGATCAAACGGTCCACGGAACGTTCGATCGGCTGATCGATCGGTGATCCTGCGATCGATCGGTGATGCTCTGTTCACCTTCTGCAGCAAACTTCAGAGAGGGCGTTTTTCCGATCGATCGGGCGTTCGATCGGTGACGTCGGAATCCTCACAACAGACGATACAGAAGCAAACTTCAGAGGGGTCGGTTTTGCGATCGATCGGGCGTTCGATCGCCCTGACCGTTCGATCGGCCGATCGATCGATCGTACACCGATCGATCGATCGTACACCGATCGATCGGTGTGTACAGACTCTGTTTTTCTGCAGAGTATAAAAGCTTTTGTTCGAGACAAAAAGTGATATAGGGTATTTTCTGCAGCAGTTTGGACGGGAAGAAGGCTCCAAAAGTGGATTTTTGTTATCTTGTAAGGTTTTTGGTTAGATCTACTCTTAATGCTTTGTATTTAATGTCATTTATTGCTTTTGGATCATTGTAAGTGAATGTTTGATATATATATGAAGTGAATGATTTTCTACATTTTCTAGCAACTTTCCATCATTTTCTTGGTACTTTCTCTCATTTTCTTGGCAACCAAACACTAGTTTTTTATAGTTTAATGGTAGATTTGTCTCTTTTTATGTTAGTTAACATGGATTCTAGTAGCTAAACACTCCTTGGATGTGGTTGTGAAGATCTACCAAGGATCTTCAAAAGGGTTGAAAATGGGTTGTATGGACTTCAAAATCATATCCTTAAAATTATAAGGTTTCATTTGATTTAGTATGAGATTCATTAGAAAAACCTAGATTCATAACTCTTTGGTAATATTTATGCACAAATCAACATTTGGTATAGGTATTGCACATGTTTAAGGTTTGATTCTAGGGTACCAATTATATATATTCTCTCTCTAGGCTCAATCAAACAAAACCCACATTTTTATAGCCGACATTTTCCGAATCAAGAATCCAAGGTGTGATTCTTGATTTGAGTTATAAAACCTCTCATTGAAAACCCTTGTTGTGAATTGGTGGATCAAAACAACCATGTCCAAGCTTTTCTCCTTAATCACATAAAACTAGCTTTTGTTGTTTTTTTTTCATAGTCACTAAATTATTGTATGAAGCATATAACCATCATCATCTCAAAACCAACATATTTTCGGTCTCTTTTATGTTAAGAATTTTCATTTGCAATCCATTAAGATAAGTACCCGTGCTAGTTGAGCTTTGTTGCTATATTTGCAGAATTCCCTTGGGAGAGAACGACACCGGATCCTCCGGTTTTACTACAAGCGCGACCTCCGTGCCCTTGCGGAGTGGCTCCAGTTGAAGCACAACTGGAGGCGTGTCAATGCTTTGCACTTTTTGATCCGAATTTGTCCTTTTTCATCCAGAATTCATCTTTACATAAAACATATTAGGTTAGAAAGGAATTAAGACTAAAATTACATAAATACTCATACTTTAAGTCTAACAAGAAACTAGTTAAAGGCATAATAATTGCACTTTTAGCATACAATCAATGCTCTTCATCTTATAAGAATCCGTAAGTCAGGCTTAACCAGAAGAAATTGCTGGTTCCAACCATTCTCCAAAATGAGCCTCTTCTTCTTTCTTTCTTTCTTCTTTATTTTTAAATTTTTAGCACTATCCCAAAGGAACCTCCATAGAACAATAGCCGAGGAATATCGTAGAAGCCACAAAATAAAAAAATAAAAAATGAAAAAATAGGAATAAAAAAAAAAAAGAAAATCTCAACGTCACCATTAGAAACATTCAGAGAATTACACCCGACATGATTCATATAAATAGTGATCAATAGTCTCTAGACAATAATATCAATTTAAGGCATTTAATATAAATATATATAGTATTCCCATGTAAATTATATGAAGGCTCATGACCTTTCATACTTGCATTCATGCTAGGTTGGACGTTCGTCGTCTTCCATGAAATAATAAGAAAAAAAAAAACAAAGAAGTAATTCTTTGAAAGATTCTTAGGTGAGCTAAAATAATGGAATGTCAACTCCCCATGCACACGAGAAGACAAAAAATCAAGTGTTTTCTTAAGCCCATGCCACCCCATTTCCTTTCCTCTGACGTAGGGTTTGATATTAAATCTCTTCCTATAATCCTTCGAATATCTGTCTCCTCTCCCCCTCTCACTCTAAACACAATTCATATATATATATATATATATATTGTGTATATATGTATGTGGGTGTCATACACGTCGAGTCAGTTCTAGGTGTCTTTTAGCAAAACCTAATCCCTGATGTGATTCCTTTTCTTTCCTGAAAGAAAATAATTAAAGAGAGAACCTTCTCTGTAAGGTGAATACAAAACAGTCCAAATGCTATCAATAAGCTAGTTTGCTTCTACTACTACTACTACTCTCTCTCTCTCTCCTCTCTCTGCGAATACATGTAATATATGTTTCACTATGGCTAAAAAAACTAATATATTTATTGTTACTAGTATTGTTGTCATTATATGATAGTGGTGATAAATTTTCATTACCTCAGATGAATAAAAAGTTTTTCGGAAAGGAATTTAAAGGAGGAACTGTAGCAAATTCAGAAGCTTTAAATAATTTTGTTTAGGGTTCTAAAAGACAGCATTTTTGGTCCTCTAGTGCTGTCTTCGTGCAGCTTCTTCATTAAGTATCTTATGGGATCAGAGTTTGTTGTGCCTAAAATTATTTCTACTTTAATGTTTATTTAACTTCATATGTTTAAAGCTTGGCCTTAACTAAAGATTAAGATCCTATTTCAAATCTTGTTAGTCTCCTGTAAGGCTGAAGGTCAAAATTCAACTTTGATGCTAGGATTTAACTTTAAATTTCCCTTTTTTTTCTCCCCCTTTTCGGAAGAAATATCAAAGTTAAAGTCAAGGTTTCAATCACATCCTAGGCAAAAAAAAAAAAAAAAAAGGTTTCAATCACACCATACCCACATCAAGAAGTTTAATTTATTAAATATGCACATATAAAAAACAAAATATTCCTCTCGTTATCAATAAAAACAATTCATGGAAAATGATCAATGCCGCTT
This sequence comes from Euryodendron excelsum, assembly GCA_033060915.1. Taxonomy (NCBI): domain Eukaryota; kingdom Viridiplantae; phylum Streptophyta; class Magnoliopsida; order Ericales; family Pentaphylacaceae; genus Euryodendron; species Euryodendron excelsum. The sequence goes on along the minus strand of CM065377.1, from coordinate 55,028,582 downwards.
GTTTGAACGCACGAGTCCCACCTAAATTGACTAACTTATGCATTTCACCATTGGCAGCCCCACGTAATATGAAGAAATTCTATCCAACTATTGGGATTTTTGAATGAGACCTATAAACCAAAGTCACAGGAGCACATATCAATCGTAAACTATAACGTATATAACAAGAATAAAAACACCGGGACTGAAAATGAGGGATAGCAAACAAGGAAAAAAAGTCTTTAGTTTAGGTAGGAAGAAATTGATATATGGCTTCTTCTGAATAAACGAAATGATCCCACTTTTCCCACAGACAATTTTGAGATTAAACTAGTGCATAAAATAGAATTTTCATCATGATAACAATGAGAGGAGTCCCTAACAGAGGTCAAACAATTAAGATTTTCACATGAGAGAGAGAGAGAGATTTTATGTGGACAACTGTCAAAAGAGAGGATTCAATGGAGAGAAAGAAAAAAAATGCCCTTTTGAGAACTCACATGACAATTAACAGCTAATGGGACCAATCTCATCTGTATCCATAATGTAAGTATTATTGCTTTGTAATGGAGCACAAGTGGAGAGTCCGACCCTCATTGATTTTTTTAAGAACACCAAGAAAGTCTTTAGGAATATCTGAAACTGTGATGACTAATGGCATAAGACTTTAGTTCCACAGTTGAATGAAACAAAAGCCTACCAACGCCCAGAGAAAAACAACCCCAACTTTTATACTCTCTCTCTCTCTCTCTCTCTCTCTCTCTCTCTCTCTCTCTCTCTCCATTCCCTTGATGGACTAATCCCTTTATTTTAGACTTCCTGCTTTTGTGGGAACATGGGGTTCATCATGGAAGTGTGTTTGAACCTGCATTAAGCAATTAGCAGATGATAATCTTGGAAAGAGAAGATTGAGGCATTTATTCCATCAATGGTTTGTATTTGGAGAAAGAGCATTTCTCTACCTTGACATGAATTTTATTGATCTTACTTTCTTTGATCATACAAAATTTGACTTCAAGACAACATTCTTCCAAGTATATGTTGCTCTCTCTCTCTCTCTCTCTCTCTCTCTCTCTCTCTCTCTCTGTGTAGTTTTATCATGATTTCTGTATTCTTGAACGCAATTAGATTTGGTTTGTTGGGCAGTTCTACAACAAGCCTTTTATGCAATTATATTTGCTTTATTATTTATATCTTTCATCCCTTGATTGGTTATGACCTAATATGAACATCAGAGATTTTCTTATTCACCGATTGTACGTAGTTGTAAAGAAGCTGCTATGTTCAGAGAAAGGATGCTTTGTCAAGATCAAATTATTCGAACAAAGGAGAATATGATTATCAGTAGACAACTTGTTTCATTTTCATAAACATGATCTATTATGTGCATTAACTCAAGCTGCAGATGATTTATTTATTTTTCCTATTTTCTGAGGCATGAAGAATTTTCTTCTCCATAATTTGTGTTTTAAATTTTTGGTTTCGGAACTAGCTTTCGTAAAATTATTGTCCTTGAGTTGTAGAAACCTTATGTGGTGACTCAAGTTAAAACTACCGAGAATAAAAGCACATACTGGGAAGACAATAAGCTTTGAAGTTTGTTGAACTAGGTTTGTATCTTGATCATCCTCATGCCGTATGGATGAATTTTTGGGTGTAATTATTGCTGTGATTACCTTGATGGATTGCTCAGCAAAAATTTGAGTTAACAAAATCCCCTTTTACTTTTGTTTCTTCATGGTTATCACAAATACATCATTCTTTAACTATATGTTATATTTCATATAATTTTAGGGTTCATAAGAATCTTGAATTCTTTTGGCATAACCATTTGTTCACCCATTTGTTCCCATTTCAATTAGTATTCCTTCTTTCATCAATTTTCCTTACCTTGAATATTTGGCCCTTTTGCATGAAACTTGTTATGATCCAAAGTTTTTCCTCTTCAGGTTTTTATATTGCATCATTCATATCATATTGACCTTGGAGCAAAAAATCAAATTGGAGTTGTATAAGAAAAATTCATAAACTTTTGCTATTTTGACCATCTGGACTAGTTCTTAAATTTGTAACTACTGCCATTTATATATATAGGTGGATGATAGAATTTTGTTGCTTTAATATTTTCTTGCTAAGCATACAGATAGATGATGTAGTACATGTGAAGGAATTACTAATAAATATCTTCACAGTTCTTTTTCCAACAATGAATCTCTACAGTTAACATCACATAAAATGCCACAGCCATTAGATCAAAGACAAAAGGTCCAAATATGAAACACAAGCAAAATCCATAAACTTTTGCTATTTTGACTAATTGCTGAGTTCTTAAATTTGAAACTACTTCAATTTATGTAGGTCTTTTTTGCTTCGATCTTTTCTTGCATGCATGGATGGTGTCTGTGCAATGAAAGCGAAGGAATTACAAGTAAATATACATATAGACTTTGTTGAACAATTAGTTTCTACACTTAACATCACCTAAAGTGCCAGAGCCAGTACAGGAAGGACAATGTACAGTTCAACTGTAATAAATTATTCCAATTGTTAGAGAGTACTATAGTTGGTGCAATGTAAATGAGAGGGAGGACGTATTACTATAAATTTGATTATAATCTTATATGAAGAAGCACTGTACAGTTTGATATTATCTACTAGGTTGATTTGGATTGTGATCATATTAAAATTTAGATGTAAGGATTCTTGTATTTAAAGAACTGTTCATGAGCTTATTGTTTCAAAAAGACTACAACAATCACTTTGTCACCTAGTGTTGCTATACTATTTATTGTTTTGAGACACCTAGGAAAAATGCTGAAGTTTACCTTATGCCTTAAGTACTTCATTGCATCCTACAACATCATTATGTATTGCATTTTATAGTCCACTTCAGAGCTCCCTGATGAGATTAAGTGTTGATAGAACAAACAAAAAGTTTGAGAATCTATCATTAATTGTAGAAAAAGTTGCATAGTTGACAAAAATGTAATTGCCAGGGAAAAATGAAAAAAAAAAAAAAAGAAAGAAAGAAAGAAAAGAGATGAGTAATTCTACACCATCATTTCAATAAGATGGAGGAGATTCTAGTAGTTAAAATTCCATAGATAAGTATCAATTTCTTGCTCATTTTCCTTGGATTTCATTTACTAATAGCATATTAATTTTCCATTCTCGCACATTTTAATAATGTCTGACATTGATCACATCTCTCCACCTTTCACTATTTCTCTCAGCAGAACTGCAGCTTCAAAGTAAACTCGAGGCTGTGAATTGACATAGAGGAACAGCAATCGCCATGACTGAAGGATTGAAGATTCAGGATGATAAAAAGAGCGACAGAATTGAGGAACAAGTTGAAAATGTTTCATCATCAGCGTCTTCGCAAAAGTTTTCATCATTTGACTTGAACGAAGAAGCCAACAGTGAAGAGGATGATTGTGTCGATGAGATGGATGACCTGAGTGTTGAGGATAACAACAAAGGGAATTCACCCAATAATAGTACCTCAGGAGAAGGAAATGAAAGGAAGACAATAGTTCGGCCATATGTAAGATCAAAAATGCCTCGGCTCCGGTGGACTCCTGATCTCCATCTCTCTTTCGTGCATGCTGTTGAAAGGCTTGGTGGACAAGAGAGTAAGTCTAGTAGTCTAAATTCATTATAAACCTTATTAAAATATATATATATATATATATAATGTTAATGATGTTTACGGAGATGAAAATATTGTTATAGTGAATCGTATTCACCCAAAAATATGTCCTTCCCTTTTCATTGGTAAAGTAACTTAAAAGATTTTTTTGTCTTTGTGCAGAGGCGACTCCCAAATTGGTTCTTCAGTTGATGAATGTAAAAGGACTTAACATTTCTCATGTAAAAAGTCACTTGCAGGTAGTGACATTGTGTTTAAAAGATCGTTATTTCTAATTCTGTCGCCTATGTTTTCTAATTTCTATGTTTTTGATTACTCATTTTCCATTTCAGATGTATCGAAGTAAGAAGCTCGATGATTCTGGACAAGGTAAAATTATGAAAACTTTGAGTTTGATTTTTTTTTTGCGTGTTAAATGACACCATAAGGCTCGAGGGAGAAAATGAAGAAAAAGGAAAAATTGAAAAAAGTGTCATATTTTTCACATATTATTGACAAGAGAAGCGGTGTCAATCTTTTAGCTCAACCTCATTTATTTATTTCAAAAACTATATTGTCTAACTCCAATGTATATCTTGCTTTTTCAGTGAAAATGCATTAATTAACCTGAATAACAAAAAGTTTTAGTGTTCCAAAATCACAAGTTGTTTTTTTCCCCTTTTTGACAGTGTTATGTCAAACAAATAGATCAATGCAAGGAAGAGATCGTATAGCTAAATTTTTCTACCAGAGAACCAGTCCTCTTCAACATTTCAGAATGGAGAATGGTGGAATTGTACTAGACCGGAATCTTCATGAAGACGACAGTGTTCATAGTCTTCTGCAGCATCCCCTTCCTCAACATCCATTGGGTTTCAAAACTACTTACTCAAGGTATGTAACTAAATCTACCTATTGGTACAAAAACACAATATTTTTCATATCACTGTGTCTCTCTCCCCATACATATGAATATATATAACACAAACACACATATATATAGGCACCAGCAATGGGTTTCCAATCAGCATGCTCTAAGTAAGCCAAGTTTTCCAACTGGCAAAGATCCTGGACAAGACCACAATTTACTCCATGCAATGATCTTGGGAAATCAAGAAAAGTTATTAACTACAAACCAAATCCATGTCATGGATGTAAGTGAGCGGAATGGCCCTATTCGACCTAGCCAATTTATTGAAGAAAAGAAGTGGCCTCCACGTGCATTTATCGACAATCTATGTTATAATAAAAGGGTTCCTCGCAACAATGCTTGGGTGAGTACTAGTTCTGAACATTCCAATGGTCAAATTTGTAGCACGCCAGCGACTGTTGGAGAAACCTACAATATTCAGCCATCCAAATGGAACTGCAGAAACAGTACAAGGATTTGGCAACTTCAATCTAGTTTACATGATCATAAGAACAATATTTCCAATGCTTTTGAACGTGAGTTTAACTCTCCGTTTGGGCTTCAGGTAATTTATTTCACTTCCAATCACCATTTTTATATATTTAATCTGATACGTAGTAGTTTTCCAATCTTAGTTTGGTAATTTTTGATATTGAATCAGGAGAAAAGGTTGAAACACAAGGAATGGTTGCCTGATTTGCAACTGGGATCGAGCCAAAGCTTTGGAAATAATGAGGAGAAGTTCAGTTGTGGGAAGAACATGCCAGAGATTAACACCATGCTTTCCCTTTCCTTATCCCCTTATTCGTCGAGGAAAACTATGAGCAAACAGAAAGAAATTTCTCAAACATAAACTTCATTAGCCTATATATACTCAGTAATAGCAAGAAGGATGGATCGATACAGGATGAGTACTTAAAGATCTGGCCATGTTAGAGAGCATAGGAGTGAGATCTTCAAAGTACTTGTCTTAAATATGACAGCAATGGTTATATATATATGCTTCTGTTATTCACACAATGTAATGTAATGGATTCAACACTTGTGTAGAACCAATATCAAGTTTACTAATGGTACTGCCTGATTGCATCTCTGTGCAAAACAATCAACAATCCAGTTCAGCTTTGAAGCAATGTCACATTTGTTTTAAGAAAATAGAAAATATGAAAGCACTCCAATTCATGAAAAAAAATTTCCACTTGATCTAGCTAGAATCTTTAGCTAGCTAATTATCTGAGCTTGAGCACATGCTTCATGAATTTTTCTCAACTTAAGCTAGCCAGAATCTCTAATCTCTGAAGTATATGAGCTTCATGTCCTCTATGATTGGATCCTAACCAACCAGAGAACCTTAGACAACAAAAAAAAGTTGTATTTATCTGAGAGGTCATGTAGTGATTTCATGGTTTGTGAAATGAAAAATAGGATCACACAATTAAAACCTGGAGTTACAGAAATTATATTCACCAATGTTGAGCTAAACTCAACTTTTGGCTGGGCTTGCATAGATTCAAGTTTCAATACCAGATATGAGTATATGTACGTATATGTACACATACATGCGGAGAGAGAGAGAGAGAGAGAGAGAGAGAGGGGGAGTTGTGGGGCACCTTATTAAAATAGATCGGTCATATTCATTGAATTAGCCCTTTTTTCCTTCGAATATCTTCTAAAAATTATGCATATTTCAATTTGTTTCATTCAAAAGTCGAGTCATGAAAAGGACCAGTTAAGGGAAAATACCATTTTAAATTGAAGGGAGAGCTAGCTGCCACAAGTGCAGGAGTCTTTCCAATGGGAAGTCAAAGGAACCTTAGTTATATATTGCCATCAATCATTCACTGTATAATATATATATATATATATTCACGCTTATCTTCAATTTTCAAGATTAAAAACAGAATAGTTTCTTCAAACCAACCCTACAAATCAATTTTGAGTTGTGACTCATGACAAAGACCCGTTCTTAATCAGCATGACCTACCAGAAGGTTGAAATGTCTTTATAAGCATTAATCAAAGTAGGTTTGATTATTAACAGCAAGCCTTGCAAAGGTACAGTCTATATCTATGGACAAAATGCCAATCCTAGTAAGGTATATTAGATGTCACACCAAATAAACTGATAAGCTAAAACACTGGTTTAATATTAATTCGCCTACTAATTTTTAATAATTCTTGACCCAAATAAAAAAATACTTTACGTGGAGAGCAAACTGTTTCGCTCAAATTTTTATTTTCGACTTTCTTTTTTATTTTTTATTTTGCCTCTTAAAGGGTCAATTACACTTTCTATCTTTAGTGTACACTTTACATTGCTCTTATTTTGATCTCCGACTTTTTAATTGTGACATTCAACCCCCTACACTTATAGTCAAGTTGTAAAGTGAACCTTTCATTAGCTGTCGTTTGCTCAACTGATGAAAAATGTCAATGAGAGATTATAATGAGATTCTATATAAAATGCAGGCAGCTAAGTGTAATAATTCTAGACTGACAATTACTATTTTATACTGAAAAAAATCCGGAATAAAAATAAAATTATTATAGTTAGCACCTTTATACTTTATATATAATTTTACTTTAGTCCCTCATTAGACATTTTCTATTACATGAACAAACGGGGACTGACAAGATTCACATTGCAATCTAACTCTAAGTATAAGGGTTTCATTGTTACAATTTGAAAATAAAGGTTGTTCTTATGATTAAGATAGAGACTTGAGATGGCTTGGCTGCATTTCAGTAGTTAGTCCTTTAGCAAGGTGCTTCTATCTTTCAACTTCTTTCATCAACTTCAAAAGAAATATGCATCATTGATCAGCCTCATGAAGATGTGGCACTTTGAGAGGCACAAAAGCTAAAACTAAAAATACCTTTTCTTAAAGTGTGAAGATTTATGTTCTTCTTTTTTGCTATTTATTTTAATTTTTTCGGCATATTTTCCATCATTGCCCGGGGAATTCGGTATATTGGTTGAATCGTTATTTATCTGCAAGAATAAATGGAGCCCCACACGAGAGGTTTAGATGAAGAAAGAAACACATAAAAAAAATTAAAAAAAAAAAAGAGAAAACTATATATCCCAACCTGCACCTAAGCAGCTGATTAAATTTTTTTGCAGCAAATATTGTGATAGTTCTCACAAGATAATAGCAAAGTTAAGCTTCTATGCTCAAATTTTCATAATTTATTTTCAGCATTTTTGTGACTGAACATCATTTATTGGAAGATTAATGCCACATCAGATGCAATGAATTTTGTTGGTGTCGGCACTAATTTTGGTTAAGAATTACAGAGAATTATGCTTCTTGAAATTCCTAGCAATAGTTTTGGATCTGTAATCAATCAACTATGCATCAGTGGTAGAGGTTGGAAGCATTTTTATCATGATGATTCCTTTATATTCCAACTAGCACACTTGGAAGTAAATTCTCAGGTCTGGTAGCTGAATGGCACAAGCCTCTACCATTGATGAATAAAACAGCAGATGGGTTTCATGAGAGTTTTAATGTGTGAATACTAAACTTTAGAGCCACACATTTGCTTAAAATTCTAATCATATTGTATTTTTTTTTTTTATCTTGACATAAACACTCCTATCAGTCAAGTACAGGAGCACTCACATATTAAAAACTGTTGAAATTTTCAGATTTTGGGTGATGAGAAACAAACTCATTTTGGTGCAGCTACAAGAACCAGTGTCAAAAAAGTTAGCAGATTCAAGAGTACCAACCACAAAAATATTAAATAGGCTTAATCACGGAATTCATATTGGCCAACTTGTATCAAGTGGACTGGCCACATAAATAAGTAAGCTTACATCTTCACTCTCTCCACTTGTAGACTTGTAGTGCTGAGAGCCTCATACACTAGGCTACCTTTTATTATCCTTGTAAACATCATCTGTAGGAAATTCAATATAGTAACATGCGTGGTATTGGATTACAGGGAGCAATTGGACCTATCCAAGGACAAAATGCGTAGCCAATGGAAGTATTGGGAATTACATGAAATTTGGCAGGTTGATGAAAAATGTGATTATGAGCAGTAGCCTTGTCACAATGGCAAAATGAGAAATTTTGACAAATTCTACCATTTAAGGCCTCAAATAAGGTTTCTTGATATGTATAGTAACATTAGATCTTTCATACCTTTCTTTATAGAAATATTCAAAACTTGACCCCATTAGTTCTTGTATGATGCTGGTGACCTAAATTAGTAATTTTAGTTTGATTTTGTCATTTTGGGTAATTTTTTATAATTTTTAATTTTTACATAATTAGAGTCATGTTAAGATTTCAAGTTATTTTCTATATAAACAGATGTATAAGTTTTGCTCCAAAACAACTTTGAAATAATATAATCAAGAGATTTCTCTTAATTTTCAATTTCGCTTATTCTTTGTAAATTAACAGTCGATGCATTTTCTTGACATTTTGTGATATCCACGTAATGAATAAGAATCTAATTTTTTATATTCATTAGCGAATCAACAGACTCTAGCTTAATTATCACATTTTATAGACGCTTCCCTACATCAGAATATCGCAACACTTATTTTGAGAATTAAGACCTCAGTACTTTTTTTATTTTTATTTTTTCGTGGTCTGAAGACCTCAGTACTTCAGATTCTGCTTTCCCTTCACTCTTTCCCTTCAATAGATACATAGATCAACAATTCAACATGAAGACGTGGGTGTCTGTGCAATCTCCTATAAGTATTGAAGATCTATTGGGCCAAAACAAAAATACAAACATTGAACAAAATAGACTAGCCTGACTAGCCCACGCCAACAAAGGACAATCACGCCTACTCCTCCCATTAAAAAAAGATAATAATGTGTCTTGTCAAGGGCCAAGACCAAAGACATGTCCAACCATAATTGAGCCAACCAATATGAAAATTTTGGTCATGTTGGTCGCTTAAGGCTCAAATGGTAACCAATTCAACTTCACTCTAGTGTCGGTCCTTGTCCTTGTCCTTATCCTTGTCATGACCGGAGACAGTTATTATTATCTTCGGTGTTATTTGCATAACGTGGCTCAGACTCGAACGTAGAGATAAGTAATCACACAGATTTGGAACGAGTTAGGCTAAAATTCTATCCCGTCTTAACAAAAAAACTCCTCTCCATACTTGGAATAGCCATAGGCCCAAAAGCTCAATAGGTCCGTCCATAAATTATAATGCTTGAAATTATTTTTAAGTCAGATTAGTTTAATAGACGGGCTTGAAAATTGTCTTGAAGCTCGAAATATATAAAAAAATATATATATTTTTATATTTTAATATATATGAAGTTAAAATTTATGTTATTCAATATTATTTTTTAAAAAAAATTATTTATTAAACAAATTTTAGAATAAATGGAAGGGTTTGGACGGGCTTGGAAATGCCATTTTTTAATTGAACAAGCTTGAGATTTAGTTTTAGGCCCGATGGAATTTATTTTTAATGTAAGCTCGGCCCGAACCTTTCAATGCCCACCCCTACTCCATACCCCATCCTAAACTCGCAATGGGTTGAACCTTCTTACCCCGTCCTTGTCCAAGATAAAATTGAAAAAGAAAAAAGCTAAATCCCAAAAATTAAAAAAGTGTTACAAAAATAAAAAATATAAGACGGAGAAAGTAACTCAACACAAAATATAGTGTATAGTTCTTTAGGAACTGTCAAATATTTATCATATTCGTTTTTCTGGAACATTTAGGGGTTGATCTTTTAAACCATCCAAAACTTTATTGCTAATACAAAATAAAAATACAGATATTTACAACTTACTTGTACTACTATTTTCTTCTATTTTCTCTCTGCTTCTTCCTTTCTCTTATTTCTCTATTCTTTTGGATGTGTCTAGAACAATCTCTAGGCACCTCTATTTATATTGAATTAGAACAGGGATGCGAGGGGGTGGCTGCGAAAAAATTGAGGCAGCTAATGGATGAGAGGTCATCCATTACGTCACACTCCTCCTTGGATGATCGCAAAACAATACAAGATGTATATTTTGTTGAGTATGTTAAACTGCCTCATTAAAACTTTGCTAGGAAAAACCCAGCGGAAAAAAACCGTAGCGAAAGAAAAAGAGTATAGTACTTAACTCTCCCTGAACAATAAGAACTTTATTTGCTTTACAAAAGATTTCTGAGACGGCATATACCAATGTCATGCACAAGCTTCTCAAATGTTGCACTTGGTAGTGATTTAGTAAATAAGTCTGTCAAATTATCATTAGAACGTATTTGCTGGACATCAATATCACCACTTTTTTGGAACTCATGTGTATAGAAGAATTTTGAAAAAATATACTTCATTCTATCACCTTTGATGTAGTCTCCCTCAATTTGGGCAATACAAGCTGCATTATTCTCTTATAATATTATCAAGGTATCTCTGACTGTAGATAATCCGCAGTTTTCTTAATTATGTTGAATCATGGATCTTAGCCAAATACGCCCTCAGCTTACTTTATGAATTACAATTATCTTCGAATGATTTGAAGAAGTTGCAGTTAATGTCTGCTTCACCAATCGCCAAGATATAGCAGTGTTACTATAAGTAAACATATACCCAGTTTGAAACCTAACTTTACGACAATCAGAAAGGTAGCCAACGACAGCATAGCCAATCAATTCAGGTTGTGACTCCTTGGAATAAAATAATCCCCTATCAGTTGTCCCTCATAGGTAACACAGTATATGTTTAATTCTTTTCTAATGTCTTTGTGTTAGTGCAGAACTATATCGTGCCAACAAATTAATAGAGAATGGTATATCAGGTCTTGTACAATTTGTAAGATACATAAGAGTACCAATTGCACTAAGATATGATACTTCAAGACTAAGAAGTTCTTCATCATCTTCTTGAGGATGAAAAAGATCTTTCTATACATTTAATGAACGGAAAATCATTGGCGAACTTAATGGATGAGTTTTGTCCATGTAAAACTGCTTTAAAACCTTTTCAACATATGCCAATTTATAAACAAGAATTCCATTGGATAAGTGCTCAGTTTTTAATCCAAGACAATACTTGGTTCTCCCAAGATTTTTCATTTCAAACTCCTTTTTTAAATAATTAACAGCTTTAGTAATCTCTTTAGAAGTTCTAATCAGATTCAAATCGTCAACATAGACTGCAATGACAACAAATCCAAATTCTACTTTCTTAATAAAAACGTATGGGCAAATGGTATTGTTCACATATGCTTCTTTCAAAAGATATTTACTTAGACGATTGTGCTACATGCGACCGGATTGCTTTAACCCGTATAACGATCTTTGAAGCTTGATTGAACACAAAGTTCGTGGTTTTGAAATATTTGCTTCAAGCATCTTAAATCCTTCATGGCTTCTCATATATAGATCATTATTTAATTTCTCATATACGTAGGCAGTCACTACATCCATTAGATGCATATCTAGTCCTTTTGAGACTGACAAACTAAGCAAGAATCTTAATATAATTGCATCTATTACAGGAGAATAAGTCTCATCATAGTCAATACTAGGTCTCTACGAGAAACCTTGTGCTACGAGTCGGGCTTTATATAGTACTATTTCATTTTTCTTATTTCGCTTTCGTATACAAATACCCATTTATATCTAACCGGTTTCACATCTTCAAGTGTGTGGACTACAAGTCCAAATACTTTACGTTGTACTAATGAGTGTAATTCTACCTCAACAACTTCTTTCTATTTTGGCCAATCACTTTTATGTCGACATTCATCGATTGTCTGTGGTTCAGTCTGTTCATTACTTTTGGTAATACCACAAGCTCCTTTAAATGAAAATACGTTGTCAATAACCATCTTATTTCCATTCCAGCTTTCTCCAGTATTCATACAACTTATTGAGATCTCATTATTTTCAGGTACCATATCACTTACATGAGATATCTCTTCAGGAAGTTTCTCTTTTGGAAATTCTTTTTCAGGATTCTCTTCTTTAGGAAGTTTAGATATTGTATTCTTTTCAGGAGCACCAACTTGCTTATACATTTTTTCTTGTGTCTTCCTTTTTCTGGGAATAGTATCTTTTACACCGACAGGCCTCCCACGCTTCAAGTGTGTTTTAGATTTATTTGCTGATACACTAATAGATTGTCCTATAGGGACATCAATACATGTTGTAGTATTAGTAGTTGGTATATGTGATTTTGTCACATTTTTTGTGTCTGTGACTCTCCTCTGAATGCGGTATTCCTACAAATGGAGTTAGTACCCCGCAAGAGTACGGGGGTCGCGATGAAGTATAAATCGGAAGATCCGGTATCGTTATCTTCCAAGGGACCTAGCCCAATATAGGCTCTAACCCTCACCTCACACTAACCTAACTAAGGTCGAATTGTAATTAAGCGAATCGAATCTAAAATAAAAGAAAGAAAATAAAATAGACAAAATCTTTAGAGTTTTTTATGGTTGTTTTGAATTACTAACCTATTGCAATGAAAATAAAAACAATTAACACTAGACAATTAAAGTAAAGCAAAATGAAAATAGAATTAAAGCAATTAAAAGGGAATTAGGCTCAAATGATGCAACCACTTATTTTCATCCAAGGTTTCCAATGAGGTTTATAACTCAAATCAAACACAATATTTAAGTGTGTTTGATTCGGAGGATTTAGCTTTGAAAACTGATAATTCTCAAACAATAAAAATTAGATACATATTCAAAAGGGAATCAAAGGTTAATACCATCTATTCAACTTAGTCAATACCAAATTTGTGGTTTGTGCATTGATTAACCAAACATAGTCAATAACCTAGGTTTTCTAAGGCATCTTCAATCAATTTGTGAGAATGAATTTCTAGCAATTGTGGAGTATTTGTCTAGTTAAGGGTCCTAAATTAATACCATCGATTTGGGTGATGAAAATCTCCAAACTTAGTCAATAATCTAAGTTTTCTAAAATTTCACACCTAATTACTAGAAATTCAAATTCTAAGAAAATATGGCAATTAATCCGTAAGATACCTCCAATTGAATTCCTTGGATTATTTGGGTGATTTTCACATTTAAATCAAATCTAAATTATAGCTACTTGAATACATCATAAAGCATATAAAAATAAAAGAAAATATAAAGATATTTAAATCTAAATTTTACTTAAATAATAAAGTTGTTTGGTTACAAAAAAAATGAGAGAAAGTGCAAGAAAGTGAAAGACAATACAATACAATACAATACAATACAATACAATACAATGAAAGTAAATTACAAGTTCTACTCTTATATTTCCATTACAAAGTTAAATCTAAGTTAAAAATGAAAAAAAATGAAAAAAAACCAACCTTGGAGAAGCTTTCCCGCCACCTCCTTGCTCAAACTAACCTTAATTCCACAAAAACTCTACAAAAAACCCTAAAAACACAACTTCGGACACAAAAAATGCATTTTGGATGAACAGTAACCGTTCGAACGGTCATCAAACGGTGCATCTGACAAGCGTCTGAAGTTCGTCCAGATGGTGAACAGTAACCGTCCAGACGCACTATTCACCATCTGATGAACAGTGACCGTCTGGCGAATAGTGTTGTCTGATGAACAGTAGCCGTTCGGACGGGTACTATTCATCACTATTCGACTTAGAAACTTTGAAGCTTGATTTGACCATCTTAGAGCTTGATTCAGCCAATGTACATTAGAGGCAAAGTTGTAGAACTTGAAGTTTTCTTTCTAATGACACAAAAATTAGCTCGATCAGACATCGGAGTAAAATGTTATGGGCAAAATACCGAAACAGGTTTGACTTCTCATCGCCGGTTTGTTCGTTTTGAACCCGTCTTGATCATTCTTTGCGTTTATTTGCCTTTATTAGCTCCTAAAACCTACAAAGTACACACAAAACACAATAAATCAAATATGAAACTAAATTAAGACAATTAACTACAATCTGAATCTAACAAGGTGTGAACTAATAGCTTATAATTACACTTTTAGGGTGTAATCAGTCTGTGAACGCATCAGACAATTGATTTGCAATTGTCTATCAATGAATAATTCTGTGAATTTCTTATTCACGTTGACTTTTTCGAGGATCTATATGAGGCAGTATCGACACATTCCAATTGATCTCTTGTTATTTTTCTAATTGCGTCTTTTGTTCCCCTAATGGTGGGAAGACTAATTCATCAAAATGACAATCCGCAAAACGTGCCTTGAAGACATCACCTGTTAAAGGTTCCAAATATCTAATAATAGATAAAGAATCAAAACCAATATAAATTCTAAGTCGATATTGGGGACCCATTTTAGTACACTGTGGGGGTGAGATAGGTACATTTACAATACAACCAAAAACTAGTAAGTGAGAAATATTTAATTGTTGACCAAGAACAAGTTGTAATGGTAAGTAGTAATGATAAGCAGTTAGTTGGACTCTAACCAATGATGTAGCATGTAATATGACATTTCCCCAAGAAGAAATAGGTAATTTTGTTTTCATAAGTAAAGGTCGAGTAATCAACTGAAACCGTTTTATAAAAATTTCAGCAAGACCATTTTGTGTATATGAGTGGGCAATTGGGTATTCAACATCAATTTTTATTGACATGCAGTAATCATCAAAGGCTTAGAATGTAAATTCTCCAGTATTATCTAGTCGTATAGACTTGATCGGGTAATATCCGTAAGCGAATAATTTAAGTAAGAAGTCTAGCAAAAGTAATATTACGAGTAGAAAGTAAACAAACCTGTGACCACTGTATGGTTGTATCTATTAAAATCATGAAATAACGAAATAGTCCACATGGAAGTTGTATTGGCCTATAGATATCCTCTTGAATTCTTTGTAAAAATGATGGGGACTTAAGAATTACCTTAGAATGAGATGGTCTGACAATTAATTTCCTTTGTGAACAAGTAGCACATGTATAATTATATGACAAAAGAATCTTCAGGTTCTTTAACAGATGTCCATGTGAGTTTTCAATAATTCGACGCATCATTGTTGACCTTGGATGACCTAAATGATCACACCATAGTATAAAATTATTTGCGTCAAAGCACTTGATTACACCCTAAAAGTGTAATCATAAGCCCTTAATTTGTACTTTGTTAGACTTATATTGTAATTAATTATCTTATTTTAGTTAGATATTTGTTTGAGTATGTTTTGTATGTGTTTTGTAGGTTATATAAGCTAATAAAGACAAAAAGAAAGCAAGAATAATCAAAGCGGGTTCAAAGCGAATAATTTATTCATGAAAATTCAGACCTGTCTCGGTATTCTGGCCATAATTTTTTACTCTAATGTCCGATTGAGCTGATTTTTGCGTCATTGGAAAGAAGACTTCAAGTTCTACAACTTTACGTCTAATATGCGTCGGCTGAATTGAACTCTAGCATGGTCAAATCAAGTTTCAAAGTTTCTGGGGTCGAACAATGATGAATAGTACCCGTACTGTTCACCGTCTGAACGCGCTTCAAACGGCCGTCGAACGGACCGTTCAGACGGTATTCAGACGGTTACTATTCATCCAGAATGCATTTTTTGCATCCAAAACTGCGTTTTTAGGGTTTTTTGTATAGTTTTTGAGTAGTTGGAGTTTTTTTTTAGCAAGGGGGCGGCGGGAGAAGCTCTCCAAGGTTAGTTTTTTTTCCATTTTTCTTCATTTTTAGCTTAGATTTAGCTTTGTAATTGTAGTATAGTGTAAAAACTTATAATTTTCTTCATTGTATTGTATTTTCTTTCACTTTCTTCCACTTTCTTGCATTTTCTCTCATTTTCCTTGTAACCAAATAGTCTTATTATTGTAGTTAATTTTAGATTTGAATCTCTTTATGGTTCTCTTTTCATTTTTACAAGCTTTTATGATGTATTCAAGTAGCTAGTAATTTAAATTGGGTTTAAATGTGAAAATCACCCAAATAATTCAAGGAATTCAATGGAAGTGTCTCATGAATTAATTGTCATATTTTCCTAGAATTTGAATTTCTAGTAATTAGATGTGAAATTTTAGAAAACTTGAATCATTGACTAAGTTTGGAGATTTTGATCACCCAAATCGATGGTATTAATTTAGGACCATTGGCTAGATAAAAACTCCACAATTTCTAGAAATTCATTCCCAACAATTGATTGAAGATGCCTTAGAAAACTTAGGTTATTGACTATGATTGGCTAATCAATGCACAAACCACAAGTTTGGTATTGACTAAGTTGAATCGATGGTATTAACCTTTGATTCCCCATCAAACATGTATCTTATTTCAATTACTTGAGAATAATCGGTTTTCAAAGCTAAATTCTCCGAATCAAACACACTTAAATGTTGTGTTTGATTTGAGTTATAAACCCCATTGGAAACCTTGGATGAAATTGAGTGATTGGATCATTTGAGCCCAATTCCCCTTTAATTGCTTTAATTCTATTTTTATTTTGCTTTACTTTAATTGTCTAGTGTTAATTGTTTTTATTTTCATTGCAATAGGTTAGTAATTCAAAACCCTCATCAAAACCCAAAATATTTTTGGTCCTTTTAATTTTCATTTTTATTTTAGATCCAATTCCCCTTTGTATTGCAATTGGATCCTAGATTAGGTTCGTGTGAGTTGAGTGCTAGAGCCTATATTGGGCTAGGTCCCTTAGGAAAGAACGATACCGGATCTTTCGGTTTATACTTTATCACGACCCCCGTGCTCTTGCGGGGTTACTAACTCTATTTGTAGGAAACCGCATTTGGGGGCGAGTCAGCACTTCTGGTGCATCACTACAGGTAATTCTTCCGCTTTTATAGAAGTATAATATAATCTAAAAGACAATGCAACAAGTTTCTCTGATATATATTTCTTTCCTGAAATATAAGAAATAATGTAGAGCTGTTCTACATTATTTGCATTTGTCATCTCAATATGATATCCATTACAACGTATATCTTTAAAATTGATCAGATTCCTTGTAGATTTAGTATAATACAATGCATCATCAATACATAACTTTGTTCCTCTTAGCAATATTATATTGGTCATTCCAGAGCCTTCAATTAATTTTTTTGTGCCAGAGATTGTCTTGACATTAGCTTCAAGTAATGTCAAGTGTAAGAAATATTTTTTCTCTTGAAGAATTGTGTACGTTGTTCTACTGTCTACCAGACATATGCCTTCACCATTTATTTTAGAAATACTCAACCCGTTGGTATAATCTATGTATCTATATAATATATTAAAAGTGTTTATTTAAAACATGATAAGTTATTGAAAAGAAAAACATATGAAAGAAACATTACAAAAGATGATAAGAAACTAAATAGACTGGAACAATGAAACAATAATATTAAGTAACATGGACATCCCCATCACCAATTAAATGGTCTATTCTTTCACTTGCATCTTCAAAGAAATCTGAGGCATCAAGATGAGAAATATCGACTTGGTCATCAAAATCCGTAAAATGGATTTTTGCATTTTTCCCTTTATCTTTAATGGAAGCTTGGTAAAGCTCTCTCAAATGTTTGGGCGTACGACAGGTATGTGACCAATAGACTTTCATCTCACACCTATAACAAGTATCTTTAGATTTCTTAGGAGGTTTATTCCATAATTCTTTTCTTTTTTCAGAGTTATTCCACTGCTGGTGGTATAGTGTGGTATTTTTAAACCTCATATGATAACCTCCACGATAGTTTCCAAGAGTTCAAATATTATTCCTGCCACGATCACAGCCACGTCCGTGACCATGTCCGCTAAATGAGTTTGCATTCACTTCAGGGAATGGAGCTGTACCAGTAGGTCGTGAGTAATGATTTTTCAGTAACAATTCATTATTTTGCTCAGCTACAAGAAGACATGATATTAATTTAGAATATTTTTAAATCTACGCTCTTGATATTGCTGCAGCAAGAGCACATTCGAAGCATGGAATGTGGATAATGTTTTTTCCAACATGTCTTCATTAGTAATATTGTCTCCATATAATTTTAATCGTGAGCTGATTTTAAATAACGTGGAGTTTTACTCACTGATAGTTTTAAAATCTTGCAAGCTTAGGTGCATCCACTCAGATCTAGCTCTTGGAAGGGTTACGGTCTTCTGGTACTCGTATCTCTCATTTAAATTTTTTTATAAGATCAATGGATCTTTTATCATGAAATATTCAGATTTCAGCTCCTTATGAAGATAATGGCGAAGGAAAATCATGGCTTCAGTGCGATCTTGTTGGGATACGTCATTTTCCTTCACTATTGTTTGCTCAAGTGTCTTTGCAGTAAGATGGATCTCGGCATTAAGGATCCACGATAAGTAATTATTGCCAGAAATATCAAGTGCGGCAAATTTCAATTTTGCAAGATTTGACATTTTCAGAATGCTATACCAGACAAAATAATAAGCGTAAATCAAGACAAAAGTATGGCGATAATATGATGTATAAAGAATTAAACAAAAATCATTGTACAACACACTATTCATTCCATATTTTATATTGTATTTTTACTATGTAATTACTATTCATCACTGTTCATTAATAGTAGAGTGCATCGATATATATATACATATATAATTACTATTTTTATCCCCATTTTAACTTTCAATTCAGACATTAAAATATAGTTAAGTAACATGTATGAAAAGCTATTGAAATATGAATTCCAGATCTATAAATATCATTGACAAAAAATACAAGATCTGGAAGAAATAAAGCAATAAAGTTTCAAAATAAATACTATTCATCTCGTTAGTGAATTAATGTTCATACTATTTATGTGAACAGTAAAAAATTCAAAATAAAGATAAATTACACATAAAATGCAGTTCCTTCCTGATGTAAGAAAACACCCATAACACTTAAAGTATCGTGCTGATAACGTGTTATAAAAGTAAAGAATATAAGACGGAGAAAGTAACTCAACACAAAATATAGTGGATAGTTCTTCAAGAACTGTCAAATATTTATCTTATTCATTTTTCTAGAACATTTAGGGGTTGATCTTCTAGACCATCCAAAACTTTATTGCTAATACAAAATAAAAATACAGCATGGTATTTACAGCTTACCTATACCGCTCTTTTCTTTTATTTTTTCTCTACTTCTTCCTTTCTGTTATTTCTCTATTATTTCTATTGTGCCTAATTACACTCTAAAAGTGTAATTACAATCCCCTTATTAGTGGATTGTTAGTCTCATTTTAGGCTTTATTTTAGCTTTTTAGTATAAATTTTTCTGACTGGCCTTTGTCTCTTTGGAATTACAGGAATTTGGCAGAAAAGGGGCAAAAAGTGAAGATGAGTGTTCGAACAACCAACATGGTGTTCGAACTGGATGTTCGAACAAGCTTCTGACGGCGATCGGCGTTTGAACGTGACAGACCATCGTTTGAACAATGCGACGACCCAAGTTTAGATTTTGGAGATTCAGAGAGGTGCATTTTCCATTCGAAGCAGGTTCGATAGATTCAAAGAGCTTTATTTTCCATTCGAAAATCGTTCGATGCAAGATTTGAACATTTGGACAGTGTTTGAACGACCATATAAGGAGTTCGAACAACATTTGGCGTTCGAACACTCCAACTGCCTGTATATATATATATATATTAGACTTGGCCCAAAATAGAAAGGATGGACCAGTTTTTGACGTCTTTTCTATAAATCTTAGATAGATATAGAGAGAGAAAGTGTATTTAGAGATGTTCCTTTGCTTTTTCTCACTTTCCTTGTAGCCAAAAAATGGTTTCTTTTCCAATTAATGATAGATTTACTATTTCTAGTGCATTTGCGTATGGATTTAAGTAGCTAAACTCATCCTTGGATACAATTGTGAAGATCTACTAAGGATCTTCAAGGTCTTCAATGGAGGTATATAAACTTCAATGAATTATCTTATGATTTCTTCATATTCATCTCAATTGTGTTGTAAACATATAGAAAACCTAGATTCATAATCACTATTGGTAATCTTTATGCACAATTCTTAAATTGGTACAGATATTGCACAATTGATGATTTACTTCTATGATTCTTAACATTGAACACAAATTTACATCTGATTGAGTATAAACTCTCATTTCTATGGTCTAAATCTTTCGAATTAAGGATCTGCGGAGTGATTCCTTGATTTGAGTTATCAAGCCCTCCATTAAGACATTTGTCGACAATTGGTAGAATAAATTAATTGCATTCAAGCTTCTTTAATTGCATTTAAGTCTTACATCAATTGATTTCAAATTTACATAGTATTATTTTTCATACTTAGTTTAGTTAATTCAATTTGCAATCACAACTTTCACAACTAACATATTTTCGGTCTTATTTGTAGATAGTTTCAATTTGCTAGGTGACTTTCTAATTCAATTTAATTTGTTGGTTATTTTGCCCTATGTAACGCCTAAATTAGGCTTGATCCTCGAGGAAATCGACTCCGATATTTGCTGGATTTATACTTCAAGCGCACGCCCATGCTCTTGTGGGAGGCTTGATTTCATCACATTTGGGAGAAACAATTCAAGTTTTGGTATCGTTGCTGGGGATCAAAAGCATAAGGCAAACGCCAACAAATTGCAAATTGGAGAAGCACTTAGCGAATTGTATATAAAAAAAACAACAAAAATAACAAATAAAGGAGAAAAAGAAAACTAAACAGAACAGCAAATTGCAAACGGGTGGGATTTGATCACCCACCCTCGACGGAAGCATTTACGGCTTCAGGCCTTGGTAATCTCTTTCTCTCTTAATGTGCTTAGATTTTTTGTTTTTCTTTGCTTAGTTTATTTTGTTTGATTTAGGTTTAGTTGCATTGCATTTTGCTAGGACTCCTTGTGAGGAGACATTTAGTGAAGGCAGGATAGTGTGCTTAATTTGCAAATCAGTGGTATTGCTTTGCATTAGAAGATTGGAGGATTGTCACGCCCTGGTTTTTAACCAAGTCCTTACGGCTTGTGAAAAAGCACGGTACTCTATCATTAGAACTCTTCCTCCTAGAAAGACGAGTGTGACTAAGCTTGAACTTGAAATTGATTGGATTAAGGGTTTGATTTAAAAAAATAGGAGTCACCACCTAACTTGATTAAGGTGAGTTAGGTCATCTAAAACTAAGTATAACCCAAAAATCAAACTTAGAGTTTCAAAAAAGGTTTTAGAAATCTCCCTCGAGATAGGGTTTTTAAGGAAATAGGTTATTTAGCAACCTTTGAAAAGTTTTAAGCTTTTTTTTAAAATAACTCTATTTTGATTTTTCAAAAACAGAAATCTATGGTCCGAGGGTTGGTTACGTGTAGAGAAGATATCCTAAGATCATTGCTTTACCTCGCCCTTTCGGTACCTACATGTCTAATCACTCTTTGTTCACTCACTAGAATAATCGGTTATTATTGTCCATTTAATATCCACTTTAGAGTTTTGAAAATGGGGTTTAGTCATCACTTTTTGGATGAATGATGAATGATACACGTTTTGAAAAAAAATATTTGAAAACATGAAAGTCTTGAAGGAATTTGAAATAGGGATCTTGAATTGATAGAGATTTTTGAAAAGGAGACTTGAGTTGAAATAAAAGTTATGACCACACCATTTTAGGTTGCCTATGTATCTCATTTGATGAGAATCAGGTCATTCATAGTTCGGGCAGGAGCTCGATGAAAAATAGCCACATTAGGGCCTTTAGAATGTTTGAAGACGCTTTGAGGTTTTTGGAAAGGTTGAAAGACACTTTGTGGTCTTTAAGAAAAGAGAACTTGAGAATTTTAATTTGAAATCGGATGTCGGAGTGTTTTTGAAATAAAACTTAAAGGTTTTTTTAAAGTGCTCTTGAAATGGGATTTTGAAGTGTTTTGGAATGTTTTTGAACATAACTCAAGAGAGTTTTGAAAGTTTTGAAAACTTGAGTATGGACTTAAAAATTAGATTTAGGCTCACAAGAGCTCTTATGAATTTGTCTTGAAATGATTTTTGAAAATAGTCTTTAAACACCTTATGAAAGACATGTTTGATATTTCGTCACTCTTTATGAGGTTAATTATTGCAGAACTAAACTCATTTGGGACTATGAATTTTGAAAACACGTTTTGAAAAGGGGCTATAGACTTCCCTTTGATTTTTAAAACTTTAGGGTTATAGAACCCTTCTTGAATATCTAACTTATATTGGAACAACCCTAACCATGGACGGGTTAGGTTGTTTCAAGAATGTAATGTTTGAAAGTAACTTCTGAAAAGAGATTTTGAAAAGAGCTTTTGAAAACACTTAGGGATTTGGAACCATAATGTGAGTAATCTTGAGGGTTGTATTTAATATATCACCTTCCCTAGGCACCCCCAACCATAAAAGGTGAGGGACACTTTGGAGTTGTGAGTTTTTTAGAGCATTTTGAAAGTAGTTTTCGAAAAATGTTAAGTGTCTAGCCCTTCTTGTTGAGACAAGTTTTAAGAGAACTTCTTAAAGATACTTTTTGAATGTAGGGATATTTGAAAAGGCTTAGGAGTTGATTTTTGAAATCTCAAGAGAGAAAGATGCCTTTGAAGATGTGTCATGGACATAGTTTTTGAAAGATTATTTGAAAAGGGGTCTTCGAATTAAAACCTTAAAGCTTACTAACCTAGGTTGGATTGACTTAGGGTTAGGATGATCTAAGGTTAACTAACTTGGGTTAGGTTAACCTAGGGTTAAGGTGGCCTAAGGTTAACTAACTAAGGTTAGGTTAATCTAGGGTTAAGGTGGCCTAAAGTTAACTAACTAAGGTTAAGTTAACATAGGGTTTGGACAACTAGGGTTAAGTTGGACTTAGGTTGGATTGACCTAAGATTAACTAACTTGGGTTAGGGTGACCTAGGGTTAAGGTGATCTAGGGTTAACTAACTTAAGTTAGGTTAACCTAGAATTCAGGTGACCTAGGGTTAACTAACTATGGTTAGGTTAACCTAGGGTTTGGTCGACCTAAGGTTGAACAACTAGGATCAAGTTAACCTAGGGTTAGAAGGTGGTTTTGAAAGGTGGTTTTATGCATGAAACTTGAAAGTATGTTTTGAAAAATCATTTTATGAAATCCACTCAAGTGAGTTTTTGAGGTCTTATGATTGGTATTTGAAAACCACTCAAGAGAGGGTTGCCTTGGAACCATTTCACTCATTAACCCAAGAGAGTAAAACTTATGAAGATCAATATTGAATAGATAGTTTTGCAGACTTGAAGAACAAGGAGAATAACCTTTTAAAAATTGGCTTAGAATGGAGATTTTGAAAAATCACTTTTAACAAGTTGGAGACCACTCTAAAGAATAAGGGTTCATATGGTTGATTTGAAGGAAATCACTCCAAAGAGGACTTCATGGGACCATTCAACCACAATATTCAAGAGAGCAAAACTTTTAAAAATCAAGGTGCAAATGATGATTTAGGAAAATCATTTTTATGCAAGTTGAAGAGAGTATAATTTTGAAAACCCTCTTTAAAGGGAGTCGTTTTGAAAACCATTTTAAAGAGAAAAGAGTAAACTCTCATGAACTAGGGTTCATATGGTCAAAATAATGGGGAAACCACTCAAGAGAGGGTTCCAAAGGACCATTTCAACCACAAAATTCAAAAGGGTAAATCTCTTGAAAATCAACATGGAAGAAGGGGGTTTAAAAGCCATTTTAATGCAACTTTGAAAAGCAATGAGATGTAGGGTTGTAAAATGAAGTCAAGGGACTTAAAGAGAGTTTTCTAAGGTTTGGGAATTGAGGGTTTGACCTAAGTTTCAAGGAACCAACTTTAGGACCATTTTTAGGAAAAACATTTGAATGTGGAACTTGAGAATGCCACATGGATAGAAATAGTGAAAGCTTTGAAAAAATGAAAATAACGCCAAACATTCAAAACATGAACAAGATAATTATATGCAAAAGGGTCATGAAATCATACAAGGCTAGAGGCTTCACCACATAGTAAGGTGCTCTAAGGCCACACCATCTTAAAGTAGGTTTGTGAGAAGTTTCCTACACTACAGTTCTCATAAACTTTTCTCTAGGCATGAGTTAAGAGTTTTTTTTATTTCAAGCATGCAAGAAAGGGGGGTAGAAGATGGGGATTAAAATAGAGGATAGCCTAAGTAGGCTATGAGGGAGAAGAGAGGAGTGGGGATTGCAAAAATGTAAAAAGAATATTATCTTTTACCTTCAAGCACTTTCAAACCTCTGTGGATGCCTTGACTTGAGCTTGAATAGCCTTGAAGAGGCTTGAAGGGGCTGGAATGAGGTATTTCATGGCCTTTAAGGCTATATAGGTATAGTGTATGGGTTAGGGGGAGGTGGAAACTAGCCTAACTGTTTGAGGTGTGGGAGCTGTATAAAGATTCGAGGTTCTAGAGCAGTTTTAGCAGAGCTTCTCTATCAAATTTGATTTTGGAATATGCAAAGGGGGAGGCCAGTATTTATAGCCAATCTAGGGAGACCTAGCGCATACACCTAGGCAAAATTTGCCCTAGCGCTTGTATTACATATGCCAGTACTGTTCCATTGGCAAGATGCCATGTGGCACTCATTGTATTGACTAAATCTTAAGGGCTAAGCAAAGTCTGATTCATCTGATCGAAATCTAGGCGCATGTAGCATACGCTCCGTCGTCGAGAGTGTTTGTTTAAACTTTACCTCAATAATTGTGCCAACTAAGAAGGTTTCAAAAAAATCGGTTATGTTCACAGTGTTGTTCTAGTGTTTCTGATGAACTTTTGAGTTTTCAAAAAGCTTGAAAGGTGTCCGGAAGTGTGAGATATAATCTCGAGAAGTGTGCATGAAAACACTTTTTTGCGGAGCATTTGTGATACGTTCTGCAGTGGTTCAAAAGTAGCCATTTGTGTGCCACACGATCGAGGCCTTCGGGAAGCCATCTTTCCGATCGGACTGTACAGATGAAAAGTGCTCTGAAAATACTTTCGAGAATTTCCTAATTTACACATTTCTCAAGTCGTTCGATGGTGCGTAATAAGAGAATTAAAGAAAAAGTCAATCTTGGTGGAGCGTCTGTGAGACGCTCCAGAGGTTACTAAAAGTGACAATTATTAAGCCATGCGATGAGGGACTTTGGGAAGCGAGCCATATCGATGGAAAGACCTATGAACGAGCTTCTGGGAATTCTCTAGTTTATGCATCTCTCAAGTCGTTTGACGGTGCATTATAACTAGGGAATCGGGAGAAAAGACATCCCTGGCGGAGCGTCTGTGAGACGCTCCAGGGGGTTTTCATTGAGTCGGGAGTGTTTGAAGTCGTGAGGTCCACCTTAGGTTAAATAGGGGTGTATGATAAGACCCGCCGCTCAATATCCTAGGACCGGTGTAGTTTTAGGGCACGTTCGGGTCGCTAGGGGCAAAATGGTCATTTTAACTGCGCTTGGTCGAAAAGCGTCAGGATGGATTAGAGTGGCGTGTTAAGCGTGCCGGACTGTTCAAGGATGGTCTTGGAAGAGTTTTCCAGTGTTTGGTGGGATTTGCACTATGTTGGGGCGTTTAGGGGCAAAACGGTCATTTTAACTGGAGTTGACCGAAATTGGACAAGATGGCATGTTGAGTACGCCTAGCTGTTTAGGATTACTTTGAAAAGGTAGACTTACCATTTTAAGAAATTTTGAACTTACTCTAGACGTGCCCGAAGGCCCAAGGGACAGGCTTGGTCATTTTTCACTAAGTCGGGCTAGCAGGCACCGGTGTTGACCTAGGTGTTGGTTCCTGAGACTGCCTGATCTTGAAAAACTACTTGTGTGGTGTTGGTCCCTGAGACCGTCCGGTCTTAGAGAGCTACCTGTAGGGTGGTGTTGGTTTTTGAGAACGCCTAGTCTCAGAAAGTTACTTGTGAGGGTGGTGTTGGTTTTTGAGAATGCTTAGTCTCAGAAAGCTACTTGTGAGAGTGGTGTTGGTCTTCGAGAATGCCTGGTCTCAGAGAAGTACCAAATGAAGGACATTCTACATTAGCGGGCTAGCAGGCGCCAAAAGTGAACCGTTTGAAATTTGATAAAGTGTTAATCTCTGAGATCACCTAATCTCGGGAATCTACCTGGATGGCATTGGTTCCTAAGACCACCCGGTCTCGGAAAGTTACCTAGAATGCTTAGGGGCATAATGGTCTTTACAGCTTGCTTCAATTGGGCCTTGTAAGCCGGAGAAGTAACTGGCTGATAGGATTGGAGTTTGAAAGAGCTGTCTTGAGCCCGTAAAAGTTGTAATGTTTGACAACTGAATCTAGTCGGGCCAGAGATTGTTGAGCGGGCAAAAATGGGGTGCTTACAAGGATCAGTTGGAAAACAAGAGAAAAAGTCATTGTCCAGCAATGCATTTTTGTGTATAATGTGTTGTATGACCTGGAAGGTCTATTATTTGTTACATTCATCTTCGTATGCCATATTTTACTAAGGACATTCATAACCGACTTGTGAGGCTTGAGAGTGTGAGTAGTTCATCATCACTCACATCGGGACTTTCATTAGTTATGGGTCTAGGCTTTTTTCCAATGGCAAACATGAATGATCAAGGTTTACCTAACGTCTTTCCTCCAAATCTTAACGGCGCATCGAATGCACCTAATCCACAATTCCACCCTAATCTTCAACCCATTCCACCAGGGATAGATCCTAATGTTGGGGGCGATAATGATATGGAGAGAGGGAGCCACCATGGCGACATGGTGGCCCCCTATCAAAGAACCTTACGGGATTACTTGAATCCCCCACGTCAAGCACCAACTCTATGCATAGTTTCCCGCCACATCACAACACTCTTAACATTCAGCCAGGAAGCATGCAAATGCTTCCTCAATTCCATGGAATGGACTCCGAACAACCATGCGATTTCATTAAGGAATTTGAGGATGCATGCTCACTTATCATGGATAATTCTTGCCCGAAAGAGGTTTTCTTGTTAAAACTCTTTCCTTTTTGTTTGAAAGACAAGGCCAAACTTTGGCTCAATTCTTTAAGGCCAATGTCTATTCATTTATGGGTCATACTCCAATGAGAGTTTTTAAAGAAGTTTTTTTCCGAGAACCAAACGGAAAGCATCTGAAGGTAAATTTTTCAATTTTTTTCTATGATGGGGGAAACGTTCTTTCAATGATGGGAGAGGTTTAAGGACCTTTTGAATACATGCCTTCATCATGATTTTGCCAATTGGCACATCATCAACACCTTTTACTGATCTCTAACCCCTCAATTTAAGCACTTAATTGAGTTAATGTGTGTTGGGATGTTCTTTGACAAATAATCCCATGAAGCCTATGCATACTTTGACGCCTTAGCAAATAAGGCTAGGGATTGGGCACTTACCAGGGCTCAAAATCTCGAGGGTCATTCCATTTAATAAAGGGTAAGGCGATACCAATTAAAAGAGGTTGTTGATGTTAATGCGAGAGTGGCCACCTTAACAAAGAAACTTGAGGCTCTAGAAAGGACGAAGGTGTTAGCAATCGAGAGTGAGATGAGGAAAGAGACTTGTTGCATAGTGTGTGACACCACCGACCATGACACATCTTTATGTCCAATCATTCGGGAGGTGAAAAAAGCTTTACATGGCCAAGTCAATGCGATTGGCCAATTCCGAAGAGGAGGAGGCAACCCTTATGCTAACACCTACAATTCGGGATAGCGGGATGAATGAGAATCAAAGTGCAATATTGCAATGCAAAATCGTTCCAAAATTTAAGGACTCCGAATGTCCTTCCATCTCTTACACCATTGGGAACACTAGGATAGATCGAGCCTTATTGGATTTAGGGTCTAGTGTTAATCTTCTCCCATTTTCGGTATATAAGGAACTTGGTTTAGGAGAATTGCAACCTACGCATGTGACTTGACAACTAGCAGATCGGTCTACAAAGGTTCCTAGGGGTATCATTGAGGATGTGCTCATCCAAATTGATAACTTCTATTTCCTCGTTGATTTCATAGTGTTTGACACTCAACTCGTGGAGAATTGTATAGCTCACAGCCAAATCCTCGTCATTCTAGGGCGACCTTTCCTAACTACTTCTAATGCTATCATCCATTGTAGGAATGGGTTAGTGAAGCTTTCGTTTGATAACACCACTTTTGAATTGAATATCTTTTCGGTTTCCAAACAACCGGGCGAGTGTGAGGATATCTGAGAGGTTGACATCATTGAGACAATAGTGCAAGACCACTTTGAGAATGAGTTCTTTGAGGACTCTTTGGAAAAAGCTTTGTTGAAGAGCAAGTCTCATGAAGCTTTGGATTATCATGTTAAGGCTTTAAGAAAAGTTTCTTCTTTAGATCGTGAGAGTGCCCATTGTATGCATGTGGGTCAATGGATCTCTTCTTTTGAACTTTTCCAACCTAGTGATATAAAACCAATTCCATCGAAGGTAAAGCCCCCCATTCCCAAGACGAAACCATTATCGACCACTTTGAAGTATGCATTTTTGGGTGATGGTGAGTCATATCTCGTTGTCATTTCTTCCACCCTATCTTTGAGCCAAGAGAAAGGCTTGATAGCCTTGCTTCAACACCATAGGAAAGCTATAGGGTGGACCATCGCCGATCTCCATGGTATTAGTCCTCTTTTATGCACTTACCGCATTTTCTTAGAAGAGGGGGTTAAACCCGTGCGTTAAATACAATGGAGATTGAATCCTAACATGAATGAAGTGGTAAAGGGTGAGGTGTTGAAATTGCTTGATGCGAGTATTATCTACCCCATTTCCGACTCTAAGTGGGTAAGTCCTACCCAAGTGGTACCAAAGAAATCGGGTGTCACGATAGTTATAAATGATAAGAATGAATTGGTGCCCTCTCATATCCAAACATGATGGCAAATGTGTATCGATTACCATCGCCTCAATGCTGTGACCCAAAAGTACCACTTTCCCTTGCCATTTCTTGACCAAGTTCTAGAGAGAATATCGAGAAAAGCTTTCTATTGTTTTCTTGATGGCTATTCTGGTTACAACCAAATTGAGATCGCATTAGAGGATCAATCCATGACTACGTTTAAATGTCCATTTGGTACTTATGCATACCGTCGCATGCCTTTTGGTTTGTGCAATGCACCGGTCACATTTCAAAGGTGCATGATGAACATCTTTAGTGACATGGTAGAGCATATTGTAGAAGTGTTCATGCATAATTTCTCAATGTATGGAGACACCTTTGAAGGATATCTTGAGAATCTAGGAAAGGTGTTAGAACGATGTGAGGAGAGTAACCTCGTCCTTAATTGGGAGAAATGTCATTTCATGGTTACCAGTGGAATTGTGTTAGGTCACATCGTGTCTTCTAAGGGGATAGAGGTTGACAAGGCTAAAATTGAATTAATCTAAAAACTACCTCCTCCCACTAGTGTGAAAGATGTGCGATTATTTCTTGGGTATGCCGGTTTCTACCGGCATTTTATTGAGGGATTTAGTGCAATTGCTAGGCCAATGTGTCAACTTTTTTCTCTTGATGTGCCATTTGAGTAGACCCCAACGTGTCAACAAGCTTTTGACACTTTAAAAGGGTTATTAACATCTGCCCCAATCTTGCGTGCACCCGATTGGTCTCACCCCTTTAAGCTTATGTGCGACGCTAATGGCTACACTATAGGGGCAATTTTGGGATAAAGAATTGACAAGAAGCCTCATGTCATATATTATGCCTCTAAAACCCTTAATGATGCCCAAATCAATTACACCACAACTGAAAAGGAACTTTTTGTGGTAGTTTTTGCATTGGATAAATTTCATTCTTACTTGATAGGGTCACTAGTTATCATTTACACCAACTATGCAGCCCTCAAGTACCTTCTCACCAAATCCGATGCAAAATCCCGTCTTATTCGATAGATCTTATTGCTTCAGGAATTTCACATTGAAATGCAAGATAAAAAAGGGATAGAAAATGTAGTAGCGGATCATTTGTCCCAGCTCCCCCTTGATGGAAGAGCCACCAACTCCACCCCTATTAATAAACATTTCCTGGATGAGCAAATCTTGCATGTGCATGCTTTGAAGAAAGTTCCTCCTGTTGGCCCAAGAAGGCAACCCAAGAGGGGGGTGAATTGGGTTTTATAAAATTTATATCAGAAATTGCAACTAAAAATTGTTTATGTATTTTAACAACAATTAATCAAAATATATATATCAAGCAAGTGAAGTATACATCAATATATATATTTATGCAAACATGTATAGTGAGCAAATAAGCAAAACAGAGGCAGAAGAGAAGTGCACCAGATTTATAGAGGTTCGGCCAACCTTGCCTACGTCCTCTCTTCTTCGATCCTTTCGAAGGCATTCCACTATGTAATACTCCTTACACAGCTGCTGGTTGTGCCACGAGTGCCCAGCGCACTCTTACAAAAGCTTCTTCCCAAGCTTTCAAAACTCAAGAGATTTTGTCCAAACTTCTCTCAAACTTACAAGTGTTTTTCTCAAGAACACTCAAACTTACAAGGTTACAAACCCACCTAAATGAGAATGATTAAAGATTATGCAAAGAGTGACTCTCCTAGTGAGTATATAAATGAATACAACTCAATGGATAACTTTAAACACTCAGCAAAAATATGTGGCAATGAAGTACAGGTGATTTTCAGCTTCAAGCACTTGATATGAATGGTATGATTGCTCTTCTATCCTTCTTTGAAGCTGTATGTATCTCACATATATAGGTATGGATCGATTCTAGCCGTTGGAGAAGCATGGGAGAAGATTTGGTTGTATTTTTGCCCATACCATCTGTCAGAAAACTAGCTGTTACAGTCTAGGGGTCGACTCTTTTTACAATGAGTCGACTCTTTTTGCATTTCAGCAGATTTTTCAAGTCACTGTCCAAATGAGTCGACTCTTTTGTCCCAGGAGTCGACTCTTTTAAGCTGTCTGCAGAACTTTTGTTCTCTGTTGCAATGAATCGACTCTTTTTGGCCAGGAGTCGACTCTTTTGAGTCTCCAGCACAAATCCAAGGCTATATTCGAATGAGTCGACTCTTTTTGCTTAAGGGATCGACTCTTTTTACCAAAACCCATATTTTTGCAACTTTTCTTCATTCTTTTCCAAAGCTTCCAATTTCTTCAAGGATAATCTAAATAGGCTTTTTAAAGCTTGCAAATACTTCTTCAAGGTTAGATGACTCCAAGAATATCTTCAATCCATTCAAGGTGAATTTTCTTCATTTTTATCACTTGTAGAGCTCTTCCATCATAATAGCTTCATATATTGATTCAAGTCTTCTTCAAGATCTTCAAGAGAGCTTCCATGACTTAGAATATTCATTTCTTCAATCAATATGGCTTCTCCATGGACTTCAACAATTCTTCCAAGAAAACTTTCCAAGTCTTGTGATTCCTTCCATGTCTTCAAGACATCTTTAAATCTATCAAGAAAGCTTTTATGTTTTTGAGTTGGTCTCTTCTTTTTCCATTCTTGCAAGATATGTTCAAGTCCTCAAAGTTTTCAATCTTTTAAATCAAGAGTTTGATCATTTTCATTCTTTTTCTTTGATATCCATCATCTTCATTATCTTATAAAATCACCATTGTTGAATATGCTATTCTTTCATGCTTATCAATCTTCAATCTAGGATTTTCATTAACTTGAGATTTCTTTTTCTTCTTATAATATCAGTTTTGTAGAATACATCACTTCATCATGCTTTTCATTCTTTATTCAAATCTTTGCATCATAAATCCTCTATTATGATAAGCTTCAAGTCAAGATCTAATTAATAATTCATCTGCACACTAAGTAGAATTATTAGATCATTTAACCATGTTTTGTTATCATCAAAATCAAGGCATTGACTCAACAATCTTCCCCTTTTTGATGATGACAAAACATTAAAAATATATGCAATTAAGCTCAATATAAAACATGAGGATTAATATGTATTAGAAGTATGGGACTTTAAAGTCTCAGTTTTCTTCCCATTTCAATATATTTTTCACAAGTATTTCTCTCTCTTTTTGTTAATCAATCAAAAAGGTATGCAAATTTGGAATAAAAAATGAGAAATCATAGTCTAAATAAGGAAATTTCTCCCCCTTAATGAAGGAGTTTGCTTTGAAATGGCTTATAAAAAAATTTTAAGAGTATAGACAGTATGCTCAAAATTTTAAGAGGCTCAATAACTTGCAATAGCAGAAAAATTTAGAGAAAGTGAGATTTTTATACCAATCATTTGCTCCCCTTTGCTTTTGTACTTGGTGTTTGAGAGTTTTATTGCTTAAGATCCACTGAATCAAGTTCATGCTTCCCATCAGACAAAGATTCCAAATGAGGTTTCAGTTTCAGGGCAAAACAAATTCTAACTCAGAGGTGCAGGGCATGTAGGCATCTGGTGATGTAGAAAATTCATACTGCATTTATGGCATTGGATGCTTCTTACTGCTTCAACTTCATTAAACCAATGCTCCCCCTTTCCTTTGCAGTTGATGCCTTGTGATATAATTCATGGTAGTGCATTGAGGAGTGTTTTCTTTCCTTTTGACCTTTTTGAGAATAATTTCTCCCCCTTTTTGTCAAATCCTCAAAAAGAGGAGTAATAGATGGAGAAAAAACAGACAGGTACAATAGCAAAAAGAAATAGAATACAATGATGTTTATGTGAAGATCATTTACTAAGACAGTTAAAGCAATCATTTATTCAGCAAAATCAACAATGTTAAAGTAATTATTCATTCAGTATTGTTAAAGCAATCATTCATTCAACCAAACACAAATAAGATATCAATGTTAAGACAATGAGATCCAAAACACATCATTCATTCATAAAAAGACATTTAAGAGAGTTTTACAAAAAGAACCATCCACAAAATATTACATATTGTTTTAGAGAATGATTTGTTCAAAAACAGAAAAGGTTCAGAGGCAGAGGTTTTCATTTTCTTTTGGGAGAAAGGGTTTGAGAGAGATCAACTGGATTATCAACAGTGTTTGAAAATTTGCTGCTTGAAGGTCTTTGTCTCAGGCCATATTTGTGAGGAGCAACAGAAGATTTTGGAGGAGTTTGGTCAAGGGGATCAGAGGGGTTTGCAGGTGATGGTTGAGAAGAGGTATGCTCCCTTCCACTGGATCCTTCCAACTCATCTGTACTTGAGTCCTCTGCTGCAAATTCTGCTGCTGAAGGGAAAAGAGGCTGGTATTGGTCTCCCACCAGCTTCTTCATATATTTGCCAATATGCTCAGTGGAAAGAGCAATATCATTGGCAACTTTCTCTCTTATTTTGGTTCCTTCAGACACAAAGGCCTTGCTCAATTCTCTTACCTTCTTTTCAACAAAGAATAATCTAGTTGCCCCATTATCAATTTTCTTATCCAATTTGGTGAACATCTCTTCTTGATGCCTTTTCAAGTCTCTTACCATGCTCATCAAAATAGTCATATCCACTGATTGGTCACCTGGAACAATGCTCATTGGAAAAAGTTCCCTTGGAGCAGGAGAAGAGGCAGGTCTAGAGGGTTCACCACTTTCTGGTATGGCACTGGAAGGTTCACCTCTTTCAGTGGATTCAATTCCAGGAGTCCCACTGTCAATGTATTTCTCCTTTCTAGGGGTCCAGGTCTTGCTCTGTGGGTTGAAGTGATAGCCCATCCTTGACAAAGTTTTCTGATTATACTCATCAGAATTAGAATCAGGAGTTCTGTGCTTTTCACCCCTTAAGTCTATCTTGAAGTGTTTGAAAACTTTGGTCAAGAGGATCCCATAGGGTAGGCTAACTTTGGTTCTTGATGCTTTGACAATGTGCTCTAAAATAAACTCAGGCAAATCAATTTTGGTGTCTGTCAAATAGGCCCAAAGGAAAAACAATTCCCTTTCAGTGATGTAGTCAAATTTGCCACCTTTAGGAATGAGAATGTGACAGATAAAGTGATGCACCAATCTCAGTTCCAAAGGCAACTCATTGGCCATGGGTTGGAATGAATCATCAGTAATTTCCTTTCCCAGTAAAGCAGACAAAGCAGTCTTTCTACTAACATCTTTCTTGTCCATTTGCCCACCACTACCAATTTTTAAAATTTGACAGATCACTCCTTTAGTGAGTGTAATGGTTTCACCCTTCACATAACTAATCACATTTACTTCTCCAGTTTCCTTTTCTACATGGGCATAGAATTGTCCCACAATTTCAGGATATACATCATCCTTTAATAAGGTAATAGATTTCCAACCAAGGGCTTCAAATTTTGGTTCAAATGCAAACTTCTCTTTAGCAAAGAAAGCATAATCTATCCATCTTCCATTTAAAATGACTCTAGAAGAGAAAATTTTCTCATACTTATCTCGATTTGATTTCTTCTCAAAGTAAATGGTGTTGTCGAGAAATACGTCTTCCTCCTCTTTAGTTTGCTTCCCTTTTCTCCTTTTTGAAAGCCTAGAAGAGTCCCCTTTTGTCTTCCTCTTCGTTCCTCTTTTGGGTGTGGGAGTCGGCTCTTTTAGGGCTTTCTTGCCTTTCTTCGATGGAGCAGATTTAGGAGCCATGGAGGGTTGTAAATGACGGTTGAAGGAAGTTAGAAAGACTCTAGGATGATCAAATATAGGTTGGGTAAGGATTGAGGGAGAGTTTTTCGGTGGTTGGAAGTGGAGGTGGCGGTTGATCGTGAAAGAAGAGAGAAATCAGAAACTGTGGAATGATTTGAATAAAACAGGGGTTTTACAGTTTTAAAGTAATTTTAACTTAAATGAGTCGACTCATGGTTAAAAAGGGTCGACTCTTTTGAGCGAAGAAAGCTTCCTGAGCTCTCTATTCAAATGAGTCGACTCTTTTGACAA
Source organism: Euryodendron excelsum (assembly GCA_033060915.1). Classification (NCBI taxonomy): domain Eukaryota; kingdom Viridiplantae; phylum Streptophyta; class Magnoliopsida; order Ericales; family Pentaphylacaceae; genus Euryodendron; species Euryodendron excelsum. The sequence goes on along the minus strand of CM065377.1, from coordinate 54,993,401 downwards.
GAGGAGTCGACTCTTTTCAACAGAGGACATCTGCGGCTGATTCCAGAGTCCAGGAGTCGACTCTTTTGGGGCATAAGTCGACTCTTTTTCTCCAGAAATGCAAAGATGTGTTTTTAAAAGCCATGAAATGCATCAAACAAGTTTGTAATTAATTTCAAGGATACTTATGCATTCATCAAACATATATAGACATCTAAGCATTCAAGATAAAGGGTTGCTCATTCCTAATTCTCTCCTAATCATACAGAACCTATCTTCATTTAAGGGTTTTGTGAATATATCTGCAAGTTGATATTCAGTACTCACAAAATCAAGCAAGATGTCACCTTTTTGCACATGATCATGTATAAAATGATGTCTAATCTTAATGTGCTTTGTGCGAGAGTGTTGGATAGGATTTTTAGTCAGATTGACAGCACTTGTGTTATCACATCTAATTGGAATATGTTCAAATGTTAAACCAAAGTCCTCTAATTGATGTTTTATCCAAAGCACTTGTGCACAACAACTTCCGGCTGCAATATACTCAGCCTCGGCTGTAGAAAGTGCAACAGAGTTTTGTTTCTTACTAGACCATGAAACAAGCATATTTCCAAGAAATTGAAAAGATCCACTAGTGCTTTTTCTATCAACTTTGCTACCAGCATAATCAGCATCTGAATAACCAATTAAGTTCAAAGATGTGTTTTTAGGATACCACAATCCAAGATTAGGTGTGTGCTTAAGGTATCTAAATATTCGTTTAACAGCAACAATATGTGATTCCTTTGGATTAGATTGAAATCGAGCACACAAACATAGACTAAACATAATATCAGGCCTACTAGCAGTCAAGTAGAGCAATGAGCCTATCATACTTCTATATAGCTTGGTATCTACCGAAATACCTTTCTCATCACTGTCAAGTTTTGTTGAAGTATTCATAGGGGTGCTCAATGGTTTTGCATCTTCCAGCCCAAACTTTTTGAGTAGATCTTTGATGTATTTAGCTTGGTTAATGAAGATTCCTTCCTTTGATTGTTTGATTTGAAGTCCAAGGAAGTAATTGAGCTCACCCATCATGCTCATCTCAAACTCACCCTGCATGCACTTAGCAAATTCCTTGCAAAGCTTTTCATTAGTAGAACCAAATATAATGTCATCAACATAAATTTGCACAAGTAACATGTCATGATCTTTAACCTTTATAAAAGAGTTGTATCAAATTTTCCTCTCGTAAAATCATTTTCGGTTAAAAATTTGCTTAGCCTTTCATACCAGGCCCTTGGGGCTTGCTTTAAACCATATAGGGCTTTAGTAAGTTTGAAAACATGTTCTGGAAATATAGGATTTTCAAAACCAGGAGGTTGTTCAACATACACCTCTTCAGATATAAAACCATTCAAGAATGCACTCTTCACATCCATTTGATAAAGTTTGAAATTTTTGAAACATGAGAATGCAAGCAACATTCTAATAGCTTCTAATCTAGCTACAGGTGCATATGTCTCATCAAAATCAATACCTTCTTCTTGATTATAGCCTTGAGCTACAAGTCTTGCTTTGTTTCTAGTAATGGTTCCAGATTCATCCATCTTGTTTCTGAACACCCATTTGGTTCCAATTACAGGATGATCTTTAGGTCTAGGAACAAGATTCCAAACCTTATTCCTTTCAAATTGGTTTAATTCTTCTTGCATGGCCATAGTCCATGACTCATCATTTTCAGCATCTTGAAAACATTTTGGTTCTATTTGTGAAAGAAAAGCAAGATGATTACACACATTTCTAAGAGATGATCTTGTTCTTACCCCTTGTGATGGATCACCTAGTATTTGCTCTGTTGGATGGTTGTGGACAAATTTCCACTCCTTTGGCAATCCTTCATTCTCATTTTGTTGGCTTGAGGAGTCATCTTGATTTCCTTTGTCATGTGGTGAAGCTTCATTTTGAGTTTGATCAATGTTCATCTTATCCAAGTTCTTCTCCACATCATCTATATCATCATTCACAGCCTTTCTAGACAAAGAGTTTAGTTCATCAAAAGTAACATGAATTGATTCTTCAACAACTAAGGTTTTCTTATTGTAAACTCTAAAAGCCTTGCTATGTGAGGAATATCCTAGAAAGATAGTTTCATCAGATTTTGCATCAAATTTACCAAGGTTGTCCTTGTTATTATTCAACACAAAGCATTTACATCCAAAAGCTCTAAAATATGAAACATTTGGTTTCTTGTTTTTCCAAAGCTCGTATGGGGTTTTATTTAAAAATTTTGTTACCAAAACTCTGTTTAACACATAGCAAGCTGTGTTAACAGCTTCAGCCCAAAAATATTTTGGCAAATTGTTTTCACAAAGCATTGTTCTCCCCATTTCTTCCAAAGTCCTGTTTTTCCTCTCAACAACTCCATTTTGTTGAGGAGTTCTAGGTGCTGAAAAATTACGTTCAAAACCATTTTCATCACAATATGTTTCAAAAGGTTTGCAATCAAACTCACCACCATGGTCAGTCCTAATTGCTGTGATTGTAAATCTTTTTTCGTTTTGAACCCTTTTACAAAATTTGGTAAAGAAAGCAATTGTTTCATCTTTGTGAGCTAGAAAGAATGTCCATGTAAACCTTGAGTAATCATCAATAATGACAAGAGCATATTGTTTACCAGCTAAGCTTAGAGTTCTAGTTGGTCCAAACAAATCCATATGCAATAGTTGAAGTGGTCTAGAAGTAGAGAGCATGTTTGTAGATTTAAAAGACACTCTGGTTTGTTTTCCCATTTGACATGCATCACAAGTTTTGTCTTTTTCAAAATTGAGTTTGGGAAGACCATTCACTAACTCATTTTTCGAAATTTTTGAAAGAATGCTCATACTAATATGACCAAGCCTTCTATGCCACAACCAACTATCCTCTTTGCTCACAGCAGCAAGGCATTTGATCTTACAAGAAGATAATTCATTTAAGTTGAAAGTGTAAATATTGCCTTGTCTATGGCCAGTCAATATGATCTTGTTATCATTTATGTTTACTACATTACATTTAGATGATTCAAACACTACTTTGCAACCTTTGTCACACAATTGACTAATGCTTAACAGGTTGTGTTTAAGTCCTTTAACAAGTAAAACATTCTCAATAGAAGTTGAAGAATTTTTACCAATACTACCTATATCGATGATCTTGCCTTTGCTATTATCTCCAAAAGTGACCAATCCTCCATCTTTTGGTGTGAGAGAAGTGAATTGAGTTTCATCTCCAATCATATGTCTTGAACAGCCACTGTCCAAGTACCATTGATCCTTTTTGGAATTGGCTTGAAGACACACCTACAAAACAAGCAACTCAACCTTTAACCTTTGGTACCCAAATCATCTTAGGTCCAGTGGAGTTAGTCTTTAATGTTCCTTTTGGAACCCAAGCTTTCTTGACAGCATGAGATTGTTGTATAAGGAAACATTGATTTGCAAAGTGACCTCTCTTATGACAATAAAAGCATGTGATTGGTGCTTTTGAAAACTTTTTATGTTTAAAAACATTGTAACCTATTCCAGCCTTGTCAAGAGAGCAATTTCGTTTTCCAAGCATAACATCAAGTTTATCTCTTCCATTGACACATTTAGCGAGAGATTTTTCTAAATCAGTGACTTTTTCTTTCAAAGCAGAGTTTTCATTTTTCAAAATGTCATTTTCATTTTGTAACTCTTCACTTTCTTTTGTGAGAGTGAATACCATATTCTTGAGAAGATTGTTTTTTATGCTTAGCTTTTTAAATTCAACAATCAAATCATCAAAAGCATCTTGTAATTCATTAAAAGAAAAATCAGAATTAGTTACCTCTGTTTCTTCTTCATGTGCCATAAGACATAAGTTGGCTACTTCATGAGTTTCAGACTCATCTAAGCTTGAATCCTCACTGTCACTCCATGTTGCAGCTAGAACCTTTTTCCCTCTTTCTTTCTTTCCTTTCTTTTTCAGTTGGGGACACTCATTTCTCATGTGTCCTAGCTTTTTGCATTCGTAGCATATAATGGTAGAATCCTTGTTGTTGGATTCACCCTTTGCTTCAATCTTCTTTCCTCCCTTCCACCTTCTTTTCATGAATCTCTTGAATTTTCTTGTGATGAGAGCAAGATCTTCCTCATCTTCTTCTTCACTCCCAGATTCATTTTCTAATGTGGTGGACTTGAATGCAACAGACTTCTTTTTCTTGTCCTCTTCTTCTTGAGCATTCTGTTTTCGGGTTAGCTCATAAGTCATGAGAGAGCCAAGAAGTTCTTCAAGAGGTAGAGTGTTGAGGTCTTTAACTTCTTGAATGGCTGTCACCTTTGCTTCCCATGTCTTTGGCAGTGATCTTAAGATTTTCCTCACCTGTTCACTGTTAGGATACACTTTTCCAAGAGACTTTAAACCATTTACAATGTCAGTGAATCTAGTGAACATCTCAGTTATAGACTCATCAGATTTCATTCTAAATAATTCATAATTATGCACAAGAATGTTAATTTTTGACTCCTTGACCTGATTGGTCCCTTCATGAGTTACTTCAAGTCTGTCCCAAATTTCTTTGGCAGATTCACAGGTAGAAATTCTATTAAACTCATTTGGATCTAATGCACAATATAAAATATTCATAGCCTTAGCATTAGATTGCATAAGCTTCATGTCATTCTCATCCCATTCATTTTCAAGTTTAGGGATAACTTCTCTTTCAATAACCTTGCTGGGAGTTTTAGGACCATTGACAATAATCATCCATAACTCATAGTCAACAGATTGAATATAAATTCTCATTCTATTCTTCCAATAGTTGTAGTTTGTACCATTAAACATTGGAGGTCTGTTGGTGGATTGACCCTCACCTAGAGAGCTTCCAAACATGGTTGCCATGGATCAACTCTTTAAACTAGAGTACTAGCTCTGATACCAATTTTTGGGATCAAGCACTTACCACTGCACCAAAAGCAATTGCTGTTAGTCAAGGCGCAACTTTATTTCTTTATACCTTCACAGCAGCCAGCGCCACGTCTCGACTGCACGCATGCGACAGGATGCTGGACTTGGCCCTCCAGGCCTCTGCCCAACACCTCCCCCTTGGTTTGCCGATATTGCAAACTATCTTGTAACTGGTGAGATTCCATCCCATTGGTTGTCCATTGATAAACGGAAGTTCTTTCGAAATATGCATTATTTTTCTTGGGATGATCCTCACCTCTTTAAGTATTACCCGGATCAAATTATCCGGCGTTGTGTGCCTAACCATGAATTCCAACACGTTATGGAGTTTTGCCACTCCCAAGCCTATGGAGGACACTTTTCCTCCAAAAAAACCACCGCTAAAATTCTTCAATGTGGCCTTTATTGGCCAACCATGTTTAAGGATGTTCATGCATTTTGTCTTGCATGTGATAGGTGTCAACGTTTAGGAACTCTTACTAAACGTCACATGATACCTCTTCAACCCATTACCATCTTGGAAATATTTGATTGTTGAGGAATTGACTTCATGGAACCATTCACTAACTCTTTTGGCTACCTTCACATCGTAGTGGCAGTGGACTATGTTTCAAAATGGGTGGAGGCCATTGCCTCCCAAAATAATGACCACCAAGTGGTGGTCCGCTTTTTGAAGGAGAACATCTTCTCAAGATATGGCATGCCTCGAGCCATCATTAATGATGGTGGCTCACACTTTTGAAATAGATCCGTTGCATTCTTACTAAAGAAGTATGGTGTGGTTCATAAGGTTGGCCTGCCTTACCATCCTCAAACCCAAGGGCAAGTCGAGTTAGCCAATAGGGAGATCAAGAGAATCCTTGAAAAAATTGTCAACCCCAATAAGAAAGATTGGTCCCTTAGGTTAACCGATGCATTGTGGACTTACCGCATGGGTTACAAGACCGTGCTTAGTGCATTACCATATAGGCTTGTTTATGGAAAAGCTTGCCACCTTCCTGTGAAAATTGAACATAAAGCCTATTAGGCCATCTAGCAATGTAATGAGGACTTTGATACTGCGGGCGCCCACCGAAAATTTTAATTAAATGAGCTTGATGAACTCCATAATGATTCCTTTAAAAATGCTAAAAATGCTTAGGCCCGCATGAAGAAATTTCATGACCAACACATTCTTCACAAATCCTTTAAGATTGGTCAAAAGGTTCTTCTTTATGACTTGCGCCTTCATTTGTTTCCGGGCAAGTTACGGAGTAAGTGGGTGGGTCCCTATCTTGTTACCGATATTTTTTCCATGGTGCTATAGAAATGAAGAATCTCACTAATGGGTCAGCTTTCAAGGTGAATGGCCAAAGATTGAAACTATATTTTGAGACTTTTCAGGGCGACTTAGATTATGGGGATCTTATTGATACACCCTCCTTTGATTGATGATGGCCTACGTTCTAGTCTTTTAGGAGTAGGGATAGATTTAGTTAGTTTCTTTTTTTCTTTCTTAGTATTCTTAGTTTTGTTCTTTGTTTCTTCCTTTCTTAGTTTTAGTTAGTTTCTTTCTTTGCCATCTTAGTCCTTTAGGAGTAGGATTTGTTTTGGTTATTTTCTTCTTCTTTCATAGTTCTCTTAGTTTTTGTATAGTTTATGTGTTTTGTTCTGTTTCAGTAACAGGGTTGGAACAGGGGTCTGTAGAACAGAGTTGTGAGTCTTTACAGCATTGTCCATCGTTCGAATGCTGGTGACTACCGTTTGAACGTCATCCGACTTTTCAGATTTCAAATTTTGCATGCAAACTGTTCCCCTTTAGTACTCTGACCATCCCTCAGCATTCCAGCCTATTAGTGAGCTTGGTGTTCCCCTATGTTCTCTTGTTCCCATCTTTCTTTGAGTGATATCCTTGTTCTCTTCATTCTTAGTATTCCCATGGCTTCCAATAGCACTTCCAAGGAAAATTCCACTCCTTCCGTCAGTCCCTCTTCCACTTCAAAGAGTGCCGGGGTCCCAAGTCACCCATCGTCTGAGAAGCGTGAGTAGTAGGTTGTAGTTTGGCTAGTGTCCGAGGTTGTTTTGTTGATGTTTCATGGCACTTAGCTTACTTTCTCATGATCTCTTGTGTCTCTTTTCTTTGGTTGTATTGTTCTCATTTTTCTTAGTGGACGGTTTGATGATGTTCTATACTCTATTCCCCTTTTTTCCCTCCCCGCCCTTTCTTTCTGCTCTGCCCTGTTTTCTGCACTGTGGACAGTGCCGTTCCTTATGTTGGGGGGGCCGTTCGAACGATTATATTTGGTGTTTGAATAGTCGTTCAAACGATGAATTTTCGCTGTGTTGAACGACATTTATGATGATCTGACCCTTCGATTCATCTTCTGTTCGAACTAGACGTTTGAACGTTGTTTTGGGGTGTTTGAACAGTGAGTTCGTTCAAATGGTCTTTGTGCACTGTATCGAACGACCTTAAGTGACCGTTTGAACGAGCTTTGAACATCCAGGCATGTCTATATAAAGGGGCATTCAAACTTATTTTCATATGTTCGAAACACTCTTTCACCCCTATATTCTCTGAGATTTGATTGTTCAAGCTAGTGGGACCTTGTTTGAGTGCCAACACCCCAATTTTTGCACTTACAAAGGTCTTGTGGAGTCAGTCTATCTTCCTATAGGTATTCTACTTAAGCCATTCTTGTTCATTTCATTCATTTTAGTAGTTTGCCCAGTATGGCCGCTCTATTGAACACTTACGACGTTGAGCAGTTTATCAGTCAAGCAGCGTCTAATGCCTTTTATCAGACTTGGAGTATTAGGGGCATTCCTCTAAAGAGGATGATGACTTTAGCAGTATTTAGAGAGGACCCATATAGATGGGAGGAGGCATTCACTGCTAGGCAGTGGGTCCCTCTTACACAATTTGCTAAGCCATGTGTAATCATGTTAGTTGCTGAGTTCATGGCTAACGTGAGTCTGATCTCTGTGCCGGGGCACGAGAAGATCACTTCTTAGGTTCGGGGACACACTATCCAGATCATTCTCGATACATTTTGTCAGATATATAGGATACCTAGAGTAGAGGGGGCTCAGTTTGGGCATCCGATGGAGGGGGCCCCTGATTTTGATGTCATTGCTCTGGAGGTTTGTGTTCCTAGGACTCGATGGTTGGATAGGCAGCTTATACCCTCATGAGTGATCCTTTCCAGATATCGACCCTTATCTATTTTCAGCTTCCACTCACTATAACCTTTTAGGAGGCACACTGACTGTAGTTAGGAGCAAGCAACGCTTTTGTAGGCAATAAGGACTGAGAAGACCATTGATCTCCCCAGATACATGTTCTTGGTGCTATGTCAGGAGATTGACCAGCCCAAGACTCACGGGTCCATCCCTTATAGAGCACTTCTTACTTGCATCATAGAGGCAACTACAGGGTAGAAACCAGGTTTATTGAGGGAGCAACCGTAGTCTCCTATTGATAGATCGACAGTTTGCTGGTCCCAGTCACATCTTCAGGCAGGCAATCAGCTACAGCAGCAGCAGGAGATTCTAGCTCAGCCTCAGCTAGCTAATTCATTTCTAGTTCTCTAGCAAATGATGGCGAGATTGGATTAGCAGGGGCAGACATTGACTCAGATTATTGAGACACTAGCTCAGCAGACATAAGCATTGAGCGACTCGAGGAGAGAGCAGCAGCCAAGGTAGTTGCTCGGGAGGCATAGACTGACCACATAGCAGCACTAGAGGGATGTATTTAGCACCAGCAGATGATCATTCAGCAGTTGACCCTCCTAGTTCAGAGACAGCGAGTCGACAGTGACGATACCCCAGACCCTTCAGCTTAGAGTTTAGATACTACAACATTTTGACATTACCATACCATGCATCTAAAACTCTGTTTTTCATTAGTGGATTGTATTTCATTCTGAGTTCATCTTATGTTTATTCCACTTGATGACATTCTCTATCTCTTGCTTTAGTTGTATGATTATAGGTGTAGTATGGATGACTTCGATTGTTGCCACTTGTATCATTTACCAGAGATATGGGTTTGTATGGTCTTGGTATCATTTCCTTTTACAGTCTAGCACATTCTTTCCGTATTCTTCTATAGTGATGCCTAGTTTGCATGGTGGATATGCTAACTCTTTGTTTCCGAGTACCATGACATGACTTGAAAAAGTGCTTTTTGAGATGAGAAGAGAGGAACATGTGCTTTTATTTTGCTAAGATTGATGCATTATCTCTCTATACTTGATCTCTTTTATAGATTGTGCTTCATTCATGCTTAAGTAAAGGGGATCACCTTATTGTGCACAATTATGATGATGATCATTAATCTTTACTATCTCTAGCATGTTCATCTTTACATTAGTGAAGATTATTACCTTGTAAGCTTTAAAGCATTTATCGCCTTTTAGAGCGTTTACATTTACTCAAGGATAGATTCTTCACCCTCATTTAATTCAATAGCTTCATAATGTTTGTATTTGATTCATTAGTTGAGTTTTGATCTTGATATTGACACTTGTATTCTATGACATGCTTCAATTGTACAACTTTGGAAATGATCTTATACCCTATTCTTCTTGATAGCCATTAGTTTTTCATTGCCAAACCATACATTTCCCTTGACCCTTGTTGATTTTGTAAGCACCCCATTTTTGCCCGCTCGGTAATCTCCGGCCCGACCGGGTCCAGTTTTCAACGTCACAACACATACAGGTTCAAGATGAGCCTTACAATCTCCAATCCAACCAACTGGTTGCTTCTCGGGTCTACAAAGACCCGCTAGAGCCCTAAGCACCATTATTTCAGTCAGCTTTTCAGACCGACGGTTCCGGAAAACAACGCCATCCAGGTAACTCCTCGGGATCGGGCGATCTCGAGGACCAACACCTCATCAAATTCTAGATGGTTCACTTCTGGCGCCTGCTAGCCCGCCAACGTAGAATGTGCGTCATTTGGTAGCTCTCCGAGACCGGGCGTTCTCAAATACCAACACCACCCTTCTAGGTAGCTTTCTGGGACTAAGCATTCTCAGAAACCGACACCACCCTACAGATAGCTCTCTAAGACCAGGCGTTCTTAAGGACCAACACTACACAGGTAGTTTTCCGAGACCAGGCGGTCTCGAGAATCAATACCTAGGTCAACACCGGCGCCTGCTAGCCTGACTCAATGAAAAATGACCAAACCTGCCCCTTGGGCCTCCAGGCACGTTTTGGGAAAGTTTAAAATCCCTCAAAACGATAAGTCCATCCTTCCAAAATGTTGTTAAACCATTAGGCGTCCCCCGCACGCCATTTGGTCCAAATTCGGTCCTATGCCGGCCCACTCCGGTCAAAATGACCATTTTACCCCCTGAACACCTCAACACTGCGCAAACCTCGCCGAACGGTAAAAGACTCTCCCAAAACCATCCCTGAACAACCCAACACACTTAACGCAACATACCAAACCATTTCTGACCATTTCCAGCCAACCCTGGTCGAAATGACCGTTTTGCCCCTAGAAGCCCAAATATGCCTCAAAACAGCACCAGCCTTGGGATCTCGAGCAGAGGGTTTCACCATGCGCCCTTCTTTAACCCAAGGAGGACCCTACGACACTAAACTCACATGACTCGATAAAAGTTCCCTGGAGCGTCTTGCAGACACTTTGCCGAAATTGTCTTTTCCCCCGATTCCCTGGTTATAATGCATCGTTAACCGACTTGAGAAATGCGTAAATCAGGGAATTCTCGAAAGCTCGTCCATAGATCTTTCCATCGATACGGCTCGATCCAGTAGATCGCTTCTTAAAGCCCTCCATTGTACGGTGCAAAAACTGTAACTTTCAGCAACCCCTAACTTGAGAAACACGCCGTCAAATGACTTGAGAAACACGTAAATCTGGAAATTTCGAAAGTATTTCCAGAGTACTTTCCATCGGTATGGTCCGAATGGATCACTTCCCGAAGGCCTTGATCACACGAAACGAAGACAACTACTTTCAAACACCCCCGAAGCGTATCACAGACGCTCCACAAAAGTGACCTTTTTGGCACACTTCTCAAGACAATATCCCACGCTTCTAAACATAATTCAAACTTCCTGAAAATATGAAAGTTCACCGGAAGCCTTGGGAGGATTTCCCGAGTGCGACCGATTCCCCTGAAACCTTCCTGATTGACTCAATTATCGAGACAAAGTTTGGATGAACCTTCCCGGTGACGGAGCGTATGCTACATGCGCTCAAATTTTGATCAGATCGACCAACTTTTGATCAGCGATCAAGATTTAACCAGTATAATGGGTGCCACCTGTCATTTTGACAATAGAACAGTACCTGCGCATGTCCTACATGCGCAAGGCCTGTTCCAGATTACCTATAAATAGAGGTCTCCCCTTTGTATATTTCAAGGTCCGAAATTGATGCGAAATTCTGCTGAATCACTCCAGAAACTCGAATCCTTACATATATTCTATCCCTCCAACACTTAAGCTAGATTCTATCTCTCTCAAGCCTATACACTCCACATATAATACCTCATACACACTTACACACTCCACTCTAGCCTCTCAAGTCCTCTTGGAGTCACTCAAGCTCTAATCAAGACATTCACTGAAGATTGCAAGTGTAATGAAGGCAAAATGTGGTATCCCTTTTACATTTGTGCTCTCCCCCACTCTTCTCTTGTCCCTCCTAGCCTACTTAGGCTATTCTCTATTTTAATCCCCATCTTCAACCCCCCCTTTCTTGCATGCTTGAGCCAAGAGGGCTCTTAGATCATGCCTAGAGGAAAGCAAGTGAGAGCCACCGTGTAGGGGACCTCTCACTAGCTTACTTTAAGATGGTATGGCCTAGGAGCCCCTTGTTTATGTGGTGTAGCCTAAAAGCCTTGTATGTGAATCATGACCCCTTGCATATTGCTATTTTGATCATGTCTTGTGTGCTTGGCTTCATTTTATGCTTATTGTCATGTTCCACAATGTTTACATTGCCTTTAATTTTATGCCATTTCTAAGTTCTACATTTCTTTTAAAAATTGTTCCAAGAGTTGGCTCCTTGAAGCTTGGGATAGGACTTTAAAAATTATTCCTTAGAAAATCCCCTTCTAACCCCTTAACTCTCACTTTGGCATCATGACATTTTAACTTGTATAAGGATTATTTTCTAGCTCTTTAAATTTCAAGGTTTCCACTCTTTCAAGATTAGTGGTTAGAATGGCCCCATGGAACCCTCTCTTGAATGGTCTCCTTTTTGTTTGGCCATAGGAATCCTCTCTTGATAGAATGGTTCTCTCGAAAAATGGTTTTCAAAACTTTTCTCCAAAGATGATTTTCAAAAATGCATTCTCTCCATCTTTACATCAAAAATGATTTTCCAAATATTGCCATCATTATGTTGATTTTTAAAACCCCCACTCTTGTCAAGATAAAGGTTATAATGGCCATGAGGAAACCTTCCTTGGAATGGTTTCCAATCACCAACCATATAAACCATACTTTTAGCTCGAGTCAAAATTTTCATGGAAATGATCTTTAAAAAGATTGCCAGCCAAAGTCCATTGCATATCATGTTTTGTTTTCAAAACTCTTTCCAATAATGCATCAAAACAACTTTCAAAACCATTCTTCAATCTAACCTTAGGTTAACTTGACCTTAGTTGGCCAACCCTAAGTTAACTTGACCATAGTTATCCAACCCTAGGTTAACTTGACCCTACCCTAGTTGCCCAACCTTAGGTTAACTTGACCCTAGTTACCTAACCCTAAGTTAACTTGACCCTAGTTGTCTCACCTTGGGTTAACCTACCCTTAAGTTATCTTAACCCTAGGTTAATCTAACCCAAGTTAGTCAATCCTAGGTCACCCCTAACCATAGGCCAACCCTACCTAGGTTAGTATACTTCAAGGTTCTAACTCTTGAACCATTTTCCAAATGATCACTCAATTTTAAACTATCCTCATAATCCATTTTTCCAAAACCTTCTACTCTCTTGATTCCAAAAAAAAAAAAAATAACTCCATAAACTTTTCAAATATCCTTACACTCCATCTTCAAGACATTTTCAAAAATGCTCTCAAAAGGTCACAAACCTAAAGTGTCTCTAACCCCCTCATGGTTAGGGATTCCAAGGATAAGTGATAAATCAAGATCAACCTCTAAGATTGTCCATATTAGGATTCTAAACCCTTAGCCATTTCCAAAAACCACTTTCAAAGACTAATTCATCAAAACATTCTAAAATCATGCCTCCAAGATTTTCAAAACAAGACTTCGAAAACACTTTCAAGTTCTCTTGAGTCATGCCAATGCATTTTTCCAAAACTCCCTTAAAGTCAATCCAAAAGCATTTTCAAAACACTTCACATCCAATTTCAAGTCAAAACTTCCAAGACCACAAAAAGTCTTCAATTTCTAAAGACCTCCACGTGTCTTAAACTTTTCCAAAGATCTCAAAATGTCTTAAACTTTTCTAAAATACCCCAAAGTGTCTTCAAACCTTCCAAAGGCCCTAATGCGTCTATTTTCCATCAGGCCCTTGCCCGAACTACGAATGACCTGATTCTTGTCAAATGAGATACGTAAGCAACCTAAAATGGTGCAGTCATAACTTTTATTTCAACTCTAATCCCTTCTTCAAAATTCTAATCAATTCAAAGTTCTTATTCCAAACTCTTTCAAAACCCTTATTATTTTCAAACCTTTTTTAAAAATTTACATCATGCATCATCCATCAGAAAAGTGATGATTAAACCTCGCTTTCAAAATTCTAAAGTGGATATTAAGTGGACAATGGTAACCGGTTATTCTAGTAAGTGAACAAAGAGTGATTAGACATGTAAGTACCGAAAGGGCGGGGTAGGGTGATGATCTTAGGATATCTTCCCTACACGTAACCAACCCTCGAACCATAGATTTCTGTTTTCAAAAAACCAAAATGAAGTTATTTTTCAAAAGGGCTTAAATCTTTCTAAAGGTTGCTAAACAACCTATTTTCTTAAAAACCCTCTCATGAGGGAGTTTTCAAAAACATTTTCCAAAAACCCTAAGTTTAGTCTTCGGATTAACGTTTAGTTTTAGGTGCCCTAACTCACCTTAATCAAGTTAGGTGGCGACTCCCATTTTTCTAAAAAGCCCTTAGTTGAACCAATTTTCAAACCTAGTCGCACTTGTCCTTCTAGGAGGATGAGTTTTAGTGACAGAGTTTCTTGCTTTAGGGTCTCCGAGCCGAAGGGACCTTGGACACCCAAAAACCGAAGTGCGACAGATTTTTTGCTTTTATCATTTGAAAAATGTAAAGTAATTTCCTCTCTTATACCACAAAAGGACGCCTATGTGAGAAAAGAGAGTGTTGTTTTATTACTAAAGTTGAAAAAAGAGAGATTGATTTAGAGATTTCAACACAAAAAGAGCATCTTGAAATATAAAAAGTAGATGTTGAAAAAAAAAGGGATGATGAAAGAAAAGAAGAAAAGCATGAAAAAGGCATTCAAAAAAAAAAAAAAAGAGAGAGAGAGAGAAAAAATAAATTGATGTGAAAATATTTTAAGAAAGGATAAGAAGTGGAGAAAAGTGTGTCAAACGATTAAAAAGGAAAAGAAATGTAGTTGCTTTGCATTTATCATTTCATACCTTGATTACACATAATATGACCATTTACTATCTATTTACCCTCACCCTTCACTTCTTCTACATTGTTATTTCCACCTTTACATAGATTAGTGATTCAAGTTGTACTTGATTGAAGTTTTCAATTGAAAATAAGCTATATCTTGTTAATATCTTTGAATCAATACCTAACTATGAACATTCTTTCATGGAGCTATGCTAAAGTCAATACACTTCTATTTTTTCAATTTTTGTAATTAGTATGTTCACTTGATGTGTCTCTTTACATTTACTTCATTGTTGAACATACCATTGTGAGAATCATGTGGGTTTTTTAATTGAGAGTGTATTCCTAGTGAGGTTTGGATCAAAGCTTTAAAAGATAGATTTATGTTTAGATATGTTTCAAATTAAACTTTTTATCATGATATTTCACACACTCACTTAAACCTCTCTTTTACATGGCCTTGTAAGTGTTAAAAAGTGATATTAGAATGCATTGATTGGGGCTTGATTAGTTGTTGTTCCTTAATCTCGTCTAAATGTTGCAACTCATAAAGGGATGTTTGTTAGTATCATCAATGGAAACCCTCACGAAACATCACTCATCCACTAGGGCAACATAGAGGTTTAAAGGGTTAATGCATAGGCTAAATGCATCCGAGACTCCTACAAAAGGGGAGATTATCTTCTTGTATATATATATATCCTCTTTTTCTTGTATAGATTTTGCTAGGGACTAGCAAAAAGCTATGTTTTTTTTTTAGGGGGGGTGATTACACTCTAAAAGTGTAATCACAATCCCCTTATTAATGGATTGGTAGTCTCATTTTAGGCTTTATTTTAGCTTTTTAGTATAAATTGTTTTGATTGGCCTTTGTCTCTTTAAAATTATAGGAATTGGACAGAAAAGGGACAAAAAGTGAGCAAAAACTGAAGATGAGCGTTCAAATGACCAATATGGTGTTCGAACAGCATGTTCGAACGAGCTTCTGATGGCGACCAACGTTCGAACATGACGGAGCACTATTTGAACGATGCAATGACCCAAGTTCAGATTTTAAAGATTCAGATAGGTGCACTTTCCGTTTGAAGCAGGTTCGATAGATTCACAGAATTTCATTTCCCATTCGAAAACCGTTCGACACAAGGTTCGAACATTCGGACAGCGTTCGAACGACATTTGGTGTTCGAACAATAGCATTTAGCGTTCGAACGCTCCAACTGCCTATGTATATATAGATCAAACTTGGCTAAAAATAGAGATGATGGACCAGTTTCTAACGTCTTTTCTGTAGATCTTAGATAGACATAGAGAGAGAAAGTGTATTTAGAGATTTTCCTTTACTTTTCCTCACTTTCCTTGTAGCTAACCAATAGTTTCTTTTCCAATTAATGATAGATTTACTATTTCTAGTGCATTTGCGTATGGATTCAAGTAGCTAAACTCATCCTTAGATGCAATTATGAAGATCTACCAAGGATCTTCAAGATCTTCAATGGAAGTATATAAACTTCAATGAATTATCTTATGATTTCTTCATATTCATCTCAATTGTATTGTAAACCTATAGAAAACCTAAATTTATAATCACTATTAGTAATCTCTATGTACAATTCTTAAATTAACATAGATATTACACAATTGATGATTTACTTCTATGATTCTTAACATTGAACACAAATTTACATCCAATTGAGTATGAACTTTCATTTCTATGGTTTAAATCTTCTAAATCAAGGATCCACGGAGTGATTCTTTGATTTGAGTTACCAAGTCCTCTATTGAGACATTTGTAAAGAATTGGTGGAATAAATCAATTACATTCAAGCTTCTTTAATTGCATTTAAGTCTTACATCAATTGATTTCAAATTTACATAGTATTGTTTTCCGTACTTAGTTAAGTTAATTCAATTTGCAATCACAACTTCCGTACAACTAACATATTTTCGGTCTTATTTGTAGATAGTTTCAATTTGCTAGGTGACTTTCTAATTCAATTTAATTTGTTGATTATTTTGTCATATGTGATGCCTAAATTGGGCTTAATTCTAGAGAAAATCAACTTTGGTACTTGCCGAATTTATATTTCAATCACACGCTCATGCTTTTGCAGGAGGCTCAATTTTATCACGTTTGGGAGGAGCAATTCAGTGCCTAAAACAATCTCTAGACGTCTCTATTTATACTGAATCAGAGCACGGATGCGAGGGGGTGGCTGCAAAAAAATTGAGGCGGCTAATGGATGGGAGGTCGTCCATTCCGTCACAAAAAGTAACATTAGAACATAACATTTATTTATATAAACAAAGGGGCGGGGTGGTGAAGCGGTTTCAGAAAATCTACATGCTCATGCTTGGTAAACTATGCTTTAGTGACAGTGCTCCTATGACTCCTCGCTAATAAGTTAATTTTATAGCTAAAGCTTGAAGGTTTAAGAAAACAAATATACAGATACAAGCATGAGATAAAGTATGGTCCGGTACATTGAACAAGCACAAAAACTGAGAACCTGTATTTGGCTAATTAATGAGTTTGGGTTAAAGCGCTGTGATTGGTGACTCGCAACATATGCCTAGATTGCTTTTTAGGCTAAATCCACAAAAGAGCCTATTGCTTGACACACACAAAGCTATTATTACAGAACATATCAGCATCTTCATGTATTCAATTATATATACTAATATATATGTGTGTGTGTGTATATATAGAGAGAGAGAGCAATACAAACATTGCAGGAAAAGAAAGACATCAGCATTCATAAGATTAATCACATTAAAAATAAAAATAAAAAATTGCTCGATGTGACTATGGTCTTGGTCCTATTCCCACATGAGAAAGGAGTTGAACCTTGGATTCACAGGACTTACCACACCAAATTCTTCAAGCCAATAACACATAAGAACAATGGAAAAAAATGGAAAAATTGAATTAAGTGATGCTGAAAATTTTCCACCTAACTTTTACTTGAAAACAAAATTTTCCAAAGCAAGTAAATGAATTTAACAACCTTCACAGGGGATCTCTCCACTTTTTAAGTTTTGGAGTGCTGAGAAACATGAGGAACTAGTTCCTGTCAAGGTGAAAAGAGGAAAGTTCATTTAGGTTTCTCGGTAGCAAACCTTCAACAATATGGCAAAAACTACAAAGACATTGGGGTGATGAGATTTACCTCAGAATAACGCATATGATCATGATGAACATTAGAAGTTTTCACAATCATCTCCCACTTGGTACCCGTGTTTGAAGCTTTGGCATGCTGCTTTTTGGGATGGAAATGGGTACCAAGACCTGCGTGGGAAAATGGATGCTTCAAGGAAATAGAAGGCATGGTACGCCAGAGCCAAGATTCAGAAGGTGACTTTGGTAAAGGAGGAGGCAGCGGAGACAGCATTATTCCGACATTTGGATTGCCATGATCGTCTGTTTTTAGAATATGTTTATTGCTAGTATCAAGGTTTCCATTATTGTTCAATTTTGATTGCTGATTTCGAGCTTGATCAAGTCTCAAGTCCTCCTTTCTTTCTGCTTGGCTTCTAACATTGGATCTTCGAGCAGAAGAAGGCATATCAGCATCCCCCAAAATATTTCTGCATCTTATCTCTTGGACAATAGAGTCAACAGTAGCAGTTTCTTCTATCCTGCTGCCATCTACAGAAAAAGCAAAATCTTTGCCAGAAGAGTCCTTGAGACTCTCCACTTCTGCGGAAATTGACTCAGAAAGTGGAGGTTCCGCAGTATTTACAGAATCTATGTACAATGTTTTCTCGACTGTGGGGGTCAATGAGCCATCGCACGATACATCCTGAAAGTTGCTACGGCCTGCAATAGCCTCAACATTCTCAAACTCATTTTTTACACCAAGAAACCCCACTCCTTCACGAAAGGGAGACAGGGGTGCTTCATTTCGGTAGGGAGATATGCCACCCCTGCTGATACCCCTGTAGGGAGACGACTCAGGCATCTTACGCAAGTCACCTGAGTAACTTAACCGGTTGGATTCACTGGTCATTTTACTCTTGACCCTCTTGACCTTATGCAGCTCGTGTGAATGGGCTCCATAATCTACTTTTGGCTTATAAACAGTACCTGAAGAATGCTGCAAAGATATATAAAAATGTAAGTAACAAATGCAAACTATACCACCTGCAAAAGAACAGAAGGAAAGGCCTAGACTGTAGAGCCACCTTATCAGTAATTCGAGTTAGAGGACCACTATATGCAGTTCTGGCCAGTCTGCTGACTTCTTTAGCAGAAGATTTTGGCACCTGGGTCCTAGCTTTCATCACTGGCACCGGATTTAATAGGCACAAAGAACTCTTTAAGAAGAAACGAGACAATAAACCATAAATTTTAACTGATTTTTTTCCAGAATAATCACACTGATTATCTTCATCTTCACTTTCTATATCCTCTACATCTTGAACACAATGTGGTATAATGGCCAATCTTTGTTGTTCTGGAAGAGGCCTCCTTTCCACACTGACCACCTTTGTAAAAAGTCTAGGTTGTTCAGATGTCATAGGTTGCTTCTTAGACACATGATGTGGTGTAGCCAAAACCATAGCCTTTGCTGCGGGTAAGAAGCGCTTCATCATAAAATCTCGAGTTTGTGTATCAACAGAAAAGGTTCTGCAGGGTTTAGCATCTGAATCACCATAGCTGCTCAAGCCACTTACACTATAATTCATGGACAATGTTTCTGTTGCAGACAGTGTGTCAAGTGCATCAGGATATTCATCATCTTCTCTTCCTGAATCACAGTTCCCATCTGCATTCAGTTCTCTTTTCAAGCTCTCCCATATATTTGCGCTATCATTCAAAGGAGATGCTTCAGTTGGGGGCTTATACACATTCCGATCTTCGTATACTTCTTCTATAAGCAGCTTTGGGACATCTAATGCCCTTCCTGGGGGAAGCCTTGGAGTATTTGAAGGCTCCACTGGGGATTGAGCCTTGGCTTCATTTCCCCCTTTGCGTCTTCCAGGAATCTGTTCCCACAAAAACGGAACTGTGGCTGGTTTAGTCACCTCACCTAATTCCCAGTCTGATTTGTATTCTGATTTGTATATAGGAAGAGAATGCTGTCTGTGGGGAAGTGACTTCTCAATTTTCTTCTTGTTCACTCCATCTGAAGACAGTGTTGATGCAAATCGCCTCACGGATAGCAGTGGTGCATCCAAATCCAATTGTTTTTTCTCCATTTAAGTCTTACACCTAAGAGGTCTTTTCACTGCCCTCTTCAATTCAAAATGAAAACTGACCAAAATATATAGATCAAGACTGAGAGAGTGAAAGAGTTAAATGTTGATCTACCATTTTGTAATTTTCCCTAATGTATATGTAAAACAAAGGAAAAAATTCTCAGAATTATACATGTTCACAGTCATACATCTATACACAATATAAAAGTATGTGCACGTTGTACTTCAACAGCAACAACTAAGAACAAAATTCTGATTTTTGAGGCTTCAGAAGAAAATGTATGTGATTGCGGAGGAATCAGGGGATAGAAGACTAATACAAAATTTTAAATCCTCTGTTTCGCTTCGAAAACTTTAAATAAGAATTGAGAAAAGAAAATCTTTTGCTTTGAAAATGAAGAAAAATAAGAAACAAAAGAGACTTATCTTCAGCAATGCATTTAGTCTTATCAGGCTTGGCTGAGTTGAGGTTCTTGTTTTCCCACTTCTACAAATATGTATGATCTAATGTTCAAAAATATTAGTTTAATTTATTCTGCCAAATTAACTCTGCACCCAAACAAAGCACCATCTGAAGCTTTAATAATAAAAAATAAAAACAAGCATTTCATGTCAAATAGCCTTTCTTCAAAAACCCAAATTGGTAATACCAAGAACCAATTATCTTAGTTATATGATTATATGATAACTGTAACTTTTAATTCTTGAAATGGAAAATTATATATCAAATTAGAGTTTAGATTACTATAAGCAAAACTTGTTTTATGAGCCTGACTCTTTTCTACCAAAATGCGATTTACCATGAAGTGATACTCAAAATCAAGAAAAGCAAATCTTGAAGAACAACTAGAAAATCGAACATGAAAATCAAAACCTCCACAAACCCATGTTTTGTTTCTACAAGCAGAGTGTTATCAACACAAGAACTTCAACATTGTTGGAGAATCAAAATTATCAATTCAAACACAGAGATCAAGAAAGGTAAAACTAAAGAACTATGAGATATCTCGTACCTGTGAGGGGACTGTCGGTTCTGGGTCTTTGTGACCTGGAATGATGGCGAGAGTTGAGGAAAGAGTGAAATGAAGGAAAAGTGTAAGTCCGTGTGGAGTGAGAATTGTAAGAGAGAGAGAGAGAGAGAGAGAGAGAGAGAGAGAGAGGCACTAAAGGGATGAACCGTTGATTACGCTTAAGCTTTTTGAGATGACCTGTCTGGGTTTGAATCAACGCGCCGTCTCTCTCTCTCTCTCTCTCTCTCTCTCTCTAGACAGATGTATCTTATGCTATAGGGTGTGTGTTGAGGAATAAGGAATAGGCGAGGCAAAGGTCACGGACAAACCGTCGAGAGAGACAGACCGTTAAGGCCAACGATCATCAATTCGCGCACAATTAGAGACAAAAAGGACCGCAAGAGATAAAAGGACCGCCCATTTACTTGACCCACAATTAAAGGAATCAAGACTGCGACTATAAATGAGACGGGTTTTGGGTACCCCGGATTATGATGGGAGGAGGAGGACCTATAATTCTTATCCCATTATGCCAAAAACAAACACGAAGGCCTAGCATGTTGGGATTTATAATGGCTGAGTCGAGTAATAAATTATTTAAGTACAGAGTTAAATTTCAAATGTAGGGCATATTCATGTACTTTAGTAGCATCCCGATAGCTATTTCAGCAGCTAATTGTTGAGAGGTTAAGTTCGACTCCTGGAGTTGTGTATTTATATTTTGATTTATGTGTGATTAGTAGATTTGTACAAGGTTGTAATTATAAAATTTGCTCATTGAGATGTTGAATTTACTCAAAGAGATAAGTGTAGTTTGATGTATTTGTTATGATGTATTTATTTTTTATTGATTGTCATAAAAAAACAGTTTCAAAATATGTTCAAATTTAACTCTTTATTTTTTTTACTCTTTCGAGTATATATCAAGCAAGCTTGAATTAAGATAATCATGAGTTGAGCTGAGCTGGTTTTTTTTTTTTTTTTTTTTTAAAGTAGTTCTAGAGTGCATATAAATTTATTGAGCTGGATTCCAGCCGAGTTTAAGAAATTAAAAAGTTTCAAAACATATTAAAATTTTACTTGTTTATTTAACGAGTTTAATCTCGAACTAACTTTTAATAAGATAAACAAGAGTTGAGCTTGAGTAGATTTTTTTGATTTGTAAAACTTATCATGATTCTAGAAATGTAAGTTGTTATGAATTGGTGAATTTTTTTTAATTTAGAATTTAAAATTCTGAAAAGTTAAATTGAATTTCTAGAAATGCTTCCAAATTTTCAATAACATTAATAAGAAAAAATAAAATACCGTTTTTTCTCCAAATTCCAAATTCAATTTTTTTGAAATTTTTTGAACGTTCTAAATTTTTTGTCAAAATTTTTCTATCCAAATTTTGAACAATTCAAATGCGGTCAACAGTTCATTTTTTTTTTTTTTTCAAATTTTCACATAAGGTCACAGAATTTAAAAACCATGGGTCAAGTGGTCTGCGACTCTACGATGTTGTAGTAGACCAACTAATCACATAATTTTTCTTACTATATCATGAAAATGTAGACCAACTTTCAATTTTTATCACTGATGTTTTAAGCAATGTTATACGAACATAAAACTTTTACAGAAAATTAGGTGACTTAAATCAAAGATTTTTATTTAAAAAAATACTTTTTAAGATGACTCTTAATTATAAATATGCAATTGCCCCACATCAATTTGATGGAGTCTTTTTTTTATAAAAATAGAATTTTTTGAACTTTTTTTTTATGATGTTAAGTAGATTTGGCAAATAATGTGGAAAAGTTCTCTACAAGAAAATTCTATCTAAGGACATCTAATAGATTGAGAATTGGAGATAATTTGAATACCAACATTTTGAGTTTGAGAATTTTTGCTTCTTGAGATTGGCGTCTCTTGTACACTAAGGTTGACAACCACATTACTCAACTGCCACACATGGGTGCCCATCCTTTTCAATAGATTTATACCTACTAATAATAGAGGAATATTAGATGGTCTATGAAGCTTTCACAAACTTTGCAATTATTAACACAAAAAGGAAATCAAATCCAATGTTTGATTCTTTTTTATTATATAAACCAAAAACCGCTTGTTACTTCTTAAAGCCTCCCACTTTCCCACTGATAAAAAGAATGGTGAATCCCCCCCAAAAAATAAAAAAAATGGTCTTGTAAAAGCAATTTATAATTGCCAAGTGACAAGGTAATATGTGATTTAAGTGTATCAAATAAAATTTACCAAGACTAAGGTAATGTTGAACAACTTTTAGAGGTGATGCAAATTTAGCTCGGATTTTACTTATCGTCATGTTTGGATGTTGGATATGTCAAAGAAAGAAAAATAAAAAAAGGAAATATAATTACTTGCACATGTTATTTTTTTTATGGAGTAACTAAACAAAAAAATAATTTTTTTGACAAATACATGCTCATTTTTCTAATCCAGCCAAAAAATGAACAAATTTAGTTTTTTCTCTAACCTTTAGGAGTTTATGCCGGGGTTGTGGGGTAATTTCAGGTTCTAGTTTAGGCTAAATATCCTTTGTAAGTAATCTCACTTTTCACAACCTTGCAATTTTTATGACTATAAATTTGACAATAAAATTATTTCCTTTTTCCCTATTATTTCAAGATGAAGAATTAACAAATTGTTTCTCTAAGCAACTATGCAAAGCACATGTACAAATCATACAAGGAATGCAAGAAAAATCAGAGCGCAAATTATATATATGGATTCATAATTTCGAGATTTGTTATTGCTAATTTGAATTTGTTTATGAGTTGACATATTTAAATAATTTATGGCTGTTTTACTTACTCTTTCTTTGGGCAAAAAATTCTTCAATAGTTTGCACTTGGGGCACAAATGTAAAAAAGCTGAATTTTTGGTTTAAAAAAATAGTAAAAACCAAAAAAAAAAAAACTAATTTTTCCACCCACTGTTTTAAACCGTGACATTAATTCAACAGCAATAAAGCGACCTTACCGCTATTTTACTTTGTTAAAAATAAATAATGTATTGAAGAATAAAATGGTGTATAAAAATATGAGTAATACTAATACATAATATTTATATAAAATGACTAATGATGTTATCTGCCATTCACATGTGAGCATCCACTAAAGATAGTGATGTGATGACTTTGGTTGTCTGCCATTGTTGACTGACGCTCCGGGGGAGTCAATCAAGGAGATTTTTTCTTTTTCTTCCTCTTTTTGAGAAAAGGTGCTGAGGCAGCCACACCTTTGAGCGTTGAACTTTGACGTAGAAGACAACCATTGTCATCTTCCAAAGCCCCAAATGTTAGATACATTGCCAAACATGTTATCCCAATAGGTCCCTGATTTGTGCGATGACAGTAGATATTATAGTATTTACAAGTTTGGATCTTAGGCTAACTCTATCCATTCGCAAATGTTCCCTATTGTTTTTTCAAGTGTTCTTTTAAGTCCGAGTAACAAAGAGAGAGAGAGAGAGAGAGAGAGAGAATATGGAGTGGGGGTCTTTGTAATTGGAAGAGATTTTTTCTCATAGAAAGCCGCTGAGAGATATGGTAGGATTGAGATAAGATTTGTTTAAAATATTAATTTTTGGTAATGACTTTATATTTTTATTTTTATTTGGAACAATTTATGAATCTATTAGATTAGTTTTATCTAAACATGACATTATTAAATAAGAAATCTAAAGAATTATGGAGTAGTTCCGTGTTTTGTCATATTCTATGTTTAGTTGTGGTCGGATAAGCAATTTGCTCAATGCCTTTTATCTCATATCTCCGAGCAGGGATTCGAGATTTGAGACTAAAACTTAAAATTATGCTTTGCTGAATATGTAATTCCAGGATTTAATGTCCTAGGATTTCTTATTATATCTTACAAAACAAATGTGGCCTAATTATATTACTAAAAGATGATTTAGGGTTTTAAAAAAATTAGATAAAAGTCCACACAAGAGTGCCACCTCATCTCTTAAACGAGAAAACAAAGTCCAATAGTAAGGTAGTAAGAAGTTATTCGATACTCATGCATATCAAATTTTGCACTGTGATATTTAGTGCATTAAAAGTCTCTTTACGAATTACAAATTCATATTATTAATGTAATAAAACACTCCATGTCCTAATTTAATGGAAATGAATACTAAGTAGTTGGATCTACCTAACCACTCAACCTTTTTTCCTCAAACAAGATATGTGCAATCAAGTTTTTTGCTCAAGCAATGGTAGATAGAATGAGATAGGATTAATTCTATACAACCATAAAAAGAATACAAATCAGAGTAATGTGATTGAATTTGAACACATCATTTTACAACTAAGAAAATTAAAAAAAATGACTTTTAATTACAAAATTGCTATCGACAATTTATTTTGGTGGAGAATTTAGTAAAAGTTTTTTTTTTCTTATAGAATTTGTCATGGGACAACTATTCGTCTCATTTTTTATTACACATCGACATAACAACTAGTAGAACATGAATGGATGACTAAACCATCAACTGATTTAATTGCCCAAGATTGGATAACCTATATCTTGTTTTATCACACAATTAGGTCTAAGCCATATGACTCTTTATAAGAAAAAAAAAAGCCTAGTACTTAAGTAATACAAAAATTTGAGGTCCTCATCCTCAGCGGTGCAGCTAGAAAATCTATTCAAGGGACAATCGTTAATCATAGCAAATTTTTTTCTTTGGTGTAATCAATAATAGGGCACTTAACTTTCATACATATATAATGTATATAATTTTATATATAAATGAGTCTTTAAAGCAAAATAAATATTTAATGAAGCATTTATAAAGTTTTAGTAGGTAAAAATTAAAAACTATTTTTAAAATTGTACATAAAAATAGAATATTTGAGAATTTGAGGGCCATTTATAAATTTTAAAGGGGAAAACTGAAAATATTTCTTAAAAATGTAGACAAAGATAAAATCTTTGAAAATTTGAGGGGAGGGGGGCATTTCTAAAAATTTTAGGGGATAAATTGAAATTTTTTAAAAAAATTATAGGTAAAAATGTAATTTTTAAAATTTGAGGGGGCACGTGGCCTCTTTAGGCACGTGCTATCTCCACCGCTGTTAATCCTTATTAAATTGTAACATGTGCTTTATCATATCGCCAAGATTAGTTTGTGTAAACTTTTAAGAAAATAAATGCCGCATGGTAAAATTTGATATATTTGAGTATTGAAAAACTCTGTACTACCTGACTATTGAACTTCTGTCTCTTCAATAAAGTGCTCTTCAACGAATGTTTTAGAATATTTTTACCAAACCCAAGTAATTTGAGAATTTATTTTCCAAACACGAGGTTTTCAACTTATATATACCAAATCCATACGGATATAGGAGCTTCTTTTAAATTCATATAACATATAATATTTTGATGTTTTAAATAAGTAGTTTTGGCTAAACTCCATGGATCTGGAATCTGGATGTTTGAAAATTGAAAGATGTGTAGCCATATGCACCCTTCTCAGTACTTCAGTAGGACCATCCAACCATGACTGCTCCATCTTAAATAAAACTAGACCTCTTGTACTCAAGAGTCTACCCCAGGCCCTCTTGATATGTATTCACTAGAAATGATGGGATGGGACACTAAAGGACTTAATGCAATCAACTGTCTTCACACCCAACCACAGGGAAAGGAAATTCCAACTTGTGAAATTGATAAGCTTCTTGTTGATTAACAACTACCCTCTACATATCTAGCTAAAGCTTTGTTTGGTAGAAGTTAAATTTAGTTTTTATTTTTATAACTAAAAAAGTTAGATATTTTTTTAGTTTTTTTTACTTTTATAAGCTAAGATAAGTTAAAAAGTAAAAAAAAAAAAGGCTAAAAAATCTAACTTTTTGCTTGTAAATTAAAAAAAATCAAACTAAAAAAGCTTTAAAAAAATTGTACGAAACGGGCCTTAAGCCAGAGCGCATCTGGGACTATGCCAACAGTTGAAGAAAGAGATTCACAAATGGACCTTTAGTGCCATTAATCTTTCTCACTAGAAGTGCGGAGTATTCACTTCTTTTAATTGAATCCAATCTCTACAGATTGGTGTGGAAATGCAAGGAAGAGCAAATACTGAAATTTCTATGATTTCTGTTGAGGTGTGCATAGGTTAGGTTTCTACTAGACCCAGAATCAACCCAAATTTGATTGGTTCTAATTTTTAGACTTAGAACCGAACCGATCATTCAATGAAACCAAATCGAACCAACACGACTCGGTTTGGATTGGTTCGGATTTTATACATCGGGTTGGGTCAAATCGGGTCTGGTTTGCTTTTATATATATTATTTAACTTATTTATTTAAAAAAAAATTATAGAATAAGTCTTGCATTCTTAATTTTTTAAAAAAATAAAAAATAATATACAACCACAAATAAATAAATAAATACTTAAGTACAAATAATAATAATCTAATGGCACATATACACTATGTATATAGACTTTTATGATATATAAAAATCGGGTTTCAATTCGGTTTTCGATTCGGTTTGTATAAAAAAAAATGTGAAACTGAGAACCGAACCAAACTTATCGGTTTGTTAATTTTTAGACCTAGAATCAAACTGAACTTCTAATAGACCTAAACCAAACTGATCTAAAGAGGCCGGATTATTCGGTTTTTGGTTCTTTCGGTTATGTTGTGCACCACTAATTTTTGTATTTCCTTCTTTAATTCTTATTGAGCCCTCACAGGTGACATAACGGATTTTTAGAGTTAAGAAGACCCATCAAACAACCACAAGGTGTGGCCCAATGGTCGGTCGGTCATCATGCTAAACATAATATTTTAAGTTTGATTATCTTCTCACATGTCTTAATGGCTAGCCATCATTTAAAAAAAAAAAAAAAAAACCAACCATCTTCATGTAATACATGAACTTTACATACTTATTATGAACGGTGACCTTGCATTGTAGTGAAAAAAAAACAAAAAAAAACCTTATTAAACACCGCATTCTTGATCAAGCAATGCTTTACAAACTAAAAAAAAAGATATAGAATGATTTGGCTAAAATGAGATCTTTCACTTGAAAACAAAACGCTTATTAAAATGCTCATAATTTAAAAAATATCATTACTACATTATTTTGGATGACACTTTTATTAATCTTTTCTGTACGATTGGAATTTCTTCTTAATTATTGAAGCTTCTATCTCGAGTTCAGTTATTCAGTACCAAACGAAAGAGTTACAAATTCGGTACCAATGAAAGAGTTCTTGTGATCTCCTCTTTTTTTGCTTGTTTCCCCTCACTTCTAATTGCTATAACACTGAAATATCATTTTTAATTGGTGCACAGCCAGAAGGCAAAGCCCTACAGCATCTTCGTGTATAATTTCGTCAGAATTTTGAAGCGTTCGTTGTATCTGCTTGGTCAATGAAAGAATTTACCGTCTCACATGAACCTGCAATCTACGTTCAGAAGTTGAATTTATCAAGAAAAAAACAAAGTAAAATGACAAAGTGAGAAAAAAGAGAACAAAATAGAAGATAATTTAAAAAATATCATTGTCACATCATTTTACAATGAATTTCTCACAGCCAACCCACAAGCCCCTGTGATCATTACAAGCTCTAAACGACAATGTTTAAGCTGGCTAGAACCCTTATTCTGCAAAACAAGTTCAACAAATGAAACATGACTGTAATCAATGAAAACACTGCCTGCAATACATATTCAGGAGAAAAATATATTTTTTCCCCTTAGCCTATGGTTCTGCATTTTGCTTAGTACATGAGTTCAATGCCAATGAAATATGTTCTCAAAACTTGATGATCGATGCTCCGGCCGGGAGGAAAACAGTGTAACTTTGGCGACATCCAACAAATCATAAATATCATTCCATTTCTTAGCGCATTGCTGCAAAGCGGTTCCTCTTCCACTCTAGAGGTTGGTAATTCTTCTCTGTTTCTTCATGTTTAGTCCATGGGAACTTATGCTTAGCCATCTTTCGCTTCTTAGCAGCCACTCCTAGGTAGTCTCCAGAATTCTGCAAAACCAAAATTTTCAAAACCATAAAAAGGGTTGTAGTTTGGCCCACAGTCCATGGGCAGCCCGAGCCGAGCCCAAGCCTGCTCCCTCTTTGGGTGGCCCTGGGCCTCAGCCAATGCCCAAGCCTGGCCACTCAGCCCTGTCAATGAGCCAGTCCAAAAGCCGGCCTGTGGCCCAGCCAAAATAATATATATAATTAACAATAGTGTGTAAAAATTTGCGATAATTAATATAGTACTTTGTAAGTTTAGTCATTTAAGAATACCTTATTAATTGTTGTACTTTAAAAGTGTAACAATTTATATAAGTTAATTGTTAATTTAAAAACTAATTTTTTTGAAAAAAAAATGGACAACGCCTGTCAAAAGCCCATTAGGCCCGAAGCCTGAACCCACCCTAATGGCCGTGGGTTGGGGCTGGGCATAGTATTTTTTATTTTGACTTGCTCAACCCGAAAAGGCAGGAGCCCAGAAAACTGGCCCGAGCCCGACAAGCCCAAACCTAAGCCCGCGGACCAAACTGACATACCTAAACAATAGATGACTTGTAAGTGACACAAATTTTGGAACAAGCATTAGGCTTAGAGACCATTGAAAAAGTAAGATATAGAATTTTGTACCTGGAGGCAGAGCCCTTCTTCAATGTCACAGATGGGATAATCGCTGGGGCAGCAATACTCTGTGCCGGTACAGCAGACGGCGTCCGTGTACTCGCAGCAGCCATAGATGAAGCAGACGTCAAAGAATTCGAAAATGCAGCAGCAAGTCTCGGTTGCCGGGCAGTAGGAGAAGTCTCCACACTCGCTGGGCGAGGGAGAGGGAGGCGGAGGAGGTGGTGGTGGTGGCGGAGATGGCGGTGGCGGCGGTGGCGGTGGGACGGCCGGAGACGGATAAGGAGATGGGGAAGAAGATTCTTTAGTTGGATAGGAAGCCATGGCATTGATTGCACAGACTCCATAAGTTTTACTAGTGTTTCTTCTTATGTAACCATAGCCCTCAATTCCCCAAGAGGTTCCCCATGAGTTCTTTATAATCCAATACTCCTCATCACTTTCGGCACCGTAACCCACCACCAAAACGGCATGGTCTATGTCGTCTGGATCATCCGAGCAACTCCCATCATAGATACCCTGTATTTACATCACATTTTTCTTATCATATCGCCATATGATTTCCGATTCCTAAGTATTGAGTGTGAAATAAAAGAAAATGATGTTATTCCAAAAATTTTATACAGAAAATCTCACCAAAATTTTGAATTTATAAATCAAAATGCTGAGTGTTCTGTTTTTAAATGAAAAGTTTACAGATAGGCACATCAATCTATATGAAAATTATGTATATGTGACATTATTTGTGAAATGAAATAGGAATCAAGGAACAGAAGTCCTACGTTTGTTTCCATTAAAATGGCTAAAACGTTACGTTTTGATTTTTCAATAGATCAAAAGAAACACTAGTGCATAATAAAATTTTTGTTGTTCGATCGAAACATATCATAACATAGTGAAATAAATCAAAATACATCACAATATACAAAACAGTAAATTGTGTTAATGAACTTAGAATTTTTCATAAATGTAATATAATTTTTATCGAACAAAATGCAAAATGTAGTATTTATTGTGCTAATATTTGTCACTTTTAAAATATTTCTAAATATTTTCTGAAACATTTTTGTTTTTGTGTTAATTGAAACAGCACACCGAAATGGAAATTTGATACTCGACAGGAAATTAGACTTACCCCTGTATATAGTTGAAAATCTATGGCACCACCATCAATTCCAACACTGATAGGTTGCTTAAGAACAGCACAGAAAAGAGCACTTTCTTCTTCTGCAATATCTTCATAGCCATCAATAGATACAGCTTTGGTTTCCTCCTAATTAAACAGAATGTGAGTTCAGCAATAAGTGAATCCAAGAGCTATAAGTTTATAGTTTGGAGAGGGAAAAAGACCTTGGTGGTGCTGCAGGTACCATCCACTCCTGTGTATGGATAATCAGATTCCGTATCTATCCCGCCATTACTTATAACCCACTCAAAAGCATAGTCCATGTATCCACCATCACAGCCATCATTGGTGCTATCACAATCCACAAGTTCTTGCTCAGAGAGGCTAATCAGGTCTCCTGTGACCAAGGCATTTATTCCTTCCATGGCTCCAGTCGAAGAGAATGCCCAGCAACTTCCTATAAAACCAAAGTAAATAATTGAAAAAAATTAAGAATAAAATTTGTTTGGCAACTGTAATAAAACAAGCAAAGGCAAAGACTCGAGATTGCTATTTTCATAGAGAGAAGGTTTCGATATGAACATTGAACTCATGACCACTGGGCCCTGGTTGAGGAGGCTTTCTAATATTTCTTCTATCTTTCAAATTAAGTATGGCAAGGGGTTAGGTATGAGACAAGTTTTAGTTACCCGTACTTAAACCCGTCCGATAAAATAGAAACTATTTTTCAAACTCGTTTCATGATACACGTCACAATTGTCAGGTTGGGATAAGGTAATAGAGAAAAACCACTGGGGCAAGGCTGGTTTTCCCACCAAGTTAGAAAGAAATCAGACTCATTTTGCTTGTTTTGCAAATTTCAAGGATAAAATTGTTATAAAAGAAAATATATATGGATACCAAATTGTGACACGTAACAAAATGTAATTACTACCAATATAGTTAGCCATTTTTCCTTCATTCTTTTATTTTTACTTTTTTGATACCTAAAGATAGAATTATCTTCAATTAGAACCTTCTTAATCTCATAGTTTGACATGAAAATATTTTACATATATGCTTTCCATCCCAAATTAAGTAATATTTGATGGATGGGAAGACAATTCGCAAATGTATGACAAAAATATTTTAGAAACATACTTAGGGTATTTAAAATATTTTAGAAACATGCTTAGGGTATTTAAAATGCTGTATAACATAATTGGAGCAGGTTCACGTTAAGTATTTCCTATCTTACCCCGACCCAAGTTCACTTCAAATTATTTGTTTTCCGGTGACTTGCTACTAACTTTTTTGTTAATACGCCCAACCCTTCCATGCCAGGTCAAATTGTTATTCCTATTTCAAATTGATGAATGTATATACCTCTCCACACCCAAATCCAAGAGGGAATTTTTCTTTTCTTGTCACCTAGTTAGTAATCAAATATGGGACCACACCATTAGAAAATAACTTCACTTATCAGTTTTGTTTGACAATTTTGGTTCGCAAGAAGTTCTCTGTTTTCTTGGTCCTTTATTTTGCAGTTTACCGTTTACTCATGCTATATATAGGTTTTAGATTTGTTAAGGGAATGCATTACTTGTACATATAATTTTTTATAGGTAAACACTCAGAAAATTTGAATTTTTTTTGGATAAATATCTATTAATTTTCTTAATAAAAAAAGATAAAAGAATAAAAATTCACTTCTTTTACTTAATTTTCTTTTCCTATCTTTTCATTTTCTTTATTTTCTTCCACGATCCAAACATGGGAGGTTTGAGCAACAAATAACTAGTAAGCACTCGCAATGAAATGGATCTGAGAAAAATTGCTTGTCAAGCTATTTTAACTATGAAATAGGAGACTAGCAATAATCCGTTTTCACCTTTCACCTTTTTAATTTAGACAATTCCATTTTAAAAAGGTGATTGCTAAATCAGAGTCTTTTAAACTGCATTCACTGTTCTCCTTTTCGCAGGGGTAAGCTTCACTTTGTTATAAAGGTAGCTGCAGATACAGTCATAGTGGTTTTGAATTTAGCAATCTCTTTTATTTTTTCATCTGAGTAAATTTTGGGATGTGCCCTATATTGCGAATTTCTAAGGTTAATACTTTAAAAGATGTAATATATTTTATCTTCTAAGTTGTAAAATGATAGTTGAATTTAATCTAAAGATTTAGTAACATAGTTCTTTTACCGTCATTAGTCACCTATTTTCAAGAATTAGAGATCTCCAGTTCCCATCAGAACTGGAGAGGAGTGGAACCATCTTTTAATTAGTTAAATTCAAAATCACTTTGGCACTTGTTTATTGCCATAAATAAAATGATCCATTCTCATTCAAACACATTATTTTTTTTTTTTTAACTTTTTGATTTCTTTTTGTTCCAAATTATAGGTTCAGTGAAACCATTTTGACTTCAAAAATAGATCCACCTTCCATTTTTATTTATAGAGCATGACAATAAAGATGTATATATATATATATATATGCCTCGTTGTTCGATGCATAACTTTTTAACAATTAAGATGAAACAGGGTCGGAGCGGCATGATCTAAAATACCATTAAAATGCCCAAAATCTCTAGCAAGATAAGAGAAACATACCACAGTCTCCTTGGTCCTTTACAGCAGTGACAATCCCATACTTCCTCCAATCCAAAGAAGACGGCCCGTCGCAGGTGGTCGCCGCCCCCTTTCCCCTCCTCTGGATGGTCAACTTCTTGTTAATGGGCTTCTTCACACTTGATGTATAGACCTTCTTGAACTCCTCATTGCTCATATCAGCAAACTTGTTCAACCCCACAGCATACTCTGAACTTGACCTTCTCTTGGAGTTCTTCTCCATTATATACTTGAGATTGTTCCGAAAGTTTTCGAACCTCTTCTCGGCCTCTTCTGCATGCTTGTAGACCTTTCCATGCTTCTCCTTCCATTGCTGGAAGAGCTCAGCCACTCTCTCTTCTGCAACAAACTGGTTTGGATGACCTATTATTGAGAACTCACTAGGGAGAGCTGAAATGAGGCATGTCAATGAAGCCCAGATCAAGAAAAGAAGTGTGAGATGGGATTTTTGGGTACCCATTATGCCCGACTTTTGGTGATAATAATCTCTGATCTCTCCTTCTTGCTTTGTATATAAGGTTGAAGTATACTACTCAGCCTACCAGTCAGCTCAAGTGCTTCTACTCTCTCTCTCTCTCTCTCCTAATTCCTCCATTTTTTTTTTACAGTTTTGCTAAGGAAAAATATCTGTGTCCTGTACGGACCAAATTGACACTTGGAAGTAGACAGTCAAGTGGAGATCATGTAGTTTTCTTGAGGGTATTTTGGGCATTACGTAGAAAATTCCAATATGATTTATGTATATGTTTATACGATTGGAGATTACCGGGTGGGTGTACTATTTTACTTTGTTGTACCAAATTGTCTTTGGTTATTGGGTGCCTACCATTCAGGCCATTTGACTTGTGAGTAGGTAAAAGTGAGTTATATATGCAGATCTAACAGTCAACAAACACGAAATCATTAGAGTATACTTTGGGCCTGGGGTGCTCAGGGCATGCCAGAAATGTCTCCAAATTATTGTTAAAGATAATTTTTTTTCTTTATTTATATTATCACAAGGTTTTATCACATGCATACATGAATATATTAAGTAGGAGATAAAGCTCAATAAAGTATGATGTTTTGCATTCGTGGCTTGTCACAGGCTAGCTACGTTGTCAACGCGTTTGTTAATCCTTACCAAAAATTCAAAAGCAACTCTTCAAATCAAATGAAAAACCTTGTGATTGTAAATTTTACAATGATGTGGAAATAACTAAAAAAAAACACAACATTATGTTTTTCTTTGAAAATTATGCTCTTCCAATTTTTCAAAATTTTTTGTGTCACGTGAAAATGAAGTCCTTAACGCTCCGTTTAGAACTCAAATTTTCGATAAGAAAAGAAAAGTGTGAAGAAAAATATAATAAAATGAAAGAGTATTTTTGTTATTTTTTCTTACTTTTTTCTTTTTTTTTTAACTTTTCTTACTGAAAATTTAGATTATAAACAAAGTATAAATGTTTGTTTTGCGTCACATTCTTACAAAAATAAAAGAGAGAGAGAGAGAGAGAGAGAGAGAGAGAGAGAGAGAGAGAGAGAGAGAGAGAGAGAGAGACTATACTTATAAAGTAATGCTATACCAATACAAAAAAATTGTAGAAAATTTAGAGTTCCTCATATTCAAGGCAGCTCACCCCAATCACTCCTCACCCCACGCCATAGGACTACCTAGGAGGCTGTTAGCCTGTTTGCCTTTTGAATCGAACAAAAAGTCGTGGCTAGTTAGAGGTATTAAATGATGTGGACGATTGAGATCTTTTGTTTTAAAATTTAATTACAATTCAATGTCCTTCACTTATAAAATTATTATTGTCATATTATTTTAAAAAGATATTTTGTATAACTTTTTTATAGATTTGTTTTTAAAAAGATGTTTTGTATAACTTTTTTATAGATTTGTTTTCTGTGGTAGTCAGCTTAGATTCAACTTTTAGGCTATGAAGGATTTATCTTTTATGAATATTTTAATTTCAATGTAAATGATCTAATTTTAATCGAATCGCAAAGAGAATTAATCGAGGTACCTATAAGTTAGCCCAATACCTCTAATAGCTATTGTCAAAAAAACAAAAAAAAAAAAAAATTCATATGGATATACTAGTAGTGTCATGGCATGGTGAGATATTCAGCACACCGCCAGCCTAAAGACAACCACTTGTCAGGGCATTTCATTGAGCATAAACTCCTTAAATACTAGTAGTTAGCTAGAGTCTGTCCAAGGAGAACATATTAGGTACAATTGTGGCACAATGTCATCATACTAATATGATATAACATGTTAATAATATATAACAATATAATAATGTAAATCTTAATATTTTTAACATGATGATATGATACTATCCTTGTATCTAATATTTTTTTCCTATCCGAGGCCTCATTTTTTTAACTCTACGTTGAGACCTTGGGACTTTAGAGCTTGAATCTTGGCCAATCTCAGTGTAGACCTCTTCGAGTTTAAAACATCCAGTTCTGATCAGTTTCGAAATTTCACTCTTACAGTTACAGAGGCAACATTCAGGAAGATTAGTTGTGGTCCCATTTTAATAGCTGGTCAACACCAACCATTAATTAAATATCTTGTTAAACATATCCTTGCCTTAGTGCTTAAGTATCTTACTCCAAGTTACATGCCATGTCCGGATCTGGAAAGAAAATGAAAAGGGGGGAAAAGATAGATAAAGAAAGTTAAGTCAAAGAAAAATTAATTTCTTGTACTTGGTAAGGTCAAGAAAATAAGTAGAAAATTAAGGGATATTTATCAAAAAATTTCGGTTTTTGTTTGGTTCCTCGTAAAACAAAAAAAAGGATAAATACAAGTACTTGGTAGGTTAGGAAAATAAAAAGGAAATTAAGGGTTATTTATAAAAAAAAATTCAGTTTTTGTCTGGTTACTCGTAAAAAATGAATATCTATAGGTAATTTCATTTCTCCTTAACAAATTTAAAATTCAAACATAGCATTAGAGCTTATCCAAATGGCAGCTATTTAGGAAGACTCCTCGTTTTGTTATATTTGCTGAAACCAAGTTTGACAAATTGGTTCCGAAAATAGTTTTCATCAAGACTACATCTAGCGGACTGGTTCTAGAACTTGTTTCAGAATTTTTTTTTCACAAAATACCCCAAGTGTACGACAAAAAATCTATTTTATGAATTTCTAAAACCATTTTTATTACAAAAACAAAAGCGAAAGTATTTTTTATGGTCCTTTTTTTGTGTTTACGAGAACACGGAGAGAGTGGTCATTTTTTTATTTTGAGAAACCGAAAAATAAAAACGGAAGTATAACCAAACAAAGCAATTTGTTTGGAACCCGGATTATCAAGGAAAAGGTGAGAAAAATACAACAAAATGAGATATTCCAAAATCTTTACTTCTTTCATTATTATGTTGTTTTACCCTTCACTTTCTTTAATAACCAAATATATGATATAATTTCATATACTCTTCTTTTTGCTTTTCCCTCACCAAATCTTTTATCCAAACACAGCGTAAAAGAATGTTAAGATAAGCAATTATACACAGGATTAAATAATACTAGAAGAAAAGTATGATACGTAATTCATGGATTTGAGATTGGAGGAGGAGAGGGATTAGTCTAGCGATAGTAGTGCCCTCATCATTAGTAAGTTCATAAGTTCGACACACTATCCCCTCTCCCAGGGCTTAAACCCTCCCATGAACCAAAAAAGAGATTGGAGGCCAAAAATTATCCACTGCATATTGATCTCCAGATTAATTGTTTTGGAATTTCTTATCCCCTTATAACATCCTGCGAAACAAACATGGCTAAGTATAAAAAATATAAGATCAGTCTAGAATTTGCTACACTGAGTGTACTAAACAGAGACCATTAATTGAATGTCACTGATTGCATGAATTTCTGGCACAATATGCACTCCAATATTCAATATGCCAGAAAATATAAGTCTAGGTTGGATGCCTTGTGGATTTTAGGCGCTTTTGGTTTCATTTTAGAAAATTATTTTCTATTTTGGAAATCAAAGAAAACGAAAAAATGACTCGGAAAACTCATTTAGTAAACTATTATAATCTGATGAATTTTTTTTAGCTTTAGGAAATAGTTTTAAATTGTTTTTAAAATTTCTAAAAATGTTTTTGTACAAAAACAAAAACAAAAACGATTGGTGTTTTACAAACTTCCCATGGCTATTGTTTCCAAAATCAGAAATATATATATTGAAAACTATATCAAGCATAGTGTTTTTATCGATATAACTAGAGGGTAGACACATGCGATGCATGTGTAATTTTTTATTATTTTCAAAAATGGTAGTCATCGTTATAGATTAAATTACCGAAGATGATACACATTGTGGTCGATTGAAATATACTAATTGGGGTTTTCCTTTTATATATTCTTTATATAGTAGAATAGATAATCAAATTATTAAGGTTAGTGTCAGCATTAATGAAAAGCATTGTTGCTGAAATTTGTCGTCCACCGCGTAAAAAATTCAAAGACCTGACAGTCATTAGATTAAGATCATCATTACTGATATTGTTTTGTATAGCTAAGTTTCTATACTCCTCTCTCTAACGCAGAAAACTAACAAATTTGAGTTTCTCAGCAATTGGCTATTTGCTAAAACCATTCATCTGAATGTATGTTTCTTTCGTTTGCTTTTTTTCTTTGTATCATTTTCAACAGATCAGAAAATGGCCTCAATACAATAGAGGAGTAGTTATGAACAAGGATGAATTTAGAGTCGAAAGCTTGTTCCGAGCTACCAGTCCTAACTTGCATAAAACTGTTTGGTTGTAGTCACATTTCTGCCTCTTGCTTCATATTCTAAGCAACTTCAATATTCTAAGGCATGTCCAAACCGTCCTCCCCGGCCAATTAAATGTTAAACATATGTAGTAGTTATTATGCTGCAATAAGTGCCACCAAAGTGAAAATTTAGTAATAAAAAACTCGAACTGAACTTAAAGGAAATGTAAAATTACGCCACTTTGTTTTAGGGGAGGGGTTGGGATAAGGGACAAGGACCAATGCCTACAAATCTGGACAAGAGTAATTTTATAATAAAGATTGCTTTTTTTTTTTTTTATTGTGTAAACTGTTGGCATTCGGGTCAGATTCAGAAGCCCACGAGCATGTCCAGAACCGAGACCCATGACTCATGGGGTTGGTAGTTATAGTATTGAGCCCATTTTCTGATCTGTTGAAAGTGATACAAAGAAATTAAGCTAATCGACAGAAACATGCATTCAAGATGAATGATTATAGCAAATAGCCAAATTGCTGAGAATCTCAAATTTGTTAGTTTTCTGCGATGGAGAGAAGAGTATAGAAACTTATCTATACAAAACAATATCAGTAATGGTGATCTTAATTTAACGACTGTCACGTCTTTGAATTTTTTATGCAGTAGATGACAATTTCAGCAACAAAGCTTTTTGTTTTTTTTTTTCTTTTCTGAGCAAAAAAAGTGAGATGGGGTGACCGATAATAGCGATCTCATTGGGCGTAACCATAGGAGCTCTCACTGTTACAATATTCTAAATTGAGCTAACATTAATTATGATTATTTTTTATAAACACAGGTTGGATCCAGGTTTAGATGAGAGAAACATGGTAAGCCCAATAAGATTGTGATCTGTCATGCATGGGCTAGTGTATACTTATTGAATTAATGTGATTTGACGGTATTTAGTATGGGCCTGGCTAGTCAATTGAGCCCTTTATAGAGAGGCCCAATGTGACTAGGATTTTAATATATATAGAGGCTAAGTCCCCTCTCTTCCCCAATCAAACTGGTTTTCCATAAAATTCCGTCATACGGAGAGTGGGTACAAAGAGGAAGACTTGCCACTAATGTGTGTTCTTCAAAATTACAACCGCTGCTTCTTTAGGTCAAATAATCATAGAGCAAACGGGTAAGTTTCGCATCCTTCTAGAATCTTTAATCATGTTGATGTTCTTATATTCACATATAATTCATAGTCATGTTTTTATGATCAATTTTATGCTTACACTCACCCGTCATGAAATGTCTGGTTTGAGTCATAGTTATTACTCGAGAGGGCGAGTTCGTCACCACAGCACCACCATCTTCTTGAGGGTGAAAATGACTTTTCTGTATATCAAGCAATTAGACAACTATTGAAGAATTACATGGATGAATTTTATCAATATAAAATCTTTTCTGTATATGTCAACTAATGAATAAAAATTCTTACTAATAAATGCTCAATTTGGAAGACAAGACAATAATTTGTTCTCCCAAACTAGTTAATTTCAAAGTTATTCTTTAAATAATTAGTAACTTTGTAATCTCTTCAGGTGTATAATAATATTCAAAAGTATCAATATATATATTGCAATAACAATAAATTTAAATTCTAATAAAAATGCATGAATAAATTGTATTATTCACATATCTTTCTTTCAATAGATATTTATTGAGATAATTGTACCATCTACATCTAGGTTAGTTTAACCCATACAAATATCTTTGAAACTTGATAGAATATAACCTCCAAGGTATTTGCTTCAATCATTTTTAAATTATTCAAGAATTTTCATATATACATCATTATCTAATCTACCATATAAATAGGCTGTTATATATTCATTAGGTGTATATTCAGTCTTTCTGAGTCTAACAAACTAATCAGTAATTTGAACATAATTGTATCCTTATAGGATAGAATTTATCATCATAGTTAATACCAGGTCTCTGCAAAAAACCTTCTGGTATAAATCATGCTTTATATCATACTATTTTATTTTCTCTTTGCGCAAATACCCATTTGTATCAAACTGATTTTACATCTTCAGGTTGGTGGGCTACTGGTCCAAATACTTTACATCTTCTGGTGTTTAGATTATAGGTCCAGGTTAGTGGGCTACTGGTCCGAATACTTTACATTTTCTGGTGTTTAGATTATAGGTCTATCATCTGCTAGTATTTGGACTACATGTCCGATATTTTTATCTTTTGGTGTTTGAACTATAAGTTCAAATACTTTACATTATATTAATGAGTTTTATTCTAACTCATATCATCGACATTTATCGACTGTCTGTGGTTCAGTCTTTTCATTATTTCTAGTAATTGCAATAGCCACTTTAAATAAAAATATATTGTTGACAATAATATCATTTCTACTCTATGATTCTCCTGTATACACATTATTATTCATTGAGATCTTATTATTTTTATGTATCATTTCCTTTGCAGAGGACATCTCTTCAAAAGATTCCTCTTCTAGAGATTCTATTATAAGAGTTTATTCAAAAAGTTTAGATAATGGAGATTCCTCTTCTTGAGGTCCATTTTTTTCTTCAGGAATTATAGAAATAATGTCATATCTCTTTAGAAAATTGCTCTTCAAGAGTTCATTCTTCCGGAAGTTTAGATATATGGTTTCTTTAGGAACACTAATTTGCTCATTTTGTTGCATTTTTCGCTTTTTAAAAGTTTAGATGTTTACACTGACAGGCTTCACACGCTTCAAGCGCTTTGAAATCATATGCTACTATATTAACAGAGTGTCTTATAAAGACATCAATATGTACTAGAGTATTAGCAACCGGTATCGATATGATTTAATTATCGTCTTTGTGTCGGTGAGTGCTTCAGGCAATTTTGTAATCGTCTACAAGTAAATTTTTTTATAAATTTGAGGATTAAAATAAGACAATTTCACAGCATTCCAATTGATCTCACGTTACGTCTTATCTCCCTCTAATGGTGAAAAAACTGACTCATCAAAATGACTATTCGCAAAATATGAAAGTTAACAGTAAATAAAGATGTAACCATTATATATATATATATATGCATAAATAAGAGATATATTAGTCTCACAGAGTAAACAAATAATAGTTTGAAAAAATAAATCTTCTGGTTGTTTAGCAGATATTTATGGGAGTTTTCAATGATTGGATGCATTATTGTTGATTCTGGATGACCAAGACTATCATGCAAAGTGTAAAATTCTTTTAGGATAAAAGTACTTTCAGTGCAACACTTCAAGTGTTTCACGTTAGATGCATCACTTCAGGTGATTTCATAATATAAAAATCTTTTGGGTCAAAAACACTTTTGATGTATCGCTTCAGGTGATCCCATAACTTGAATAGTCGTATAATATATAACCCAAAAAAAAGTAGCAAATTTATCCATTATATGCTTCTGGCATGAAAAATAGAAATAAAGTAAATGCATCTATAAGATTTGAGCAAATTTCTTGTACTTCTAGTAAAATAGAATACATAATCAATATAGAGTTTTGTTTCTCTTGACTACATTATGTTAGCTCTTCTAAAGCATAACTCTTATAGAAATTAGCTCGTTTGGAGCCTTAAATCAATTTTGCAATGCCTGATATTGTTTTAATATTAATTTCAGCTAATGCTAAGTTTACGACATATCAAAGAATTGTGTGCGTTCTAGCAATGTTTGCCAGACATATATCTTTCTCATTCATGTTTGTAATAATTGAAGCATTAATATGATCCATGCTTTCATATGCAAAATATATATAATGTTTTATTGTCAAAATATTTTTACCATAGAAATCTATTGAATATTTAATCATCGTACTACAGGTATATGACCAATGAAACATCTTCGTAATTTTTGAGAGATTTATTCAACAAATTATTTTATTTTATTTTGCTCACATTATTTCACTTTTGGTGAAATTTACAACCTTTAGGATATCTCTATAATTTCAAAGATTATTACATTACAATCACATCTGCGATAATGTTCATAATCATTAAATAAAATTACACTCACTACAGGGAATGATATAAAATTAGTCGAATGTATCAGCTAATTATAGCACTCAATTTAGTGAGATGCACCACGCTGGATCCATACTATTCACTCATCACTTCAGGGAATGATACATATTATAAAATTGCATTCTTCTTTTGTCTTACTTAACATGCAAGTAAAATCCAAAAGAATAAATAAACAAAACCAATCAAGCTACCATGCATCAACTGTACATATCAAATCGAGTGATGATTTATTTTAAAATATTTTTCTTGAATTAATGCTCTCATATTGCTACTGCAAGAGC
The DNA here is from genome assembly GCA_033060915.1 of Euryodendron excelsum. Taxonomy (NCBI): domain Eukaryota; kingdom Viridiplantae; phylum Streptophyta; class Magnoliopsida; order Ericales; family Pentaphylacaceae; genus Euryodendron; species Euryodendron excelsum. The sequence continues at coordinate 54,951,242 of CM065377.1, read as the reverse complement.
ATATTCTAGACATAAAATGTGAAATATGTTTTTATAATATATCTTCGTCAAGAAAATTTTCTCCAAATAATTGTGGACAGATTTGAATAGTAAAACCTATACTAATTACCACTTGGAAAATATTACAACTTCAGGTGAATTAAATTGCAACCTTATAACTTCAGGTGCATTAAATCATTGCATTACAACTCCAAGTACATATATTGATAATCTTGTAACTCCAGGTACATTTAATCATAATAAGCTTTTGAAAAATTATAATCTTCTGGCACTCGTATTTTTCTTTATAGGAAAATCTGATAACAATACTATGCTAAAAAAATAGGTAGCAACCATAATAAACATAATTAAATAATAGAAACAGCATAAATTAAAATAACAAAAATTAAAACAATAGCAGGCTGCAAGCCGACCTTATAAAGCAATAATTATTAAATAAACGATGTGCATGTCTTAAAAGCATTCTACAGGAATTAATTGTATTTTCAAAATTTATTATTTCTGGATGGCTTTTCACATAAAAATGTAAAGGAATACATTTAATAAAATACAATTGCAATAATATGATCTGATAACTATAAGTTAATGATCATGTAAAACCTCTATCGAACCTATTAATGTTAGGTGGATATTATGATAACAAAAAAAACAAACTCATAAAAAGAAAATCGAAAATTTTTTAAAAAGAACTACGCAACACACTATTCATTCAATATTGTATATTATATAATTATTATGCAATTACTATTTATTAATAGTAAAATCACTGCTCATGAGTAGTAGTTATACTATTCATCTTAATATTTATGAATTATAAATAGTAAGAGTACTGTTGATGAATGGTATTAATTACTATACAATTCATCCAGTATATATACTATCACTATTCTGATCATTTTTGTCTGAATTTAAATTGTCTATAACTTTTAATCTAGACATTAAAATATAGTTGTGCGTGAGATTTTCAGGAAGGTTCGGTTAAACTCTTGAAATCGAATTGATGAGCATGAACAATCTGCAAGTGAAGAAGACGATGCGAATGTCTCGACCTCTTTGGGCCGAAGGCACTCCAATGATTAACTTAGGAAACTTAACCACAATGAATCGAATAAAATATTGAAAAGCTAGAACTCAAGTGAACGTACCTTCCACGTTAATGGTAGAGGGTATTTATTGTCCTCGAAATGGCTTAATCCTATAAGGAATTGTATTCTGTCTTCTTCTAAGAGTTAATTTCTTTTGAATAATTTTTTAGTGTCCAAATCCTTTTAGGAATTGACTTGCATATGCTCCACTAACTTGGTCTTTGTTGGATCTGGGTTAAATTTACCACAATTGGGACCTTTATCTAGGTACTGGTGAATTTGAGCCTTTCTTGGCCGTGGTCGGCAGTATGTTGCCAAATGGGCCTAGTACAATAATTCTATGCATCATTATTTTGACCCACAATTGCATCCAACCCTAGTGCATTTTGGAAAGGGGCTGGGGCTGGTGCTTAACAAATATAGATACACAATAGATGGCACACGTTTATAGAGCCATCAACTACCATTTAAAGAGATGTGACTATTGGGGAAAACCAATGTCCTTTTGCCATCAATCCATGTTTTTTCTGTAGATGAGGAGTCTTTCTGCCTAAACAAAATGCTGGATCAATAATACCCTGTGAATTCTGACTTTGATCATCAGCAAAGAAACTCTGTAAATCCCTTTTGTTCGTCCTTATTTCTCTACTTCCCAACTTGAAAACCCTAGGATCTTTAGATTATCTTTCATGGCAAACAGGCTTAGGAGTATGGTTGATAGTCCTACCGACGTTGCGGCCTTCAAGCATAGATATGACTTCCCAGAAGGGGTAAAGATTAAGTTAATTAGGCCTAAAAACGATGGCTGATTTGAAAATGAAGAGGGGACTTCCTTCCCCCTTATTGCCATTGTTGAGGGTGGACTTAGATTCCCGATTCACCCTTTCCTTACCGCTATCTTGAACCACTATAGAATCCCCCCATCCAACTCCAGTCTAATGAGTATAGGATAGTTATAGGAATAGCTGAGTTGAATAGGCGTCTGAACTAGAACCTAGGCCTCTGTGAGTTTAATTATTGCTACATGGCTGTAAAGTTGAGTGGGCTAGGTCAGACCAAAGGAGGTATCACTTTCATGTTAGGGGCGCGTCAAGGGAATTGGTTCGATTCCTCCTCAGTTCAGGGAAGGGGATTGATGATGTCATTGTGAGGGTAAGCGGGCCATGAGAGTTTGGGGACATCCCATAAAAGGTTCTTGCAACGATAAGATACCCCAGGGTTCCAAAGAAAATAGGTGGATCTCCACATTCTCTAACTGGTTTTTCTTCTATCTCTGCTTTCACTTGTCTATACTGATCTTAACATTGTGTTTTTGTCTTTACAGTTGACTTTAGTGTTAAAGACAAAGAGCTTGAACAAGTTAGTGTGGACATCATTGCTCTCAACCAAGTCTGGGTGAACAAGGGCGAGGGCGATTTGAGAGGAATTGGTCGGGCTACACACATACTACTAGGATACCCAATTCGGTACCAGTCCTTCTCAACCATTTACGGAGTTTCAGAGGATGTGATTGTCGTGCAGAAGGTGGAAGGCGGCCTGCATTAACTTGGAGACCTTTCATCTGTCCCACTTCAATTGCCTGCTGCTGAAAGTAGTATAGAACACCTACAACCTCGAAACCTGGCAGCCCTCCTTAAGAAAAATGCTACCAGGGAAAAGAAGGGGAATGGAGCGAGTGCATCCATGGACACTGGTGCCGTTGTCATTGCTGCTTCCACGTCCATGGCGTCTCCAACCATCACGGCCTCGGTGATGCCTCAAGTGATAGATCTGGTGGAGGCAATGGTGCTTCAAGAGGCAAAGAAGAAGAGGCGGCTAGTGAAGGCTGCTGAGGCTGATAATGCTTTAGAGAGGTCGGCATGCCTTGAGGAAGAAGACAAGAGTAAGGGAAAGGAAACGAAGGTCGAGGAGTTCGTGGTTCGGCCACAAGTTGGTGATTGAGCCATGACTTCTCAAGATTCAATTCTTTTTTACGTTGATATTGGTATCGGGGCTCTTCAGGCTATTGTGCCACATGGAGGTATCAAGGAGTTGAGCGAACATCTACTAAAAATATTTTTAAGGGGTTAGCTCATGCCTCGATGATGGTAAATCGTCTTCTTGTTCTGCTTTTTGGTTGATTTTTTGCTTAACTTTTTATTGATGCAGTGGATTGCCTTATTTTTTTACCAGGGTGTCATTCAGGGCTTGGAAACCATGCAGCGTTACTGCAACTTACGTGATTGGCACAGGAGCCTGATATAGAAATACGGTGAGCTAAAGAATTACTTCTATGTCTAGGATTAGGATGCTTATAATTTAAGGACAACACTGCAAAGTACTAAAGCTACCCTTGATGAAACCCAGGCCTGCTCTAAGCAGAAGGAGGAGGACTTCCAGGCGATGAAGGCAGAGGCTGAAGCTTTGAAGGTTTGAGTCGTTGAAGCTGAGAAGTTAAAGTTTGAAGCGAAGGCAGGCTTGGTGAAAGCCATAATGGACTTTGAGAATTCAAAGGCGGAATCACATGCCCAATATATAAAGCGTTACAAGGATGCCGGAGACATTTATGAAATTTAAGTTAAACAAATCTGTGAGCAACTCTTTTAAGAAGGCTGGAAGGCAACCATGAGGAAACAAGCTCTGGATAAATCTTCTCCTTTCTGGACGGAGATAACAGTCCATGTTGAAGCCGATCTGGGGTCTGACGCAAAGGCTGATGAAGGTGAGGAAGAAGAGGGAGAAGAGGCTCTCCATAGGGTTAAGCCAGTTGAAACCAACCCTCATACAGACTTGCTTCGTGCTATGGAGAGCCCTCTTGCTGATGTGAATCTTGTCGAGACAACTCCGTCTGCTGAGTTGAACATCGTCATCGAACAACCCTCTGTTTTGACTAATGTTGCCGCTGAGCTATCCTCTACTGAACTAGTGCTAATTTATCTTTTATTGAAGTTATTCATGTTACCGATCTGTCCTTATAGTTGTGCCTGTGGGTAGAACATTTTATATTAAATTTCTTTAATAGAATGTGATTTTTGGTTGTCTCCATTCTTTTTTATAGTACGCTTTTAAGTTCAACTCTTTTCAATCATGTTTTCACTTCATATTTGATCTGGAACTAGTTTTCGGCTAAGACATTTTGGTCGACTGTCTTACCCGAACAATGCTTAATTTTTTACTAAGTTGGGTGAGTTTTGGTCATTCTTTTGCCGACCTGCCATATTTAGGTAGGACCAAAAGTTTCTTGATTTTTATTTGCTCAACAATCTTTGATATTAATGGCCTTCATTGGCCGACCTACCTAGTTTGAATAGGGTCAAGTTCTTATACTTGGTTTTTGTGGCCTTCGTTGGCCGACCTGCTCAACTTGAACAGGACCAAATTTTTACACTTGGTTTTTGTGGCCTTCATTGGCTGACCTGCCCAACTTGGACATGACCAAGTTTCTACACTTGATTTTTTAGGGCCTTCATTGGCTGACCTACCCAACTTGGACAAGATTAAGTTTTTACACTTGGTTTTTTTGGCATTCCTTAGCTAACTTGCCCAACTTGGACAGGACCAAGTTTTTATACTTGGTTTTTATGGTCTTCATTGGCCGACTTGCCCAACTTGGACAGGACCAAGTTTTTACGCTTGATTTTTGTGGCCTTTATTGGCCGACTTACCTAACTTGGTTTTTATGGCCTTTATTGGCCAACCTGCCTAATTTGGACATGAGCAAGTTTTTACGTTTGGTTTTTGTTTTGCTTAGTTGTTTGCTTGCTGGAATGGCATCAAACATGTAGATTTATAAAATAACTCACAATTTTATTGATAATATGGAACAAAGTATTGTTGTTGGTGATTACATCCTTTGGGAATAGGAAGATTGTTATTGGTAGAACTTCCTAAGATTGTTAGCGTTCCATGGTCAGGGTAGTTGTCACCCTTCTTCGACAGTTTCTAGTTAGCATGCTTCCACGCTGACCTGAGACGTAACTCGATAAAGGCCTTTCCAGTTTGGGCTGAGCTTCCCATCTGTTGAATTTTTAGTTGCCCCCAATACTTTTCTTAGCATTAGTTTACCGGGAGAAAAAGCTCTTGGCTAGACTCATTTGTTGTAGGCTAAGCTCAGTTACTGATAATATCTAGTAATTTTGAGTAAGGGCAGCCTCCTTTTTTCTTCAATAAGGTCAAGATCCTTTGCCAAAGTCTGGTCGTTGAGGCTAGTGTCGAATGCTGCTGATCTAATGGTAGGGAGTTCGACTTCTAAGGGTATCATTGCCGCCACCCTATATGTCATCGAGAAAGGGATTTCTCCTACTCGGTAAATCTTCAACCCATCTTCCTTTAGCTTTTTCTAGCCTCTTTTTTATTCCATTTAGCACGGTCTTATTTGATATTTTGGCTTGCCCATTGCACTACGGATAGACTGGTGTTGAGTAGTAATTTCTGATCCCAAGCCCGTTGCAGAATTCTTTGAATATATTGCCATCGAACTAGGTGTCGTTGTCTGAAACCATTGCACAGGGTATGCCAAATCTTGTAATGATGTTTCTCCATACAAACCTCTTAGCGTCAACTTCTCTGATAGTAGGTAGGGGTTTTGCTTCCACCCACTTGGTAAAGTAGTCAGTTGCCCCTATGAGGAATCTTTTATTTCTTGGAGCTAGGGTAACGTTCCAAATATATCTAATCCCCACTGTGTAATGGGCCAAGGGTTGGTAATGATTGTGAGGTCTTTGGCTGGCTGGTGAATTATCGGTGAGAACTTCTAGCACTTTTCACACTTCAGAACATATTGGGCGGCATCATTCTGCATATAGGGCCACCAATAGCCCTGAGAGATAGCTCGGTGCGTAAGAGATCTTCTGTCAACATGACTCTCACAGATACCTTTATGGATTTCAAACAGAATGCCCTACACTTTGTCAGTGCGAACGCAATAAAGATAAGGGCCAGTGAATGATCTTTTGTATAATTCCTTGTTGGGAGATAGCCAGTACTTTAGTGACTTGTTCTTGATCCTTCTGGCCTCGTTCTTGTCTTATGGCAACTCATCTTTGTCAAGGTAAAAGATGATCGGGTCCATCCCAACTTTAGGGTAGTTACCAAGGCATCGGCATGAGCATTGTTGTCGCGACTGATCTGATGGAGCTTATATTTGCTAAATTTGTTAAGCAGCTCTTTTGCTTTTGCCAGGTACTGCGTCATCCTATCATTTTTTGCAGCATACTCACCCATGATCTAATTAACCACCAACTGGGAATCTGAATAAATAGCTATCTCGGCAATCTTGAGCTCTATAGCTCAACGCAGTCCAACTAGCAAAGCCTCATACTCTGACTTATTGTTGGATACAGTAAACTCCAATTTGATAGCCGACTCTAATGCCATACCATCCGGTGTGATGAGTACTATACCCGATCTTGCCCCTTTGTCATTAGATGCTCTGTCAACAAGGAGTTTCCAATTATCATTCATCTCCTATAGTTCTAAGGGGGGTTCGCCATTTGCTTGATCGACATCTGGTGTCTGAATGAGTTCCTTGGACAGTTCAATAGAAAATTCAACAATGAAATTTGCAAGTACTTAACTTTTCACTGCCAACCTTGGTAAGAATTTGATGTCAAACTCTCCCAGCTCTTCAACTCATTTTGCTAATCTTCATGAGAAATCGACTCTGTTGAAGAGGGGCTTAAGCTGATGGTCTGTAAGGAAGTTAATTATATAAGCCCTGAAGTAGTGCATAAACTTTCGTGATGCCATTACCAATACAAAGGCCAGTTTTTTCAGTGGAAAATACTTGCTCTTTGCTCCCAGAAGAATTTTTGCTGACGTAGTAGACTAGCTTCGGTTGCCTGTTTTGCTATCATAGTAGAACAATGCTTACCGCATGGTCTGATACTGCTAGATAAAGATAGAGCTCTTCATGTTTCAATGATGTAGAAAGTAGTACTGGTTGGGCCAAATATTTCTTCAGGTTGGCAAGGGCCTGGTCGCAGTCACGACTCTAGTTGAACTACTCCTGTGTTTTCAAAAGTTGAAAGAATGCCCGACACTTGTCTGAAGATCGGCTGATGAACCGGTTGAGAACCGCTGCCATCCCGGTTAACTTCTGGACTTCTTTGATGTTCTTAGGGGCCTGGATAATCTGGATTGCACTTATTTGATTCAAATCTACTTCAATCCCTTGGTGTGTAACCAAAAATCTAAGAAACTTTCCAAAGCTTACCTTGAACACACATTTAAAGGCATTGAGCCTGATCTTGTAGCTTTTGAGGATGTCGAACACTTCCTTTAGAACGGCCAAGTACTGTATACCGACTTTGCTCTTGACCACCATGTTGTCGATGCACACTTCAATAATGTTGCCGATGTGTTGTTTGAACATTTTGGTGACCAATCTCTGATAGGTGGCACTTACGTTCTTCAGACCAAAAGGCATTACTTTGTAACAGAAAATGCCTCTTGAGGTGATGAAAGCAGTTTTTTCTTGATCTGCTTTGTGAAGCAGGATCTAGCGGTACCCGCGAAAAGCGTCTAAAAAACTCATCCTCTCAAATCCAACTGCTGCATCTAACAGCTGATCAATCTTTGAAAGGGGGAAAAGGTCCTTGGGGCATGCTTTATTCAGGTTTGTGAAGTCAACACAAACTCTCTACTTGCTATTTTCTTCTTTACCACCATTGTGTTTGAAAGCCAGCATGGGTAGTAGACTTCCCTTATTGCCCCTACTTCAAGGAGCCTGTCCACTTCTTCAATTACAACATCCACATGTTAAGTAGCTGCCCTTCTTCCCTTCTGAACCACAAGTCGGCACTGTAGGTCCACGTTGAGTCTGTGGCAGGCTACTTATGGATCAATTCCTGGTATATCATACGGTGTCCAGGAAAACACTTCAATATACTCTGTCAATAGATTTATCAATGATTTCTCCTCAGATCTGGGCAGAGAGGTGCTGAGAATAAAGTATTTCTCTTTAGCATACCGATCTATATAAATCTTCTTTAGGTCCTCAACAATCTTATTTTCTGGTAGCAGCAGGACATCATCAGTCGTGGGCATGTCTTTGTGAATTTTTATCATCTGTACTTTACCCATTATCTCCTTCGTGGTGCATGCAGTCAGGAAGTACTGCTTAGCCACTACCTAGTCCCCTCTTATCTCTCTTACTCCTCTCGAATTTGAGAAATAGATGAGCTGATGATAGGATGAAGGTATGCCTTTCATGAGGTGCAACCATGTCCAACCCATGATTACATTGTAAGGGAAAGACACATTGACCACCAGGAACTCCGTTTAAATTATAATCTCTCCTGCAGTAACTGGGATAATTACTTTTCCCAACGGCCATTCTAAGACCGAGCTGAATCCAACCAAAGGGTTCAAAGATTGTTAGAGATCGGTATCCCTAAGTCTTAGCTTCTTAAAAAGGTCATAGAACATGACTTCGGAGGAGCTTCCTTGGTCAATTAGCAGCCTTTTTACATCACAATCCCCCAATCGTAAAGTTACCACCAATGTGTCATTGTCTGGCAGTTCCACCCCTGTTAAGTCGTCATCGATGAAGGTTATGGCCCCAGCACTGCTGCTGACCTTTGCCTTTTTATTTGGGGCTTCCAACTATATTAACTCCTAAGGTGTGCTACTTTTTGGATCTCTGCCTGGTATTTGTGTGGGTCTATGGTTGCTGATTCTACTAATCCATAGAGGACATTGATTACTCGGGCTGGTTCAATTATGACTTCCTTCTGGGGAACGGCTTCCTGTTTTGTCTGCTCAGTCTCCTGTTTTGTCTTTTCCTAGTTAATGTATTGATCGAGATATCCTGCCTTTGCCAATTCCTCCAAGTGGTTTTTCAGTTTTCAGCAATTCTTCGTCTGATACCCCTTTTCCTGTGATAAGAATAGAACTTCCTCTAGTCTCAAGCAACAAGGTCTCCTTCCAGTTTCGGGGACCACTTGAAGAAAGGTTTGTCTTGTATTTGGGGCAAAATTTTGCGGATTGGGTTCTTGAAGACTGTGTTAACCCCTTCTGTTGCTTTTTTGCCTTGGATATTGTTATTGTTCTCTGCACGTCTGGGCTTCTTGCCTTCTTGCCCATATTTCTTCTCGGTCTTCTTGCCGACCTTCTCCTGCATCGGCGGTGGTACATCCTCTTCCACCCGTACATACTATTCAATCCTTAGCATCAGGTCCTGTATGCGGGTGAATGGTTTCTTTATGAGCGATTGCCTCAAACGGTGTTCTTTATGAAGGCCGATCTTGAACTATGCAATAACCAACTACTCGTTATAGTCCTCTATCTCATTATAAGCCTCCCAGTATCTCCTTGCATATGCGCGCAATCCCTCGTCATCTTTCTTCTACAAGGTTAGCAAGTAGTCCACTTCTTTGGGCTATTTGTTGTTTGCTATGAAACAGTTTGTAAACAGCTCGACAAGTTATCTCCAGTTTGACACTAATCTAGATTGCAGCTTGTAGAACTATCGTAGAGATACCTCTCCCAGGCTTGAAGGGAAAACTCAACACATGAGTGAATCATCATAGTTCCATAGCGCCATCATCTGCTTGTAGTGCCGAACATGGGTAATGGTATTTGACTTCCCATTATAAGGCATAAACTTTGGTGGGCCAAATTTCTTAGGAGGTCGGCATGCATCAATCTCTTTTGTGAATGGGGTGGAAGCAACCTAGTCTAGGGCTCTTCTGGCTGTATCCTATGCTGTCTGCCCCTTTTGGTGTTTATCCTGGTTATCAAGCCAATCTTCTAGCCACTTGTCCCAATCCTACTACTCGACCCTTGTGGGTCCCTTGCTGGTGATCGATTCCTCCGAGGCTGCCGATCTTCTCGTCGTTCAATATAATGCCTTGTACTGGCTGTATGGCTCCCTATTGCACGTGCGGCTGGGGGGGCTCATGTTTCTTGAATTTGACCTCATTCTGTGTCATTGATCTGGTGATCTCTCAAGCACTCATCCATCTCGTCTGACAATTGCCTCCCTCATCGCTTCAATTGTCTCCCTAAGGTGGGCAATCTTTTCATCCCGCTGCCAGAGTTCCCGCTCGGTAGTTCGGAAAGACAAATTGCTGGGAACTCGGCTACTGGATGGTGATAAATTCAAGTTCCTTCGATGATTCCTCTGGCGGTTTGGATTTCGGGCGTACTGTGGAACCCGTGCTAGGTCCTCTTATCTTTTCTGCTGGTTGCCTCTAGGGAATTGTATCTCCGACCTAATGAAGCGTCCTCCAGGAGTTTATGGCGGATCATCATGCCAAATTGATTGGTGTGTGCCGTCGTGACTACGGACATCATGGCTGTCATCTAGTTCCTTGTTGGTGGGATCAACTCCTCTTTTGAGATAGTTGGTACTCATCATTATGTAGACCTTCCCACAGATGACGTCAATTATAGGTGGGATTTTAAGGAAGGCCCGGTTGAACTCTCAAAATCAAATTGATGAGCGCGAACAATCTGCAAGGGAGGAAGAAAATGAGAATGTCTCAACCCTTTTTGAGCCGAAGGCACTTCGATGATTAAGTTAGCAAGCTTAACCACAATGAATGGAATAAAATAGTGGAGAGTTAGAACTCAAGTGAATGTACCTTCCACCTTAATGGTATAAGGTATTTATAGTGCTCGGAATGCATTAATCCCATAGGAAATTGAATTATGTCCCCTCCTAGGAGTTAATCTCTTTCAGATAATTGTTTAGTATCCTAATCCTTTTAGGAATGGACTTGCATATGCCCCACCGATTTGGTCTTTGCTGGATCTGGGTTAAATTTACCACAATTGAGGCCTTCATTTGGGTACTGGTGAATTTGGGCCTTTCTTGGCTCAGGTCGGCAATATGTTGCCAGGCAAGCCTGGTACAATAATTCTGGGCCTCATTATTTTGACCCATAATAGTCAAGTCACATGTGATATAAAGCTATTGAAATAAGAATTCTACATCTATAAATATCATAGGCCAAAAATTCAAGATCTGTGAGAAATAAATCAACAAAGCTTTGAATTGTCAAATTTCTTTTTCAAATTTACATCAAACAGGAATGAGTTTTCTTATGAAACTTCATAGATTGAATCATGTTGTTATAGGCTATAACATACTAAAAGAACAGACCAATCAGAGAACATTTGGCCAAACCACCATTAAAACTCAATCAAAGCTTCATGAAGAAAATAGTGTATGCAAGCACGAAACACCCTTTGTGGCTTTGATATTAAGATTAAAAATATAATAGGCAACGAAATTAAACTAACAATGAACATACTTCAGATCCAGTGTAAACTCAAATTAAGTTTTATATGTTATCTCCACAGATCATTTGATGTGGTACAGAACACAAATGAAACAAATTTTTCAAGCACTTCGAGTCTCGTGCTGATAACGTGTTATAAAACTAGAGAAAAAATAAATCAGATAAAATAACTCAACACAAAGTATATTGAATAGTTCTTTAAGAACTGTCAAATATTTATCATAATAGTTCTTTTGGAACTATTGGAGTTTGAGCTTCTAAATCACCCAATACTTTATTATATCATAGAAGGAAAATGAATACAACCATATCTCTCATTATTTGCCCAGAGTTTCTGCACTCTCCGCTCTTTCTTTTCTCTCTTCTTCTTGTTCTTATGCCCCTTCTTCTGTTGAAGCTATACCTATTTATAGAGCAAAAGTCAAGTGTGAAGAATTCACTTGCAACGGGCCGCTATACTTCCCACAGTGAAGTTTGTGGGAAAAAGTCATCTATTGCATCATCCATAATTATTCATAACATATGGAAAGTTGTAAAGCATCATCATTTTTGTTTTTGTACAAAACCAGTTTTAAAATTTTAAAAGCAATTTAAAACTATTTCTCGAAGCTGGGATGTTACTAAAAAAAAAATCCATGAGATTATAATAGTTGAGTAAATGAGTTTTCCGAATCAATTTTTCATTTTCTTTAATTTCGAGAATAGAAAAACAATTTTCTAAAACGAAACGAAAAGCGTCCTAAAATCCACAAGGCATACAACCTAGACTTCTATTGTGTGGCGCATTGAACATTTTAAGTGTATAATGTGCTAGAAATTCATGCAATCAATGACATTCAATTAATTGTCTGAGTTTAGTATTCTCATTTCAGCATATTCTAGACTAATCTTGTTTTTTTCATTTTTAAGTCACATTTGTTTCGTAGGACATGATAAGGTGATAAGAAATCCCAGAACAACCAATTTAGAGATTACAAATCCTTAGGGAGTACTTTTGTAATTTGATCTCAATCTCAAATCCCTGAATTACGTATCTAATCTTTAAAAGGTACTATTTAATCCCATGTACTAGTGCTTCTCTCAATATCCTTTTGTGCAACCAAATATGGGATAAGATCGGATACAAAAAGAGTAGTCTAATCCCACTACTTTATCCCACGAAGAATACGCACCTATAGAATAAGGTTCCAATGAGAGGTGAATTTGTCATGCCATCTCAAATTATACGCAATGTTATGCAAATATTCATATAAAAAGAGAATCATGTATACCGATGTAATCATCTTTGTTTGATTTTATAATTTGAGCTTATACAAAGTTTTGGAGCAGATCATGCAAATTGTTAAGGATGTTCTATGGGAAAAGAAAGGAAGATCATTACACAAATCACACGGGTCATTACACAAATCAAGCCTCCTTCGAACTTTTTTTACCAAAGATGCAGTTTTCACATCCAAAAGAAAGGAGTAGTGAGCTTCCTTATCCATAGACTACACCAAAATATCAAATAGGTGATTACTATAACTACCAACCCATGGGTTGTGGGTTTCGGTTCTTGGTTCTGGGCATGCCCATGAGCATTTGAATCCAACCTGAATACCAACAGTTTCTACAAAAAAAAAATTAGGATAAGCAATGTCTTGAATGAATGTTTCATGTATAGTAAATGGTTAAAACCACAATGGAGCAGTAGGGGCATAGGATTAGAAGACAATGATCTATAATGCGCGCAACTTCAAATTTAGCTTTAAGGCAGAGAGACAGAGGGAGAACCTTCATAACTTTTGACACAAATGATGGTTCAAACATATTTTATATGAAAAAAATAATTTTATATGGTTCAAAAAATCTTACCAAACAAGTGTACAGGGTTTATTAATTCTTCCTAAACCAAGTATCTTCTTGGACAACCAATTATGTGCAATTATGTATTATTCATACTCTAGTAATTAAGCACAAGTCCTGTTTTGGCATTATATATGAATTTACATACACTCTTTGAATGCAAAGAGAAATGCTAACCAAGTGTCATATGAGAAATTATTCAAGGTGAACGTTACATTGTTGTTCCCTAGTCAAAATACGTGTGAGAAATTTCCATAATGTGTATATAAACGATTGTGACAAATGGCAATAGTGTGTGTCAAACTGTATAATCCAATATTAACAATATAAGCATGCTAACATAAGAACATTACAGATCATAAGCATGTTAACATAAGAATATTACAAATCCTACTACATAATGATATACAATCTCGTAAACACTTACAGTAGACACGTGAACTCAAAGAACACTAAAATTGCAAGATAACTGAAAGCATTAAATATGCAAGTAACATAGTTTGATCAAGTCGAGTTAAACCACTCTCTCCTTAAGACAGATTTCGCCCCCCTCCCCCCCCCCCAAAGGTGCTAATGGGATGAATAGGTGTCTGTCTCCTAGGAAAAAATGATCAACAACAACAAAAAAAAAACACTTCAATCTTCGTGCTTGGTGAACCAAGAAATGTTCTAACGCTCTCTTAATGCAATTAAAATCCCAACAAAATCAATCAATGCAGATGCAGAAAGTGATGGGAAGAAAAAAGAATTTCTGTCAAGCAAGTCATTTAGAGACTCTATAAATTCTTCTCTTAATTTATCAATGTATCTGGAAACTCAATGCAGAAAAACGGTAGTGTTCCTATCTTGTACAAATCGTGTAACGCATAGACTATCACCGATGAAGAATTCTACAAGAACAGATGTTGAACATACTGACAGAAATTAGCGACTAGAAAAATAGCAACGGTTGGACAGAACTTCGACGACTGGAGAACACGGCAGAACTTTATCCCGTCTAAATCCGAATACGGCAAGACTTCATTATGGCAGAACAGCATGGTCACGGACGGGCAAAACGTCAAAATTCAATTTTTTCAATTGACTTCTACTTTTTGAAAACTTGTGAAGGATCTCCGATTTAAATAGGTAGAAAAGTGCCTATTCGCGGAGAGACACTAGCCAAATATACCCTCATGCTAAACGGACACATCCATTTGAATTTAAAAAATAAAATTCAAAATTTGGAGCAAAAAGAACCGAACCATGGTTAGACCCGGTTTGGTCTAACGCACCAGCACCTGAGCCTGGCCTAGTGCATGCGTGTGTGTTTTGTGGATAGATCCATGAGTTGGGTAGGTCATCCCCCATCCACAAAATTAGGGTGCTCATTGGGGCCCAAACCCAACTTCAAAGAAATGCTTTATATGCACATCATTTCTTTCCTAGGAAATCAATGTGGGACAAACCACCTACGCTCAAGTCACCATGGTCATGTTGACCACTTTGAGAGTCATTATCTCATTCAAATCTCTATGGATTTAAGCAAATAAATGCTTGATCTTCATCTCCTCATGGAGGAGAATGTAAAGCACCTTGGACCTACTTCAAAAAATATGCGAGTCTCATTATTATTTAGGCTCAAAGTTGTGCCAACCACAACATTTTTCAACAATCTCCTACATGAATGAGATTAACTGATGTAACGTGAAATACAAATGCAAAATGATAACGAGAGAGTAAATGGAAAGTTACTGCATCGGGATAAGTGGCTTTTGACTTTAAACCTTCTCTAGTGAGATACTATCGAGTTTATTGGCTAATCAGTGAACATGATGTCTTAAACTATTTAGCCATTAGTATAAACTAAGACAATAGTATTCACACGATTTCATTTTGAACACAATTTAATTCTCAAGATTGTGTTTGCTTTGGCATTGAACCACGCCTGGTAATTTATGAGTGCTTTAGAGAATGTAGCCTTTACAATTCTCACAGAAGTGGCCCTTTCACACTCATATAGATGATTTCTTGTTAATATGAATATTCCATAGTCCACTTGGTGTCTAAGTTATAAGAATCATTAAAAGCTTTAGGTAATTAATACGAGTATTCTATTGTACTCCACTTGGGCTGCAAGTTATCAATAGTATTAAAACTTTTAACTTATACTAATATCGCTGCAGTAATCACTATTTCATCATAAGAGTGGACAACATAACAAAATTCCTCAGTGATTTTGACTAAGTTTACCACAATTTAGTTATCCCATTGAACCTAAATCTTGGGAACTCGAGTCAACTAGGTTGGATTGGCATTATGGTAGCTTATAAAATAATAGGCTATAAGATCCATTCCCACTCGATGAAGATTTTATTGATCTCTTACCAGGCCTAGTAAGAAGATCCTTCATAATATCCTTTAACTAAGTAGCATTAAGAATATTATTTTGTTCTATAAGCTTTCACTGTACAGTTTACTGTTGTCATTGATACTGTTGTCGTGGGTCATGACTTCCCATTATCAAAATAGTTCTGTGCTCTTGCTATTGTTAATTGTCTATCGCAATGTATGCAAATAACTATTATAGGTTGCAGCCCACTAGGAATTTCCTCTATGTTATGAAATCTCTCAACTTCCTTACTTTGCTAGAAAATTCATCAGATTCAACAAGGATCTAGTTTAAACACGATTATTGAGAGGATTTTCACAATATTGTTGCATCTCCAAGTGTAAAGACAACACACATCTATTTAAGGATTTTGATGTCTTTAGAGTTAAATACCCAGTCTACATTATTGTACCTTTCCAAGTACGTCTGCATATCTTATGTAGAGCAACTCATAGTGCTGAAAGTATCTCAGGAGTCTGAGTATCTTAACTATGACCATCCAAGGGATAGACCTTGGGTTATCTACATGTCTACTTAATTCACTGATTAAGTATTCTGGTTCCAGATCAGTACAATACAAGTTGTCATTATCGGAGAACATTTCAAAAAATTATACATTTACTATGCAAGTGGAATGAAGATTCACATAAGACTAATAATGACATTTCCATATCACAAGGAACTCTTTGACGTCTCCCCATAGTTAAACTTCTCATGTCATTGCATTTCATATCTTTTCATTAGAACACTATCCATTGATCCATTAAATGATCCTCATTTAAATCAACATTTTAAAGAACGTTATTTCACAAGTCAAGTTACGCTTTCCAGTAGATAGGTTATCGAGTTAACAAATCTCTATTCCCTGAGGTTTTGTGTTCCAACATCACATGTTAGGACACTAGGATAGAACATTTGTGTTAGTGTATATTCTTATCATTTCTATTGTCGAGACTAATTTTCGTTTTCCTTTATCTAGACTCTAGATCTTGAAACATTTCCAGACTCTAGGTCTTGAAACATTTCCAACTCTGAAGTTCTAACAGACTTAGATATATGTGCAAGTTTACAAAGAAGTTCTTTCCCGGAAAATAATAACGTTCTAGTATAATTATAAGAATATCAGTACTGTCAAACTTAGTATATAAGGCACTACCATGCATACTTGTGTTTATGTTGTTCTATTTCATCATTGAAATTATAGGATTGAACACCTGAGCCAAACACCTTCACCCTTGATACTTTACGTCAAGATCCTTGACCTATTATAATTCAATAAGGGTGTCATAAGTATCTAAGTGAGAATCTCTGTCTAAGAAAATCATAGTTTCCCCCTACATTTTTGGATTAACCAGATTCATTCAATCTAGTGATAATCATCAATTTTTTAAGAGTTGGAAGCCTATCCAGAATTATCGTCAACTTCTTAAGAATTGGATACCTTCCAAAATAATCATCTTCTCAAGAGTTGGATACTTTTTCCAACAACTCAAATTTGCCATACTTACTAAGATGTTGAAGATAGGTGAATAAAGGCTGTAAGCAACGACTGCTAAGGAGGAAGCAATTATGCTTTGGCCTCACCACATCTTTGGCCTTAATCTTATCACTACACTGATTTAATCTCACTTGAATACAATACAAACACATAATGCACAAATTACTAAAAGCAATTACGAACTTTGTACCCTTTTTAGTTTAAACATCTTTCAGGTTAAGAAAAATGCAATTAACTAACAGGACTACCATTTCACCACAACATATATGTTAACACAATATGCTCATACACAAAACAATGCATTATTAATTCAGTCACACCACATAAACTAACATATCGTTACAAGGACATTACTAGTGTTCCAACACAAACAACAAACAAAATATTCTAACACATAGATAAATACAATAACTAAAAATACGACGAAGGATGTGAATTCAATGGACATCTCCTAGCATCCACATCATATGTTCCCTTCCTAACACTCTTACGAGTACGCACTTGTCGAAATAGAGATTCCACCTCATGCGAGCCTTGATGTGTGCCAGTAGAATGTGAGGACAATCACAGTATCTTCAAGTAAGCAGGACAAGGCACACTCTTTCAAGCAATATGTCAGGTCTTCTCATAATAGAACCGATTCGATCTCGCCGTTGTCCTTGGCACAACTAGTTGCGCTAGTTTAGGAAAAACTTCCTTACAGCTGTTGATGTGAACTTGCATTTCAACTCTGTAAACAGGAGGATCATCCTCTTTGGGACTTCTAATTGAATTCTGACCCATTTCCTCATTACAATCATAGTACCCCACATACCCCACCTTGCTTGAGAAGAGACAGACGCAACCGAAGATTCAGATTCATAGGAATCTACCATCTTCACATGCACTACAATCATAAAAAATCACAGTTGTATAATCTAATAGCGCATAACTTCCTATGAAATTAAAATGCTTAAAAACAACTAAGCATGTTAAACACGAATTTCAAGAATTTAAAATAGTAGCATCAACTACAATTGCAATTCTAACATCAAATTTAGAACACTTGATACTAACAACAATGCTAAACAATTCTCAAAATAGAAATTTAGGATTAAAACCATTCTTAATGCATTTTTCAAACTATGGCTAACTCAGACTTGTTACACACCAACACCCGTAATGTAAACAAGCAGTTTCACACAATGTAACATGCCAAATTTACATATTCATGACCAACATGAACTTTGTTGGTCAATCTAGCAACAACAAGAAAGGAATATGAATCCCAATGTTAAGACTTACATCCTAAGCGCAATCAACGCACAATATGCGATTCACATTTATACTACTAACATTACATATGGAATTAATCACATGAATCTATCTTAAGATTATTGTTCCCCATTCAAAATACATGTGAGAAATTCCTGTAATGTGTATATAGACGACTGTGACAAATGACAATAGTGTGTATCAAACTGTATAATCTAATATTAGCAGTATAAGCATGCTAGCATAAGAACATTACAGATCATAAGCATGCTGACATAAGAGCATTATAGATCCAACTACATAACAATATACAGCCTCGTAAATACATACAGTAGAAGCATGAACTCCAAGAACACTAAAATTCTAAGGCAACTGAAAGTGTTAAATATGTAAGGAAGATGGTTTGATCAAGTTGAGTTAAACCACTCTCTCCTTAAAACATATTTGCCCCCAACAGAGGTGCTAGCAGGATGAATGGGTGTCTGTCTCCCAAGATAAAATGATCAACAACAATAAAGAAGAATCACTTCAATCTTCATTCTCAACAAACCAAACAATGTTCTAACTCTCTCTTAATACAATAAAATTCCAACCAAATCAATCAATGCAGATGCAGAAAGTAATGGGAAGAAAATAGAATTTCTATCAAGCAAGTCATCCAAAGACTTTGTAAATTCCTCTCTAAATTTATCAGTGTATCTCGAAACTCAATACAGAAAACCGGTAGTGCTTCTGTCTTATACGAATCGTGCAACGCGTAGACTATCACTGATGAAGAATTCTACAAAAACAGATGTTGAACATACTGATAGAAATTAGTGACTGGAAAAACGGTAGCTATTGGATAGACCTTCGACGACTCTAGAACACGGCAGAACTACGTTGCATCTGAATTTGAATCCGACAAGACTTCGTTGTGGCAGATTAGCAAGGTCGCGGATGGGCACAATGCCGGAATTTGTTTTTTTCAATCGACTTCTACTTTTCAAAGCCTAGAGAAGGATCTCCTGTTTAAATAAGCAGAGAAGTGCCTATTCATGGAGGGACACCAGCCAAACATGCCCTTACACTGAATGGACACATCGGTTTGAATTTAAAAAATAAAATTCAAAATTTGGCGTAAAAAGAATTGAACCACGATCAGACCCGATTTGGTCTAACGCACCCGCACTCAAGCCCGGACTGGTGCGTGCACGTATGTTTTGTGGGTCAACCTATGGTTTGGTTAGGTCCTCTCCCATCCACAAAATTAGGGTGCTTCTTGGAGTCCAAACCAATTTCAAGAGAAGGCTTTATATGTATATCATTTCTTTCCTAAGAAATCAATGTGGGATAAGCCACCTACACCCAAGTAACCATCATCATGTTGGCCACTTTGAGAGCCATTATCTCATTCAAATCTCTATGTATTTAACCAAATAAATGTTTGATCTTCATTTTTTCATAGAGAAGAATGTAAAGCACCTTAGACCCACTTCAAAAGTTGTGTGGGTCTCACTATTATTTAGGCTCAAAGTTGTGCCAAGCACAACATTTTCCAACAATTACACTATGTAATCATGTCTACATGTTGTCACGTTCCACCGAAATTGTACCGCTTATGATATATATGCTTTGGACATTATTCTTAAATTTTTAAAACCTTCCCTTTGATGTCTATAACCACCCACTTGACAAAAGTCTAACTGTATTGAAGATTAAGAAAAAAAAAAAATGGGCGTATGGCATCAAATGAATGGAACGTCACACTACTCACACTATATATATCATCACAATGACATAGTGCGACGGTTACTCTGAATAATTTCTCGAGTCATATTTTAGAAAATTCCGTCGAAGAAATCTGTTAGTATAGCGTTTTGTTATATATTTTTATGTTAGTAGCATTAATAATAACATCCTCAAGAGTTACATGACTTGTTTGTTTTTACTACTTTAAAAATATGAAAGGCCAACCATTCTTCACCTTTCAATTCCAAAAAGTCCCAATTTTTCATTAGGTAAAGCTCTTGTCCCGCATGGATAGAGCAAAAAAAGAAAGAAAGAATGGAAAAAAAAAAAAAAAAAAAAAAAAAGGAAAGAAAAGCAGCTGGCTCCTCAATGCTGTACTCCATGACTTAGCAAGTTCTTGTCTATTAATGCAAGACGAACCTTTATTTTCTTAATAATTTCACGATTGCCTCAACAATGTTGTAGCAATTACAGACATGCATCTAGATAAGATATTTACCCAAAACTTTAAAAAAAAAAAACAATACATTTAGGAGAACACAACTATTTTAAGAAAATGTTATTTATACAAGAACGATATGATGGTAATATTTTTGTAAGAACATTTGAATTCGCACAAGATTTTTACACTAAAAAACTCCACCAAGGCAGTGACAATTTTTCGTAACTAACGAGTAATTATTCAAGATGATTGTCACACAACGTCATCATATTTACGTGATATAACATTTCATTAAAATTCTAACAACTGTGAATTTTTTTTTACATCTTGAGAATTTTAAATTTGATAACCCATCATACAACTAAACTAATGCTTGTAATATCTCAAAATATATTGTCTCTATCTACATATGATATCACATGAATAAACTACATAATGACATGATATCACGGTCACATTCGATAAATTCTCATAATTAACACCTATATTGATGGCTAAAATAAAGTGACAAGTTTCAATTGAGTCACATTATTTTTTCTTATTATTTTTTCTATTTGGATAGCATTATTTTTTTTTTAATTATAAGTGTTTTCATGATTACTTTATTTTCAAATGAAAGTTGGTAATCCAACCACATCATTCTCCTTTTTTGTTAAAAACTAAACAAAGATCACTACATATATATTCACGAAACTCAATTATTTCTTATTGGAAGCCATCTTTTCACTTACATTAGCCAAGGACTTAAGGTTACACCCTACAATGGTATTAGCAAACAAGCAAGTATCCTCACTACTACTACCCACCGGAATATCCACCACATACGACTCAATCACGACGGTCTTACCACCTCTCTCTCTCTCATCCTCATGCAGAGTGGTGGTTGACCGGTAATTCAGAAGCCGGTGATCGCCGCCAATAATGCTAAACATCATAACATGCAAATCGTCGTCGAGCCGGTCGAGCCGCTCCGTGCTAGTTCTGGCCGGTAAGCCGGAGACAACCATCACTTCGCGTACGCTTCCAATGCCGCCGTCACCGGATTTCACGGTGCAACTCTTTATGAACCGCTTGTAGGCTTGTGGGTTGTCGAAGCGTCGAACCATGGACCATACTAGAGGGAGTGGTGCCTCTATGGTTTGTACCAGGCTCGAGCTACACTGGCTCGGTGAGAGCTTGTGGGTGTGGTACAGTTTCATCATCTTTGCAAGTTTTGTTGGGTGGTTGTCATGAACTTCACTTTGGCTTGTTTTATATAGCATTATTTTGGTGTTGGTTCAACTCTAATTTTTTAGGGTATGGGCCAAAAGGAGAGAGAGAAGAGCTTAAAGCATTTGATGTTGGTCACCCTCTACTCCTATATATGGCTAGAAATAGAGACAAGAAGTAATAACTTAAAATGAGGAGGCCACTAAATTTAGCAGAGGCTTTGGGTTTGGGAGATTAGCTCCAATTTTAGCTTCTTTTGCATATGTCCTTTCTTGGGTTTCTTGGGTTTAAAGTTCATTGTTTGGATGTGTCATGTATTCTCTCTTCTTCGTGGTAAATTTATATGTAAACTATATTTGATATAGAATTTTTTGGTACTTGACAGAAAAGGAAAAAATAAATTATAGCAACATTGTATTTTTTTTCAAAAAAGTTGTACAGTAAATGTCACCAAAATAATGTAATAATAATATTTTTATAATTACAAGCCGTTATGCTAAGTGTTTTGGTTTAAAAAGTAGGGGTAATTACACTGTACTCCATCATGATTTGAACCAAAATCAAATGATCTTCTGTGATTTAAAAGTGAACATATGACCTTCTTGTGGTTTAAACTTATTTGTAAAATACATGAAAACTGTTAGATTTAACGAAAATTTTGTCATAGAGGTATTTTTATTTTTTTTTCTCTCTAAATTAGAACATCAAAAAGACAATTTTATGAAATAACAAAAAAAAAAAACTCTCGAAAGACAATCCATTATTTTGGCATAAAAATGTCAAATCATCTTTTTGAGGTTCTAATTTGAAGAGAGAGAAAAAAAACTCTCGAAAGACAACCCATCATTTATTTATTTCTTAGTTATATGGTCAGAAATGTTCGGACCAGTTTACACGCACCTAAACTAATCATCCTTCAAATTTGGTCAAAGATAGGCCATCTCCATCAGGACTAGAAAATTCACGAGAGATAAATCTCTCGTGCCCTAATTCTAAAGAGTTGCCAAATTTTAAATTTAAAACATCTTAGTATATAATTCGTCTCTAGCCCTAGGATTCATGCTACCAATTAACCACGCTATTCTGTACACAAATTTTATATAAATTTTTTAATTATATAATATTATTCTAAATAAAATGACGTGGGTGCTTTCACTCATAACTTGTAAGTACCCAAACAAAAGAAATAAACTTTCCATTGGATTTTTGTTCCATCTTTTTCTTTTTCTTAACAAAAGTAATAACCGATAAAAGAGTGTGCCTTTGAATTTGTATACTGGCAAAAATTTCTTGGTAATACAACGTGGCAAAATAAGAGCATCTGTAATTGATCTGACAGGTGTCCAATTCTGCACTTGGTGACACGTGTAAGCCGGAGAAAGTCTGTAACTTGATGACTAGTACAATGTACATAACAATTTTGGAAGCATAGTAAGAGTTTGGATGGCATCACAGGCCGTGCAAGCTGCAAGTTGCAACTGCAGACATCTTACTTATGCCAGCACCGCCAATTGCATCATATTTTTATCTTCACTAGCATCAAGTACACATGCGATGCATGTGGGTAATTTGCTCTAATAAATTTTTAAAAATATTTCGCGTTTCCTCTGGTGACTGATGTTCTATTTCAACTTTTCCTCTATCTATAAAAGTACTTTTCAAATAATGTTATACAAATAGTTTTTTCATGCTGAATAATACGGTTGTTATGGTTCTTTTTAATTTAAAAGCAAAATGAGTTAGGCTTTCTAGGGTTTGGCTTTTCTTCATACTTTAATATTCAGAATTCTTCAGACTCTTTATCTCATTATATCACGTGTTAGTCACCCAGATCTAATAGATGATATTATCTTATCTAAACTCACGATTTTACTTTACATTAACAAAAACTAACAAAATAAGAATGTGGATTTGAATCGGCTAGCAATATTATCTGTTGTTATGATTCTTTTTAATTTGAAAGCAAAATGAGTTAAGTTGCTCTCCAGACCTTAATATTTAAAATTTATCCAAGGAATAGATGTTATTATATCATTAAAACCTAAGATCTTGTTTTGTTAATTGTTTTTAATGTTAAGAGAAATTATAAGTTTCAATGAAATAACATCTATCTGTTAGATTTGATTTATTAACAATGGGATAAGAAGTCTAAATAATTCTAGACATTAAGATTTGGAGGGTAGTTTTTTTTTTTTAAAGAAAAACTCCTATTATTTTAGCTCATAATTTAAAAATATTACTGTTATATTATTCTAATTAAGTTTTCTGCACGAATACTATCTTTTACACTTTTTGTTTCTCTATGTCCTAGGCATCTCTAAACCACAGGTTTAAGAAGCCATTGAACTAATATTGACAAACAAAATAATGGTCACAGCCATTTCCCCAAAGTCAAAAAGGAAAAACGAATGAACAAGCAATCAATGGCATGGTGTGCCTTGTAATACTTCATGGAGGGGGCAAATGCAAGCAAGAATTTGGATGATGGGCTTTGTTTTTTTGTTCGGTAATTGTAAACAAAGACATGAAAAGCATGGGGTGGGAATTTTGGAAATATTTTGTGAGAAGCAATGAGATGTTTTCCCAATGGTGCCAAAAAGAATGATGACCACGGAGCTTTGTCTATGGTGTGTTTATTTGGCCGCTTGGTTTTGGAGGTATCGCTGCAACGGAAATGGCTGCATTCATGTTGTCACGTGAGGCCACGAGGAATTGCAGGCAATCCATTAAAGCCCATTCCAATTTATATTGTTGGCCTTATCCCTTATTTTTTATTTTTTATTTTTTTGTTACGAAGTGGTCAAGCCTCATTTCTTTTTCTTTTTTTGTCTTTGCCACGAGGTGTCCAGGCCAGCTTGCGCGCACCACGACTAATCCCTGCTCACGGAACTGAGTCTGCCGCTGGCCACGAGGTGTTGCAGCTACCAAGACTCGAACTGGGGAGCAAACACAGTCGAGCCTCAGAGTCTTATCCAGTGGTGGACAAGCCACTGGACCACAAGCTCGTGGTTCAAGCCTTATTTCTTATTAAGTAAAAAAATTTTGCTCCCCAGTTCGAGTAGATACCATAATTTTTTTTTTTAATATTTCTTATCAAGTAAAAAAATTATTCACTTTGGAGTACTACTTTACTTTTGTTTTATCTCTCACAAATATAGTGAATTCTCTGAGTGACGGAACTAGGGGTGGCCATAGGCTCAATGCCCCGCTAGGTCCACCCAAACTCGTCCATCATTTATAGAGTTCAAATTTTTTTTGACCTAATTATATTAATGGGAAGGTTAGGGAATTTTGTTATGTAAAATAATATATTTATATATTTTATTAAATTCATGTAATCAGATTTTATGGTATCCACCATTATTGTTAGAGAAGAATATTATTTATTAAATTTTTTTTTGGGTTAAATGAAAGAGCTTGGACATGCAATTTTTATTTTGGATGAGTTTAAAATTTTGTTTTGGAGCTGATAAAAATTATTTTGTGTAGGTCTGGCCCGACCAATATCCACGCCTAGGCCAAACCAGAATTTTTGTTGGGGAGTTTAAAGTAAAATCTTTTCGTTGAACTGAGAGCCAAGGTAAACAATTTTAATTTTAAGGGGCAGTACACCATATTTTTTCTAAATATTAAAAAATCTATAAAATATAATAAGAATTTTAAAAATTTTGTGAGAAGTAGAATAAGAGTAATATAATGCTCTAAGAATACTGAATAATTTTTTCGCATAAGAATCACTACTTTTGTTTTCTCTGTACGAGACTCGACAATTAGCATGTGCAATGCAGCAACAAAGGTTAATTAAAAATTATTGAGTGCTTCATAGCAATACTTTTTCATGCCCCGCCTCTTGTGTATTCCGCGCAGTACCTCACCTAGCATGGGAATTTACAGTGCAGAACCCCCACCTATTACGGGAATTTGGATGTATTTTGAGAGGTGGTGCAAGACTCCGTGACGTTTTAGAGTTTAGAGGCATAGAATAATTTCTCAAGCATTACTATATCAAATTCATCAAGGTCAGTCAATTTGTTAGGTAGTTTCAGTTGTGATGTTTACTCTCAATATATTTTGTAGGTATTATACTGTAATACTTAAAGTTTGTAATAATAGTAAATACTACCTTACTATTTAAAATTTAGCCCATTTGTTAAATAACTTGATATGTAAGTTAGAAAAAATTCAGTAAGTAGTAGTCATGTTTTTAGAATACTACCTATAATATGAATTTTACCCTGTATTTGATGGGTTGCTCACAATTTAAAATCCAAACAATAGTTGTACCTTCCTGTTGAAAATTTTTCCGCCTACACAAAAAAACAGGATTACTTCACAATCATCATCACCCGTCACCCGTCACCCGTCAATTTGTTAAAGAGTTAGATACACATTGTTAACTTTATGTTTTTAATGAATAAGACATCAATCACTTTTTTTATGAAATTTTTATCACAATTTAGACATAATGTGAATTAGAAATTTTTATGATAGGAGATCAGAATGTTTTTCATTAGAGATGAAAAATTCGGGGTTTTCTCAATTTGCAAATTTATTTACATTAATAAATACATGTGAAAACTCCTTACTCATGTCTAATTAGTAGGGATAAAAATACGGTGATCGGAAAAAGTGATAGCTCTAGCATTTTTATTTAATATGCTAAATTTTTTAAGACAATTGATTATCCGCTAGTCAAGTTGTTATATGTGCTTGTGCATCTTGTTCATTTTTATGATGTTTATCAAAGTTATCAAGTTTATTTTATCAATTTATCATTTTTGGTTTCCAAAAGCACAAGATTTGTTTTTCATTAGAAATAGACATAAGAAGAGGATCTCATATGTTAAATAATGTGAACTCACCCGCTGGTGTTTATATGTGATGAAAATCTAACGAAAAGAAATGACAACTCTCGCATTACTCTCTATTTTCTTCATAAAAAGACACATGTCAGTTGATTCGAGGTCAAAAGATCATTTTTAGCAATAAATACGTCACGTGTATAGAATTAGAAACAATAGGCTAAGCATATATCTACGAAATAATTCAAATGACAAAGAGTAATCAGGTGAAAGCAATTGTTCAACAAATCTCTAAACCTGGGAGCGACTAATTGGTTAACATATATAGCAAAACAATTGGCCTCTTAGTAGTGGACACAGGAATCATGTTTAGCAGTGGTCAAACTCATTGGATGACATATATGTAGGGACCTAAATGAATACAATAGAAGTTTGGAGGCCAACTCTTAATAATTGAAGAATCTAAGAGCAAAAACTAGAATGACGAGGAGAAATCTAAGGTGGTAACATCACTGACTTTGGTAGATGGGGTGAAATTCTCGCACTTGTTCCTACGATCGTGAGTTCAAACCCACTTACGATAGTAATTCTCATGAACCAACATCTACCAACTTGCAACTTGGTGAAACTGGATTCAATTATAGCTCACTTATTTTCAAAGAGCCCAGTGGGCTAGAAATTTTTATGATAGGAGATCAGGATGTTTTTCCTTAGAGATGACAAATTTGGGGTTTTATCAATTTGCAAATTTCTCTACATTAATAAATACATGTGGAAACCCCTTACTCATGTCTAATTAGTAGTCATAAAAATACGGTGATCGGAAAAAGTGATAGCTCTAGCATTTTTATTTAATATGCTAAATTTTTTAAGACAATTGACTATCTGCTAGTCAAGTTGTTATATGTGCCTGTGCATCTTGTTCATTTTTATGATGTTTATCAAAGTGATCGAGTTTATTTTATCAATTTATCATTTTTGGTTTCCAAAAGTACTTCATTTGTTTTTCATTAGAGATAGACATAAGAAGAGGATCTCGTATGTTAAATAATGTGAACTCACCCGCTTGTGTTTATATGTGATGAAAATCTAATGAAAAGAAGTGATAACTCTCGCATTACTCTCTACTTTCTTCATAAAAAGACATATGTCAGTAGATTTGAGGACAAAAGATCATTTTTAGCAATAAATACGTGTGTAGAACTAGAAACAATAGGCTAAGGATATATCAACGAAATAATTCAAACGACAGAGAGTAATCAGGTGAAAGCAATTGTTCAACAAATCTCTAAACCTGGGAGCGACTGATCGGTTAAGATATATATCAAGACAGTTGGCTTCTCAGTGGTGAACACATGAATCATGTTTAGCAGTGGTCAAACTCATTGGATGAAATATATGTAGGGACCTAAATGAGTACCATAAAAGTTTGGAGGCCAACTGTTAATAATTGAAGAATCTAAGAGCAAAAACTAGAATGACGAGGAGAAATCTAAGGTGGTAGCTTCGCTGACGTTGGTAGATGGGGTGAATTTCTCCACCCCTGTTCATACGGTCGTGAGTTCCAATCCGCTTGCGATAGTAATTCTCATGAACCAACCTCTGCCAATTTGCAACTTGGTGGGACTGGATTCAATTATAGCTCACTTGTTTTCAAAGAGCCCAGTGGGGGTAGAAATTTTTATGATAGGAGATCAGAATGTTTTTCCTTAGAGATGAAAAATTCGGTGTTTTATCAATTTGCAAATTCCTCTACATTAATAAATACGTGTGGAAACCCCATACTCGTGTCGAATTAGTAGTGATAAAAATACGGTGATCGGAAAAAGTGATAGCTCTAGCATTTTTATTTAATATGCTAAATTTTTTAAGACAATTGATTATCCGCTAGTCAAGTTGTTATATGTGCTTGTGCATCTTGTTCATTTTTATGATGTTTATCAAAGTCATCAAGTTTATTTTATCAATTTATCATTTTTGGTTTCCAAAAGCACAACATTTGTTTTTCATTAGAAAGAGACATAAAAAGGGGATCTCATATGTTAAATAATGTGAACTCACCCGCTTGTGTTTATATGTGATGAAAATCTAACGAAAAAAAATGACAACTCTCGCATTACTCTCTATTTTCTTCATAAAAAGACACATGTCAGTTGATTCGAGGTCAAAAGATCATTTTTAGCAATAAATACGTCACGTGTGTAGAACTAGAAACAATAGGCTAAGGATATATCTACGAAATAATTCAAACGACAAAGAGTTATCTGGTGAAAGCAATTGTTCAACAAATCTCTAAACCAAGGAGCAACTGATCGGTTAAGATATATAGCAAGACAGTTGGCTTCTCAGTGGTGGACACATGAATCATGTTTAGCAGTGGTCAAACTCATTGGATGAAATATATGTAGGGACCTAAACGGGTACAATAGAAGTTTGGAGGCCAACTCTTAATAATTGAAGAATCTAAAAGCAAAAACTAGAATGACGGGGAGAAATCTAAGGTGGTAGCTTCGCTGACGTTGGTAGATGGGGTGAAATTCTCCGCCCCTGGTCATACGGTCGTGAGTTCTAACCCGCTTGCAATAGTAATTCTCATGAACCAACCTCTGCCAACTTGCAACTTGGTGGGACTAGATTCAATTATAGCTCACTTGTTTTCGAAGAGCCTAGTGGGGTAGAAATTTTTATGATAGGAGATCAGAATGTTTTTCCTTAGAGATGAAAAATTCGGGGTTTTCTCAATTTGCAAATTCCTTTACGTTAATAAATACATGTGGAAACCCCTTACTTGTGTCTAATTAGTAGTGATAAAAATACGGTGATCAGAAAAAGTGATAGCTCTAGCATTTTTATTTAATATGCTAAATTTTTTAAGACAATTGATTACCTGCTAGGCAAGTTGTTATATGTGCTTGTGCATCTTGTTCATTTTTATGATGTTTATCAAAGTCATCAAGTTTATTTTATCAATTTATCATGTTTGGTTTCCAAAGCACTACATTTGTTTTTCATTACAGATAGACATAAGAAGAGGATCTCGTATGTTAAATAATGTGAACTCACCGTCTTGTGTTTATATGTGATGAAAATCTAACGAAAAGAAATGACAACTCTCGCATTACTCTCTATTTTCTTCATAAAAAGACACATGTCAGTTGATTCGAGGTCAAAAGATCATTTTTAGCAATAAATACGTCATGTGTGTAGAACTAGAAACAATAGGCTAAGGATATATCTACAAAATAATTCAAACGACAAAGAGTTATCAGGTGAAAGCGATTGTTCAACAAATCTCTAAACCTAGGAGCAACTGATCAGTTAAGATATATAGCAAGACAGTTGGCTTCTCAGTGGTGGACACAGGAATCATGTTTAGCAGTGGTCAAACTCATTGGATGAAATATATGTAGGGACCTAAATGGGTACAATAGAAGTTTGGAGGCCAACTCTTAATAATTGAAGAATCTAAGAGCAAAAACTAGAATGACGAGGAGAAATCTAAGGTGGCAGCTTCGCTGACGTTGGTAGATGGGGTGAAATTCTCCGCCCTTGGTCATATGGTTGTGAATTCAAACCCGCTTGCGATAGTAATTCTCATGAATCAACCTCTGCCAACTCGCAACTTCGTGGGACTAGATTCAATTATAGCTCACTTGTTTTCAAAGAGCCTAGTGGGGTAGAAATTTTTATGATAGGAGATCAGAATGTTTTTCCTTAGAGATGAAAAATTCGGGGTTTTCTCAATTTGCAAATTCCTCTACATTAATAAATACATGTGGAAACCTCTTACTCGTGTCTAATTAGTAGTGATAAAAATACGATGATCGGAAAAAGTGATAGCTCTAGCATTTTTATTTAATATGCTAAATTTTTTAAGACAATTGATTATCCGCTAGTCAAGTTGTTATATGTTCTTGTGCATCTTGTTCATTTTTATGATGTTTATCAAAGTCATCAAGTTTATTTTATCAATTTATCATTTTTGGTTTCCAAAGCACTACATTTGTTTTTTATTAAAGATAGACATAAGAAGAGGGTCTCGTATGTTAAATAATGTGAACTCACCCCCTTGTGTTTATATGTGACGAAAATCTAATGAAAAGAAGTGACAACTCTCGCATTACTCTCTATTTTCTTCGTAAAAAGACACATGTCAGTTGATTCGTGGTCAAAAGATCATTTTTAGCAAAAAATACGTCACGTGTGTAGAACTAGAAACAATAGGCTAAGGATATATCTACAAAATAATTCAAACGACAAAGAGTAATCAAGTGAAAGTAATTGTTCAACAAATCTCTAAACCTGGGAACGACTGATCGGTTAACATATATAGCAAAACAATTGGCCTCTCAGTAGTGGACATAGGAATCATGTTTAGCAGTGGTCAAACTCATTGGATGAAATATATGTAGGGACCTAACTGAATACAATAGAAGTTTGGAGGTTAACTTTTAATAATTGAAGAATCTAAGAGCAAAAACTAGAATGACGAGGAGAAATCTAAGGTGGTAGCTTCGCTCACTTTGGTAGATGGGATGAATTTCTCCTCCTTTGTTCATACGGTCGTGAGTTCAAACCTGCTTGCGATAATAATTCTCATAAACCAACCTCTGCCAACTTGTAACTTGGTGGGACTGGATTCATTTATAGCTCACTATTTTCAAAGAGCGCAGTGAGATAGAGACTGCTATGGTCACGCCAAGACAGGTAGTTACATTGATCACCTCCTTACCCTCTTTACCCAGCTAAAAAAAGAGGGGGCATGGCCACTTAACGAGCCATGGCTCAGCTGGTTTCCAACAAACAAATGGTTCAAACTGGGTCAGATGACCAAGCTCATTAGAATTGTGAGGAGAATATCACAAACGAAGGAAAATTATATTTTCACATAATTTTCATGTAGAACCCTCTTTATTAGAATAATATGACAGTGAAACTTTTATAATAAAAAGTCATATTTGTTTGTTCATTGCATTAAAATAATAAAAATCTAATTACATCATTCAATATTTAATTTTTTTATATTATTTTTTTATTTGTATAGCATCGCTCAAATTCAAAAGGTTAATATGAGAGGAATTCAAGAATTCCCAAGCGAAGTAGTGAATCTAATTTGGATCCAAATGATAGAAAGAGGATACACATCTCTTCATTACCCAAGGGTGTGCTCAAGTTCATGGCTGGCCATTGTCGCGCGCAGATTTTTCGCACTCGAGGAATACTCACACAAGCGGGAAAAATGTTGTACTCTCTCATTAGAACTCACCCTCCTAAAAGAATGAGTGCGACTAGATTTGAATTGAAAACAGGTTTGAATAAAGGGCTTTTGAAAAAGATTCGGAGTCGCCACCTAACTTGATTAAGGTGAGTTAGGTCACCTAAAAACTAAGAATAATCCGAAGACTACACCTAGGGTTTTTGAAAAAAACAATTTTGAAAATATCTCCTCAAGAGAGGGTTTTTAGGAAAACAGGTTGTTTGGCAACCTTTGGAAAATATTTAGCCCTTTTTAGAAAAACAACTCCTTTTGGTCTTTGAAATCAGTGATCTAGGTTCGGAGGTTGGTTACGTGTAGGGAAGACGCACTAAGCTATCACCCTACCCTGCCCTTTCGGTACCTACATGTCAATCTACCCTAGATTCACCTATAAGAGTCTTTAACTAACTATAGTTCAATCCTATTCACTTTGAAAAACAATGTTTAGAAAACATGATGCATGATATGCAAGTGCAAATTAAGAGACTTGAAAAATAGATTTAGAAAGAGATTGATTTGAAATTGATTTGATTTGAAAATAGATTTGAAGAGATAGAATTGAAATTGAAAATTTTGAAAATAGAAATTTGAAAATGGAAAGTTTGAAAGTAGATGGGAATTTGAGATTTGAAAAGATTTTGGAAACCGCACCCATGAGGGTGGAATTGAAAGTTTGAAAAGTATTATGACCGCACCTATGGAGGTTGCCTACGTATTCCTTTGGGGGAATCAGTTCAGTCGTAGTTCGGACAAGAGTCCGATTGAAATTAGAAGAGTTGATTTGAAGAAGGAAATTGAATTGGAAATTGAATTTTATTTGAGATTAGAAGAGGAGATTGGAAATTGAAATTGAAAAATATTGGACTTTGATTTGAAAAGATAGATTTGGACTTGTTTTGGAAAAGAGAAGATTTAAGAAAACCTAGACTTAGGAAAGAGAAGAGACTTAGGAAAGATTTGACTTGGCTTAGAAGATTTGGAAAGATTGGATTTTAGGAGATGTTCGAATTAGGAAAGGTCCGATTTAAGAAAGTTTCGAAATAGGAAAGTTTCATTTTTGGAAAGTTTTCGAATTAGGAAAGTTTTGAATTTAGGAAAGTTTTAGGTTTAGGAAAGTTTTGAATTTAAGAAAGTTTGGAAATTGGAAAGTTTTGAAAATTGGAAAGTTTCATTTTGAGAAAGGTTTGAAAAAAGAAAAAGGAAAGTTTTCAATTTAGGAAATGTTTGAATTAAGAAAGTCTTAAATTAAGAAAGTTTTGAGTTTAGAAAAGTTTTAGATTTGAAAAGATTTTGAAGTTTTGGAAAGTTTAGAATTTAGAAAGTTTTTAGGTTTAGAAATATTTAACTTAAGAAGGTTTCAAATTTAGAAAGTTTTGAATTTGGAAAGATTTGAAATTTAGAAAGTTTAAGATTTAGAAAGCTTTTGAGTTTGAGTTTTTAGAAAATCTTGAAATTAGGAAAGGTTTGAGTTTAGGAAAGATTTGAAAGCTTGGATTTGAAAAAGATTTTGGAAAGGGGTAGAATTAGGAAAGGGTTGAACTAGGAAAGATTTGAAAGTTGAGTTTTAAAGTTTAGGAAAGATTTTTATGTTCAAGTTTTGGAAACTTAAGATTTAGGAAAGTAGAAGTTTAGGAAGGATTTGGATTAGGAAAGAGTTGGATTTTGAAACTTAAGGAAAGGTTTAAAGTTTAGGTTTAGGAAACTTATGGTTTAGGAAGGAATTGAATTAGGAAAGGTTTGGATTAGGAAAGGATTGGATTTGGTTTCCTAAACGGGGAGATTTGATTTGGCAAGGATTTGGAAAGGGAGATTCTAGAAACCCTAGATTTGAAGGTATGAAATTTTAACGTAGAAAAGAGGTTTTGGAAACATGTATAGTTTTGATGTAGAAAACGAGAGGTTTTGGAAACCTAGGTTTAGGGCAAAGTTTGAAAACCATGTTTTTGGAAAGAAAATTAGGGTTTCCTAATTGTGAGTTCTAGGGCTTGACTTGGGCTCTAAGGAAAGAGTTTTTGGAATGTGCGTTTTTAGAAACGCAAATTTTAGAAGAAAAATCCTAGGGAGGAGTTTTTGGAAAGTAAATTTGGAAAGAGAGTTTTTGGAAAGATTTTTAGAAAGAAGGAGTTTTTGGAAAGTGTATTTTTGGAAACGAAGATTTTAAAAGGAAAATCCTAGAGGGAAATTTCTAGAAGGAAGATTTTAGAAAGAGAGTTTTTGGAAAGATTTTTAGGGAGCGTTTTTAGAAAGTGAATTTTTAGGAGAGAGAGTTTTGGAAAGGAGTTGAAAAAAGGGGGTTTTGAAAAATAGATTTTGGAGGGGAGTTTTTGAAAACAATTTTGGAGAGGAGAGTTTAAGGAAAGTATGTTGAAAAAGAGATTTTTTAGGAAGAGAGACTTTTTGAAAAGAGAGTTTTTAGAAAGTATGAAAACGTCTCACTTTCCTAAAGCGATTCTAGCCATAAGAAGGCTAGAACCACTTTAAGAAAGTGGTTTTGAAAAACAATAAGATTTGAAAATATAGACCAAAAAGGTCACTTTTAATGTAACACTTTCCTAAAGCAACCCTAGCCATGAAAAAGCTAGAATCACCCTAGAATTGTGGTTTTGAAAACATGTTTTTGAAAAAGAGATTTTGATGCAATTTTGAAAACAAGTTTGAAAACGTTTTGAAAAACAACTTTGAAAACGGTTTTTGGAAGATGCAAGACTATGATATGCACAATGCAATTTGGGGTCGTGAACATACAAGGTTAAGGCTTCACCACATAATCAAGGGGGCCGGACCCACGTGGTCTTTGGTTAGACTAGAAGAAAGCCCCCGACACGGTGACCCTCTAATAGTCCAATCCTACACATGGACCGGGAATCCCCTTGTTTCAAGCATGCAAAGAAAGGGGGGGAAAGAGATGGGGGATTAAAATAGAGAAAACCCAAGTAGGTTGGAGAGAGAAGAGAGAGGGGGGAAGTGCGGAAATTTAAATAGGGAGCCTACCTTGTATCTTGTTATTTGCGCGCCGTGCGGTCTTCAATCTTCGGTCTTTGTCTTGATCTTCTTCCTCAACCTTCAAGAATTGTCTTCAAGCTTTAGATGGCAGCCCTTCAAGTCTTTAAAAGATGGTTGAAGGCTAGTGTATGAGTGTATGGGGGAATGAATAAGTGTATAGGAGACTAGGGTTTGTGTAGGGTGGCTAGGGTTTGGAGAACCTAAGGAAACTAGGGTTTAAGAGGTGCTCGAGCTCTGTATATCGAAATATAGGATTCTTAGGTTAAGTTTGCAGACCTCCTTCACATTGAATGAGGCTCTGTATTTATAGAGGTTGGACAAAACTGGGGCCTGTTGCAGTGGCGCCAGGCCAAATTCTACACTAGCGCCACTAGGAGTGGCGCCAGGCCATTTTTTGGCTTGGCGCCACTACTAGTGGGGCCAGCCAATTAGGAAAGATTTAAGGTCAGCAAGCAACGTATCTTTGACTAGATTTGGGCGCTTGTACTAGTGACTACCATGCAATTTTTAGCCTGACTTCACTAAAAGTGACTCCGGAAAGTCCGGGAATGATTTGGAGGAGCCGAGAATGGCTCGGAAGGCCGGAAAGGAGCAGGAACACTTAAAATAGTGTCCTGGAGGTATTTGACTTGAAAAGTGAGGACAAAATGTGTCGGAAAGGTTGACCGGGCCTTTAAGGGCAAAACGGTCAATCGGACCGGAAAACTGCCGGGGCGAACCCGGATTGTCCCGGAAAAAGACTTGGGATCTGGAAACATTATTTAGAATGTTCCCAGAGGTTGCCGGTTTGATTTCCAGAGCCGGCATGATCGGAAAAGGAGACCGGCCCACTAGGGGCAAAACGGTCATTTTGCACCGGGTTGGCCAAAACTGACTCGGAATGATCCGGGAAGATAAGGAAAGGCTGAGAATACTACAAGAAGCATTCTCAGGAGGTTACCGGTTTGATACCCAGAGCCGGTGTGGTCGGAAAAGGAAACCTGCCCACCAGGGGCAAAACGGTCATTTTGTACCGGGTTGGCCGGACTTGACTCGGAATGATCCGGAAAGGTAAAAGAAGATTGAGAATACTATAAAAAGTAGTCTCAGGAGGTTACCGGTTTGATACCTAGAGCCGGCGTGGATGCTTAGGGGCAAAATGGTCATCTTGACCGGAAAGTCTCGGAAAAGGTCCTAATGGTAGTCTGGTCATTTTTCACCGAAGTGAGCTAACAGGCATGGGTGTTGACCTAGGTTTTGAGTGTTTCCGCCACTCTAACGGTGTGAGTATTTCCGATACTCAGACGGGGTTGATGATTTGTGAGTATTTCCGCTACTCGGACGGGGTTGAGTATTTCCGCTACTCAGACGGGGTTGATGATTTGGGAGTATTTCCGCTATTCGGACGGGGTTGAGTATTTCCGCTACTCTAACGGCTTTGTGAGTATTTCCGCTACTCTAACGGCTTTGTGAGTATTTCCACTACTCTAACGGTTTTGTGAGTAGTTTTGCTACTCAGACCGTCTCGAGGAATAAACTGTCTCGAGAGAGGGATTGGAAAGGGGTCTTACCGTCTCCGAAGAGACGTGCCTGGATTGGAACCGTCTCGAGGAATAAACTGTCTCGAGAGTGGGATTAGAAAGGGGTCTTACCATCTCCGAGAAGACGTGCCTGGATTTGAGTGTTTCCGCCACTCTAATGGCGGTCGTCGTGACACAGGGATTTGTTGCCAATTCCCTATATCGACCTATTCGTGAGTATTTCCGCTACTCTAACGGTTTTGTGAGTAGTTTTGCTACTCGGACCGTCTCGAGGAATAAAATGTCGAGAGAGAGGGATTGGAATTGGAATAAGAAAGGACAATGCCCCTAAGGGCATTTTGGTCATTTTGCCTCTATTTGGGCCTGACAGGCCTGCGAAGCGATGGAAAGGCGGAATTTGGACCTAGAGAATTGGTTTCAATTGGAAATATGCCCAAAATGACTTGAAAACAAGTCTGGACGGAGTGTAGATTGCCGAGCAGTCAAAAATGGGGTGTTTACAGCCATGTCTATGAGAAATATACCCTATCTATCATTTACCCCTTGAGTTGCAATCAAATCGTTTGGTATCAACTTTTCATTTAATTTTTTTGAAGTTTATAAACAAAAAAAGTTAAATTTTTTTTTTTTTGTTTATCTTTAGCTAAAGTAAAGCTAAAAAAGTTAAAAAGTTAAAAAAAACTTAATTTTTTTACTTGTAAACTTAAAAAAAAATTAATAAAAAAAACTGTACCGAACGGCCATAACCTTACTATTCTTTTTCACATAAACTTGTGGGTCCCTTGTAATCATGGGACCCTGATATATTCGTGTAAATTTGTATTCAGTGGTCCATCTATTCTGTTGAGCAAATAATTGATGGGATTCAATTTTGGTGTCCGCTCCGCAGTAACCCCCATTTTACCACTCGGTCCAAGACACCAGTTAAAGTGTTGTCCTTTAATAATGCGAGAAAATTTGCAGTAAGAGAAAAATGACGATGCAATATTGCAAGGAGAGCACATATCTATGCATTAAACAAATACATGATTATATATCTCCTTTCCAACACTCATAGCCGTTATATCCACAACAAAATAACTTCATCGTAATAAAATTGCATTATTTGTTATGGTGCAAAAATATAAGCACTCATGCAGTTTTGAAGAGAATTTTCACCTATAGACCTTTGTATATTTTATTTTATTTTATTGCTTTTATTAATTTTCAGGTCACTAAAAATGTAAGAACAAAACAAATTCCCAACTTTTAGATTTCATGCTTAGCCAAAAAAATGTTGCCATGATCCATTTGTGTAGTGCAGCAAAACCTTTATAGTTGTATGAAACATCAATTCCCAATAGGGCTAATAGGCCTCAATCATCAAGTCAGTTCTATGTAATTGTTGGAATATTTGATGTGACACACTAACTTTGAGCCATTGTTAAGGTGAGACTCATATGTTTTTTTAGTGAGTTTAAGGTGCTTTGTATTTTTCTTTATGAGAAGATGAAAAATAAGCATTTACTTGCTCAAATTCAGATAAATTTGAATGAGATAATGGTCTCCAAAGTAAGTACCATGAGTATAGTTATTAGGTGGAACTAAAGGCTTGTCCCATATTGATTTTCTATTGAAAAATTAATAGGTATATAAAGCTTAAGTTTAGAGATGGGTTTGGGCCCCAAAGGACACCTCACTTTTGTGGAAGGGGGAAGACCTATGAAACTCATGGGTTAGCCCAATACTCCACACACGCGCGCCGCCGCCCGTCTGGCTGGCTTGATTCGGGTTCGATTAAAATAATATTAAAAACCTTAAGCCAGTTTAATATTTAATTTTTGGACATGGTCTGAACCGGATGTGTGTGAACCAGCCGAGAACCGAACTGGTTCAAGTTCAAATTTAATTCCAACAATCGCGACCCTTGCATAGTGGTTGTTAATTTGTTAAAGTTCTATTTTCGTTGCATGTTTAACATGATAAGTTGTATGAGTATATCTTTATATATCTTAAATGCTACATGTTGTTTGTCTTACCATGCTTATGTGTTTTTGATGAAAGTATGACATGTGGTTGAAAATTTTTTATTGCTGGAGATTTTAATTTCATTTGAGAAATTAAAATAGTGTTATTCTATAGTTTCTAACATTAAGAATATGAGCATATGATACCTTGTGTATTAGAAAATTTAATTGCTAGAGTCTTTAATTTCTTGTAAGAAATTAAATTTGTGCTATTCTATAATTTCTAATCATAAGAATATTATCATGTGTTTACAGTTCACATGATGGACATTTGGGAAGATGTGAGTCAAAACTGGTTTGGTAAGAATGAGTTAAAGAATCCTGCACAACCAGCGGATCCTTCTGTGTTACACATGATGTATCATTTTTATGGCCTAGAGGACGTTGTTCTTCCTAAGCTAGTGGCACTGCCTATTTTGTTAGGGTAGGTGATTAAATCGAATGAGGCAGGACCAAGGCACTATCAAAACTACTACAGGAAGATTTGATGCACCGCTCGCAAGAGCGTTCCGTGTCCCGCTTACTTGCAGAGGTTGAGGCTTCTAGCACAACCCGAGGGTTCTCACGATGTGGACTTTCTTTATCGGCCAAACACCCTCGAGTGCGCGCAAAAGAGGACGCTTGATCCTGTGTTGGTAGTGATTGAGAGTTCCTCGTCTAGAGGATCATCTAGTTTCTTGTTATATTTTAGTATAGTTAATTTGGTTAGTATGATAACTTGTTTAGTTGCTAACCTTGGAACACTTTTAGTGACCATATATGTATTTGTATATATCTATTTTTGTGATGGTAATGACATATTTAACTTTTATGTTAATTGTTATGTATTGATTGTATTTCATAGTGTTTCTTGAAATATAATAAAATTACGAAGATACCATCGAAGAGTATACTTAGAGTTATCCACGTTCCTAGTGGTACTACCGGAATTTTATACTTAAAGTAATCAACACACATGTTATAATGTTCAAATGAGTATGAGAACGAATATAGTAAACGAGTAAAAGGTATTGGACATGGTGATGATGTAACGTCCAGATTCATCTGTCTATAAACACCTAGTTGATTCAGTAACTTAATTACTGGAAAAATAAAATCCAACTCTTCATTAAATTAATGTGTACTACTTTGTTAAATTCTGGATAATCTAGGAAATGTGGGGGAAAGATTGTTTTCTTAAAAACATGCTCTCATTAGGACACCCCACAAAACACTGTGTTAACATGGACAGAATTATAGCTCCAGTTATCCGTAATCTAAATTATAAAATCATGTGAGGGTTTATACCCCGATCTGCTTGAACATAGTTGTGCATGTGAATGTTGTGGTAGACGATAATCCATCTAATATGCTAGAATCATTCGAGAGAGTATTTTCTAATTCTAGAAGTGGGACATTCTTTAGGAATGGACTTCCTTGTGCATTTGCTTTTCACTCTAAGGGTCTTAAAGACTTTATGAATTAGCAAGAGCTCCAAGACTCTAAGTCTATGATGGGAAGGAAGAATAGATCTACATAAATAAAGGAAAGAGTGACTGATCCGAGTGTTTCTAACTTTTAAAATCAGAAGTGAAACCTCAAGAGAAAAAGAACTAAGTGCAGTCTCGATAACTTTAGTAAAGTAAAGAGATGTACAAAATTTCTTTATATCTGAACCACAATAATAGTTTACATATAGGTAAAACTAAATGAGTAAGAGACGATCTGCCTGATGGATCTAAGAATAAGGTTATCCAAATGGTTCAAGGAGTAGAGTCTAAACTTAAATACTTAATAGATATATGACGAGATCTAGTCTCAGTAGTTGTGACTTCGTGATGTGAGTTCACGCAAGTGGCAAGGGTAAACATATCTTGGCAGGGTTAATCCACTGGAAAGTGATAGCCTTGTGCTACAAATGAGCACTGGTCACATATACATCCAGAAGTATTAGAGGGTACACTGTGAAAATTGGATTTATATATCAGAAGACGCTAAATCCACAAATGGATAAAGTCTTAGAAGAAGTGCATTAATTTCTTAGGAAATTCTCGCAATGGAAGTAAACAGCTAGATTTTGCGAAGGAATCAAGAGCTAGGGAAGAAATATCAAGTGACTTCTTAAACGTCTTAAGACACAGAGAATTCCCGATAATGACAAAACACGACAAACATGTTTGTTAAAGGTCATTACTCATAGGAATGTAATATTCAATGATTAATAATTTAATCAAAGGATATTGAGAGATCATCTTACTATTAGGCCTGATAAGAGATCGAAATTCATTCATCGCAAGGATTAGGCATTAAAGCCTATTATCTTAACGGTTACCTTAATGGCAACCCAACCCAGTTGACTGGAGATCCCAAGATTTAGGTTCAACGAGACAACCGAATTAAGGACGACTTAGTAATCAATGGGGAACTTTGTTCCACTACCTAATTCTATGGTGAAATATTGATTACTTGAAATATTGTTAAGATAAGCTACACATTTTAATACAGAACAAGTAGGGCAGGCTACTCATATTAATAAGTCTATACTTTTAATGATTCTTATTACTTGGATACCAAGGGGAGTATATATATCTGCTCACTCTATAAGAAATCACCTATATGAGTGAGAAGGGGCCGCTTCTGTGAGAATTGTAAAGGTTTCAATTCTCTAAAAACACTCATTAATACCAGGATCGTTCAGGGCCAAAATGAACACAAACAAAGAATCAAACTTCGATAAAGAAGAAACCGTGTGAGTACTGTTGTCTCGATTTATACAAACGGTAAAACAGTTCAAGATATCATGTTCACTGGTTAACCAATAAACCCGAAAGTATTTCACTAAGGAAGGTTCAAAGCCAAAAGCCACATTTCTTGATGCAGTGCCTTTTCCGCTATACTCTCTCGTTTACATTTGTGCATCTGTATTTCTTTGTGCATTGTTTTTTGACAGCCATTCTCAATTATGTGGAGGATTGTTGAAATATTTGGTGTGACACACTAACTTTGAGTCATTGTTAAGGTGAGACCCACATGTCCTTTTAATGGGTCCAAGGTGCTTTGTGTTTTCCTCCATGAGAAGATGAAGAACAAGCATTTACTTACTCAAATCCATAGAGGTTTGAATGAGATAATAGTCTCCAAAGTAAATACCATATGTATGGTTAGTGAGTGGAATTAAAGGCTTGTCCCACATTGATTTTTTATTGAAAAATTGATGGGTATAAAAAGCCTAGGTTTAGAGATGGGTTTGGGCCCTAAGGGGCACCACACTTTTGTGAAAGGGGGAGGACCTATGGAACCTATGGGTTGACCCAATACTCCACACGTGGCCGCACCGCTGCCACAGTCCGGCTCGCTCGGCTAGGTTCGGGTGCGGGTGCAGGTATGATTAAAATAATATTAAAAATGTTTGGGCCGATTTAATATTTAATTTTTGGACACGATCTGAATCAAATATGTGTGAACCGAATGGGAACTAAACCGGTTCAAGTTCAAATTTAATTCCAACGATCGTGACCCTTTCTAAGGGTGCATTTCGTTGGCACCATTTCGAAGGGGTGCGAATTTTTCTATATATAGAAAGAATCCCCCTCCGAATTAGATTTAATTTTTTTATAAATATTTTGTGTCGTCTCTCTCTCCTACTCTCACGCTCCAACGAACTGCTGCAGCGACGACCAGATTCCAGCGAAGTGTTACCTAGATTCCAGCAACTGTTTCAGGGGACTTTTGAATTTCATCACTTTCTGACTTAGAAATTCTGTACAAATTTTTGTCTAGGTTTTCTATCCGGTTAATTCTTTATTTTACCAGTCGTGTTTTCAAATGATTATTTTTATGTGTTGTGTGATGTGATGAATTTCTCTAAAAATTCAATCACTTTGTTCTGTGATTTTGTATTGAATTCTGTGTTAAAATTTTACAGAATTACAATATATTTTCAGCATAGGAAATAATGTCTTTTCATTATCATACCATATTGATTTTGTTAAAAATGGTGTAGGTTTCTGTATAAAATTTACTTTCATAATTTTGTGTTGAATTAGACAGAAATTTTCTTATGTTTTTCCTCATACATATTGTATTCATATTGTACATGGAGAGAGTAGAATATAACGTTTGCATCTACTGAACCTGAATATTGTAGAACTATTTATTCAGTGTCGTGATCATTTTATCCTGGAGACAGACATCCTTTAATCTTATGAGCACCTGGGTGGGGGGCGAATTTGTTTTAATGAGAGAGTGTGCAACATTCGACTTGATCTACTTTTCATTGCATATTTTATTACATTAGCGCCTATGAATTGTTTAGTATACCATGTTACATTATTACATATACGTTATTTATTATTTTAATTTCACTTTATTATGGCTACAATTTATATAAAAAAATTATAAAATATTTTTTCAACAGTAATCACTTCCATCGGTAGAAGCATCTCTCTCAACCTTTGTACATTTTAGTCATGCACTATAAAAAAGTGAAAAATGGATTCCATTTGTTTCATATGCAAAGTACCTCAAAATTTGGAAGGATGATCTCATTTGTCTGCGTGTCTTAGGCTTGGGTTATATAATTAAAAAATTCAGATAAAAATTTGGTACACAACTATATAATTGAATCACTTTAAAATATTACACCCATCAATCATAATAACTCTTATTTTTAAAATTTCATTGTCACGTCACTCTTAAAAAAATTTTTTACAGACTTCAATGAAAAAATAATATTTTTCTATAGGCTTTTAGAAGTTAGGACCTACTTTAATTGATATTCCTTCTAACTTTAGTTGGTCGCTACTTGCCATAGATATTTACCTGCAACTATAGATATTTGTTCAACGTTATCGCTATAAGAATCAATAATGTTTGTCTACTTTTTTTTAATGACAAAGAATCCCACCCGCCTCATATCTCATGGAGTACAAGGTCGACAAGTGTAAACTCTAAATATTATGCAAATCAATTAAGCCAAGGTGTATGACATTCATGAGATTCGAACCCAGAATATTGTATCACTTGCCGCAGTGTGCAGGTCAGTTCCACCCTCAAAAGGATAAAAATTATGCAAATCAATTAAGCCAAGGTGTATGACGTTCATGACATTCTAACCAAGAATGTTGTGTCACCTGCCCTAGTGTACAGGTCAATTCCACCCTCAAAAGGACTAGTTAGAGTTCTTAACATGCCCACACTTCTGTGATAGTCTCTCACCCTTAATTCTAGAAGTATTCAAGTTGGGTTCTGCACTCAAAGAGATTAGTCACATTTAAATATTCTTAACACCTTCTACACGTTCGATGTGTGGGATTCAACACTTGGTCACACGACCATAACACCTTGGCCTCAGGCGATCCTACCTGCATAGGGCTAGGATGGAAAGGAAGACTAACCAACCCAGTAGGCTCCAGGGCAAGAGGTCAGCCGTACAAGACATCTGGCGTAGACAACCTTGATGCTTGAATCCAAGATCGCTTGTAGCTGAGAGAATTTCATCACACAACTTGATCATTGGAAAATGTATGAAAAATTTTCATGCCATTATTTATATTTCCGATTATAATTTCTCTTTATGGGTCAATTGGAGATTTTAACCCTCATTTTTATTATTAGAAGAAGATTTTGAGTTGCAACCATGATGATGTGCTTGTAAAAAAAAAGAAAAAATGCTAGCATTAGTCACAAGTGTTGGTTACTCACGGCTGATGCTAGTCATGTTAGCAGGGACTAAGAATGGACATTGATCAGGTCGGGTTGGCCCTACAATAAAAACATTTTCCATCAGGCCTAATACCAAATCGTAAGTCTGCCCATCCTAAAAAAATTTAATAAATATTTTTTTAAAAAATAATATTAAATAATATAAAATTTAATTACACAGTTATTAAAATATAAAAAATATATTATTTTATTTATGTTCACAGCTAGGCCGGGTTTCAAGCAAAATTTCTAGGCCTGCCCATTAACCTAATTGGGCCCTAAAAAAAATTTTAAAACCATATAAATGATGGGTTGGCCAAGTGAGCAATAGAGCCTATAGCCACCTTTAGCTGGGACTCACCAGTTGCAAGTGGGCTCATGCTAAGCTAACAAATATCAATTGACGAGTGATCAATACTTGCCATTGATGCTAGGCTAATTTTCCTAACAAAGAGGAAATTGAAGTTATTTCCTAACCTAGGTGGTGATTCAACTTAATACAGTATCCTAGGTTAAGCGTCATTTCAAATGGTGTTTTTATTGAAAACGCTTTTTGAAATGACATTTATTAAGTGTATTTCTTGTAATATGTCCAATGAAAAAGTGAAAATACACCAGCATATAAATGCTTTTTCAATTAGTTTTTTTTAAATAACGCTTTTGAAAAAGTGTTTTTTCCTTCTTAAAAAT
Source organism: Euryodendron excelsum (assembly GCA_033060915.1). Taxonomy (NCBI): domain Eukaryota; kingdom Viridiplantae; phylum Streptophyta; class Magnoliopsida; order Ericales; family Pentaphylacaceae; genus Euryodendron; species Euryodendron excelsum. The sequence goes on along the minus strand of CM065377.1, from coordinate 54,906,621 downwards.
GCCTTTTCAAATAGCATTTTATATCCTAATACAAAACCCTAGCTAGCTCTCTCACTGTGATCCTTCTCTCTCAAATCTCTCACCCTTCTCTTTCAGTCGTCTCTCTATTTCTCTCTCAGAACTTTCTCACTCTCCCTTCTCTCTCTCTCACACTCTGTTGATCTCTCATCTCACTTGAAACGTATCAAACCAACTTCGCGGATCGTCTAACACCCACTTCAGCTAATAGCTCTATCAGGTTCTCTCCCTATTCCCTTTGTATCCAAGGTATGAATCATATGTGCCAAAAACATAATAGTATGCATGTACCGTCAATGGATTAAACTTAAACCCTTTATTCTAACAGTTACATGGGTGAATCTTGTATGTATCCCTAATTTATGCTTTATTCATTGCATCTTAATGAAGTTTTACTTTTCTTTTTAGTGAAAAATTGAAACACATGAATGAAATTTAAAAGCATTACTTATCTTGATTGGCTAGGACTATGGGTAGATTCTCACAAGTTATATTGTATAGATAAGTGCATCTCTTAGTACTACTGTGGTCTAGGAATAAGATATTCTTTTAACATATCTTATAGCATGAAATAGTTGGATTTAAATAGTGAAATCCAAAAAGAACTCACCCGTTCCCTATTTCTTGATGACCTACTAAATTATGACTAGAAATGGAGGCACACTTAAATAAAAATAAATAAATTCACTTTGTTGTTTGTCGCTGATGACAAGATATGACACTTATATGAAAAAACTTGATGAAGAGTTGATGGCTTGGGCAACGGTAGAAGGCATGAGAGGTTTAAAAACTGAATAATTATGTGAAACATAGAGAAAATATAATTTTTATATAAGTGATAAAATACAATAAGAAATGTGATTATGATAACATAAAGAAAATATAGTGAGAAACCGGATAATGGATAAAATTATTATGTAAGCATAGATAATCTTGGGAGACACCCAATTTAATTTTTATGTAATTCATGGAATGATACAATGGAATTATGGGCATAATACATAAGTTTGCGGTTCTATTAATATCTATAGAAAGTCTTGATAGCGGAAGAATTGTGTCAGTATGGATCTTTTCTTCTATCTAAATTATTTGTTTGTAATATATGTATTTGATGGTAGACACAGTTAAGTAATGACGACAATGGTAATGTTTTATTAGGGAAGAAGATAGTAAAAGATCGTCGAGAAAATATAACCTATGATATAAGAGCTAATGGCTGCTATGATGTAGAATTGGGAACCTCACTTGCTGGGTTACAAAAAATGACCATGCCTATGATGGCTGAGTATGGAGAACATGTGAATATAAAGTTCACATGTAGATACCCTTCCTGACGAATTGGAGAAGTCTTGCTATATAAGAAGTTGTTCAATAATGCATGACATTGCAAACTATCTTGAATCTCCCTTCAAGATATACTGACTTGCATTGCATTAAAATATACGTTGTGAAGGAGAGGAGTATAATGACCACCAGTGTCAGTCGTGCAGATGTGAATTAGAGAGATGTCTAGTTCTACAATGAACTCTTATCGCACGCGCGCGCCGAGAGGGGGGGTAGTTTGTGGATATTTACTGAAATGCTTACACTTAGGCAGAGTAATCAAAGCGCGATACCAGAGGATGCGTCGAGGCAACAAATGTCTAACTTTTTCATTCCAAATGACGATTACTCGAAGGGCCAGAATAATTTTGAATAATTTTAAGATTTTCACATTCCAGCTACGCCTCACCCAGAATATGCTTCAGGTCAATGGGGGTGCGCAAAGGCGAGAGATCCCAGTGCAAGTATGGATCCCGTGGAACGGTTCGATGGCTTAGATGAGATTGGGAAACGGGTAAATGAAGATGTTGATGTTCAATCCGTTGAATCAAACGAAGATATTAATGTTTTAATGACAAATGAAGTAAACGACGACTCTAATGACGATGGACATTAACAAGTAAATATTGCTTACTTAAATGACACTTCAGTGCCCTTTTTTATAAACCTGGATGGGGTAGATGATACCATAACTGGTCGAAATTTATATGATCACGGTTCGACATGGTCAGACCCTAATCCAGAGTTTGCAAAAGGGATGAATTTTAAAGATAAGAATGCAGTTATTAGTGCATACAACTGGTATCATGTGAAGAAAAACAAACATTATTATGTTGTAAAAACAAATAAAAAAGTATGGAATACCATGTGCATTCACGATTGCCCGTGAAAATTGCGTGCGTGTTTGAAGAAGAAGCATACTTTCTTTAAGATCACGCAATACCTTGGGTCGCATACCTATTTATATGGGATGGACATTGTAGATCACCGCAATATGAATTAGACATTCATTGCACACATAATTATGTCTTAAGTTGCAATAAGTTGTTTTGAGTTTTCAATTTAAACTAAGACATATAAATTTATGTATTGATGTTCTTCCTTGGTAAAGTTTAAGTATTCGTTTGGTCATGTATAGTAATTGGGGTATTTAGTTTTTTCTTTGTTTTTTTTGTACACAGTAAGGTTTGTTGTGGAAACTTTTTTGGAAGTAATTTCATATTAGGGTTTTTTGTAAAAAAATGTGTATAAATAAATTATAGTTCATCTTGTATGTGAGCCTTTGTTCTAAGGTGTCATGTCAATGTTAAAGCATGGCTTGTCCTTGAGCCTTCACGTGAAGGCTGCACAAAAGGCTTGTCCTGCAACCCAATGAATTGACGTGAACCCCTTTACTCATGCATTGTACCGTATTGCCTATATATACGTTGTGTGATTACGTGAAGAATTGTTAAACCATACTTCCAAAGATGCCAAAGCGAAAAGATTATTTGGGGCATCGTTCAATCGTTCGATTCCAAGTGATGACACAGATGAAAACCAATTCTCAGTCATGTATATGGTGCGTACATAAATAAACCTAGTCAGTAACAAATGGTATGGGCGAAAGCATTGCTTTCTTAATTTACCTATCCTAATGCACGATATGATAGGTCCGGTCAGCCATATCTTCATTGGCAATGCATCCTTACGTCCACCCCACAGGGTGACCGACGACCAATGCATAAGGTTGTCGTGAAAAGACTTGTTTGATAAAGGTGTGAACAAGAGATGTATTACTGATAGCATTGCCTTTGTATCCCAAAAGCCCGTTCAGCTAAGTTGTTCAGTAAGTCATCTTACAGTAAGGTTATGAAAGCACTCAAACGCGAGATTGATCAAATACAACGAAAGTTAGATAGATATCATTTTACAGAACATGCGAAGAAAGAATGTGTTGATTCAATACGATGAATAATAGAAATTATTAAAGGTCCATTGCTAGTTTCTGGCCCAAAACTTTTAGACTTTTCAGAAGAAAAAGGTCATAACAACTTTGTTAACTATCTACCTAGTAGCCTTAGTATTGTTGGCAAAGCACTATGTTGTTATGAACATGGTCTATAAAACTTGTTTCACTTTGTAGTTTAGTATGATGTAAAATAAGTTATTATGTTTTCATGTAATATATGTGTGAGTTTGGTTTGGGTTATATTTGTCATTTTATATTTCATGCCTTTTATATTCATGTTATTCAACTCATCCGTTGGAGTACCGAAATTGGGAGGAAGGGTCCGAAGAGTGCGAAACTTGACAGGAGGCACCGGTGTGTCATGAGTGGCGTGTGGGAATTGACAGCACATCAATCGGAGTCTTGATTCATAAGTTATGTAAGCTTTTGTGATTTTGAAACTTAGATTTTCAGAGTTAGGTTAACTTAGCCGTTGGGGTATCGAAATAGGGAGGAAGGGTCCAGGGAATGCGAAATTTGACGGAAGGCACCGGTGTGTCATGATTGATGTGTGAAAGTTGATGGCACACCAATCGAAGTCTCGATTCATAAGTTGTGCAAGCTTTCGGGATTTCAAAAGTTAGATTTTGGAGTTAAGGGGTACCGAAATGGGAAATAAGGGTTCGGGGAGTACGAAACTTAACGGGAGGCACTGGAATGTCACGATTGACGTGTGAGAGTTGACGGTATCTCAATCGGAGTCATGATTCATAAGTTATGTAAGCTTTCATGATTTTAAAACATAGGTTTTCGGAGTTAGGCCAATTAGGCCGTTGGGGTATCAAAATGGGAAGGAAGAGTCCAAGGAGTACGAAACCTGACAGGAGGCACCGATGTGTCATGATTGATGTGTGAGAGTTGACGACATGTCAATCGGAGTTTCGGTTCATAAGTTATACAAGCATTCAGGATTTCGAAACTAAGGTTTTCGAAGTTAGGCCAACTCAACCGTTGGGGTAACAAAATGGGGAGAAATGGTTCAGGGAGAAACTTGCTGGGGGGCACCGGTGTGTCACGATTGACGTGTGAAAGTTAACGGCACGTCAATCGGAGTCTCGATTCATAAGTTATGCAAGTTAGTTCAACTGGTTCAAAGATAAAAGGTGGTAGCTGATTTTTTTGATATAAACGCTATTTGAAAAGGCGTTTTTAAGAAGGAAAAAAAGGTTTTTCAAAAAGCGTTATTTAAAAAAATGCTAATTGGAAAAACATTTATACGCCGATATATTTTCACTTTTTCGTTGGACATATTACAAGAAATACAACTAATAAACGTCATTTCAAAAAGCGTTTTCAATAAAGACGACATTTGAAATGGCTCTCAACCTGAGATGCTGAATTAAATTGAATCAGCACCCAAGTTGGGAAATAACTTCAATTTCTCTCTTTGTCAGAGAAATTATCCTTGATGCTACATCTTTAAAAAAAAAACCCTTATTTCTATTATTGAAAAAAATAGGGTAAATAATCATTTTATCCCTCCAACTTTACTTCAAATTTCAATGTCATCACTGAATTTTAATTTCTTCTATTTTGGTTCTCTAACTTTTAAAAGGAAGTCAATGTGGTCCACTATTTTAAAATAAGTTAGAAAAATTAAAATTAATTATACTTCAACCCTTTCAACTATGATTTAGTTTTATTTTACCTGCCAAACTAAAAGTCGTTATATTTTACCTATAAATTATAAGAATTTGAGTTCATATTAACACTATTGATAAAAAAAAAAATTTGGACACTTGTAGCATTTCTGATTTGATACAATATAAATTATTTTTGTCCCTAGTTAACAAATGTGTTATTTTAAAAATCTCCTCGATATTGTCAAGACTAATAATTGGTGGTTCACAAAAGCAAATATTTTGGATTATTTTAGCCATTTTCTTAGGTAATTTTGAGATTATTTATAACATTTTATAGCCACGAAATTATTTTTTTCTCTTTGCTTTAAAGATTAATATAAAATTTTGACCAAAAAATTTTAAATTTTAAATTTTATGATGGTAAAAATGTAACTAGTTTTAGTTGAACGGGATAAAGTAATATTGAGTTATAGTTTAGAAGTCAAAGTATAATTAATATTTAATTATTTTACTTATTTTAAAAAGTTGGACTACATTAACTTTTAAAGTTGAAGGGACAAAATAGAAGAAATCAAAATGTAAGAATAACATTAAAAACTGAAGTAAAATTGAAAAGACTAAATGATTGTTTATTAAAAAATAATAATAATAACCTTGACATTCGTGTTAATAAAAGAAATGAGGATGCATACAAGATCTATGCTCCTGCATGTAACGATAGGAGTATGACTCTAACGGAACAAACAGTACCTATTTCGCTCTTCTCAAACAAACTATCGCTCTCTCACTCCAGCACGGGAGCACAGAAGAAGAGTCGCAGTCTCGCGGAGCATTCAGATTCGGATGCCGTGATTCGGAGAATTACTAGGAGATTCAAATGATTCCATCTACTGGTACTGAGAACTCTTCTCTCTTCCATAATCGATCCTTTCTCGTCTCTGTATGTGTATATATATATATCTGTATGGATGTCACTGCGTATTGATAATTTGATATAGGTGAGATTTAAAACTTTAGATTCTTATCTTCTTTCTGATATAATTTTTTTTTGAAATTGATGGATTACTTTTTTTTTTTTCGTCGTGGCATTGATTCAGTAGATTGTGTTTCCTCAGTTTCTCTGGTATATACTGACCTTTCTTTGATGTTTGCTCTAACTCGTATTGTGTGGGTTTCAATTTATAATCGAGTTTGGTTTCTCGAACATTTGAATATATGAATTTAAAGTTGAAAGAATGTGTAAAGGCGAATTGGACGGTTCTGAGGTTTTTAATTTTCAGTATCTTTGACATCTGTGAGTACGTACTATGGGCGTTCTTTGAATGTTCTAAATGAAAATTTACTGAGAGTGTGGGAGGGTGCAATTGGACGTCCAGAAAATTTTGAATAGCTTATAGTTTGTGTTGGCATGTACATATATTTTTGAGATGTCGATTTTTATTGGCATTTCAAGGTGGCCCAAAAACTTACAATCACAAATGGGTTGCTGACCAAAAGGAAAAAAAAAAAAAGAAAATGAAAAAAGGACCCTGCCATCCAAACTGAACGAATTTTGGGACTTGGAATCAATCTAAGGCTTGGATGCCATCTTCTTTTGAGGGCCCTATGCTAGAGCATGGATTTGTGTGAATGAATGCTATGTCAAACATGAGGAAACGTGAGGAATCATTAAAGGCTTAAATTCTAACTATAGAACGATTACTGAGCCCTAAATGTTGACAATAAAACCATTAAGTATGTAAATTATCCGGGACAAAGCTGTGGGACAAAGGTGTGATCCAAATATACGTTGTTTCATTATTGGATGCTGGTTGGGTTTAACATGATAAATTTTAGAAAGAAAATGTATGACCTGGTGAAGTTATTTAGAAGGCTTTCATCCAGGGGCGGAACCATGATTTTGTTTTGGGGGTTGCCGATACTTATAGCGCAATTTTTCACCTAACGAAATAATTATTATATTTTAAGTTTTTATTTTTTAACATATTTTTAAGTTTAAACATGAGACATATATTAAGATGCAATACCATATCTTTTCACAAAAACAGTAGCTTTTATTAAGCCTTTGCAAAATTTGACAAAAATTGATAAATAAATTGTTCCTTAGTAGGAAATTTCAACTATTTCTTTTTAATGGTTAAAAAGTACTTATATATTTATAAAAAGCACCACAAGAGGGTGCAACCTATAAACAAAAAGAAAAAGTCTATCATCAGTTTCGGCTGATGCTCAGTCGCCAGCTAATGGTAGACACATCACTTGGAACCTACCAGCTTATGGTGGGCCTAAGCTGATGTGTCTAGCATTAGCCGGCGACTGATGCTAGACAAACTCAAACAAAAAAGAATACAACATCAAAAGAGCTTAAACTTCGAGATTGAGCTCATTAGTAAAATTAACTGGAGAAAAAGAAAATCCACTAAAAAGAATACATACATAAAAAAATGAAAACTATGTATTAGACAACTTTTTGTTGGATTGATGCACAACAGAAACCCTATTGACTTTTGATTTTATTAGGTTAGTATATATAGTAAAAAATGGGTATGAATGACGGTCCACTATATAAAAATTTTAGTACTTTATTAAGTTAGATCCTTAAGAATGGTTTAAAATCGTGGGTGGGTGCCAGTAACATAAATCTTTGTTGGGACATTATATATACATGCTATATATAGTGAGGTAAATCAAAATGTCACAGTTCTGCCCCTGCTTATGTCAATAACCAAAATTTCATTTTGGTGTGTTCGTTTAGGTAACTTGGAAACAAAAACATTTGGAAAATAGAAAGGCAACGACAAAAATATTTTGGAAATCTATTGAAATGTTTAGAAACAAAAACTAAAGCTTATATAAATGCTTATACATGCTCAATAATTAAAAATTTGAACATGTTTGAGGTCTGCACTTCTCTTTACATAAAACACTCTAGTATATAATCTAGAAGTAAATTCAATGCGGTCCAGGAATTGTTAAATTAATGTCAAATAAATCAATCATTCTAAATTTACAATTTTTTTGATAAGTTCAAAAAGATTAACAATATCGACAACAATAGTAATAATGAAATTAATAAATAAAAAAAGGTCAAAAGGTTTCTAAGGCGAGGAGGTCCTTTTTGCAAAAAAGGTTGAACAGTGTTCAAAAAATATTTTTTTTAAAAATTAAAAATAACATTTAATAAAGGTCGACGAATATTAAAAACTCATAAAACAAAGGTTTAAAGGGTTTGTTGGGAGGGGGGTTTGCCATTGTAAGATAAAACATAAGAAATACTAGATTCCAGTTGTAGAGGCGGTGAACCAAAAAAAAAAAAAGAAAGAAAGAAAGATACTACCAGTGACAATAATTTAAAAGAAAAGGTACCTATAACAACCCAGAAAGAGAGTAAGTTACATAAACCATATCAATTTTCTCTTCTCCTCTCTATCTCTCCCACTCTCCATTCTCTTTCTTCAGATTATTGAGCTTATCCATTCTTGGAGGGGAGCTAGAGCTGGTAGAAGGAGGAGAGAGGCTTGGAATTTGATGCGGTTGGCTTTGATGTGGTTCCTTTGGGGAGAACGCAACCGCAGGACATTTAAAGGGAAGGAAAAACCTTTTTCTAGGGTAAAGTTTGTGAAGAGTAGAGTTTTTGTCCATTCTATATAGTTGCTTTTTGGAATGGTTGCTCCATCCTCGAACCAACTTTAGATTTGTAGGGGTAAGCTGGGTGTATAGTTGGTATATGGCTTCTCTTGTATCCTTCTACAGTGTTCTTGGTTGGCACCCCTTTGACGCCTTTTTTTTTTTAAATATCTCTTGCTTATAAAGAAATATTTATGTCGAAAAAAAAAGAGGAGGAAAGAACTTGACAAATGACTGTTTCAGCGCAGTCAATTAAAATTTTCTTTTCTTTTATCATTACTATTTACCTGCTATAGATGAGATTACGTTAAAGATTTGTATTCTCATTGACAGAGTAAAAACTGCCACAGTTGTGGTTTGGCAGCTTAACCATTAACTCCTAGAACTGTGCCTTCATTATATCCAGGGTAGATCGTCAAAGAAAAGAGAGGCATTAGTGAAGAGATGAAAAAACACATATGTAGCTTGAAGTTAAGACATAGGTTATATTTTCTAAGTTAAAGCTTCTTTTAATCTTATTGATATGATCTGTTTGATCAATGGTTCAACTGTTTGGGTGCTAGCTTCCCTCCTTCCTTCTTCATCAAAGTTTTTCTGTCATTTTGTCTTGAAATTAGTGGAATAATAAGTTGAAATATAGAAGGCCAGAGGTTGAGGTAGAACTTTGTTCTTTCATTAATGCGTAAACTTTTGGTGGTTGTATGGTGATATTCTGAAATGTGAAAAAGAACAAAATAGAGGTTTGGCACTTTTGAAACTTAAAAGCATTCTAGTTGAAGAAGCATTCAAAATGAATTATGGTTAGTTCAGCTTCTTCTTTTTTTTTTAATTATACATATATTTATATATATATTCGCACCACAGATTCTTTTTTTATTTTGTTATTTAGAAGCAAACAATTCTTATAATGAATCATGGTGCACTACTATAATTAATCTGTGCTAATAAAAATACTAATTTACTATGCTGATAGCTCAATAATCACTTGCCAATGAAAAAAATTAAAAAGGTACAAGTGCGGATATATTTAAAACATATCAAGGAATTTAATGAGGTCAATTTTTCTGCCATATTTGTGATGGAAGCCACTTCATGTTTGATGGTCCTACTTTCGAGATAGGGGGAGCTTAAAAAACATTAATTGCGTGCCTAACATTGTTTTTCTGTGCTTAGTAAGTTCAGGGGGAGCTGCACCTCAAGGGTGGGCCCAAAGCAACCCTCAAATATCATACAGCTAGGATGGATGTGTAAGATTTTAATTGGTTCTTTGAGTCTCATCCTCTTTTTCTCGATCTTTCAGTCACATGCATGTTAAAATGCTCAGGTGGTCATTAGCTAGTATTTATTACAGTCCTTTATAGTTTATTGCCATCTTGTCAGGCTGGCGTCATGGCTGTGGAATTGGCATCTAAGTCAGGAAAAAATTTGCACCAGTCATTGTGGTAGGATTTTTGTGTTATTCCTGTACCTTATTGTGTTTTAGATGGTACTCTCTTTTTCCTGTTTTCCTCTAAAACTCAAGATCAAAGTTTCTGTATAGAAACATCCTAGCTGATATCTTTTGCACATCTTTTAAATTTGTTTTTCAGCATGGCCTTTTTTTAACTTTTTTTTTTTCTTCTTTTTTCTCCCACTTGCTCTGAGATTTGATATCTGTTTATTGGTAAGTTTTCCATTGGACCTAATGGAAACAAAGTGACACATGCATTGCCTACTTTTTATGAATTAATTTTGCTCAACACAATTTTGTTCTCGATAATTGCAGGCTATATCATCTCCAGGTCAAGGAAACCAAAAGAAAAGTTTGTAAACTTTTTATTGTAGGAGTTTCATGTTGGATCAATTGTCATTCATGGGGTAAGCAGGGGGGCAACATGATTTTATATTTTGGATTTTTGTGGAGATGGAGGAGACACGAGATGATGTGGGGCCAGCAGAACAGGGTACTTCAAATGACATGTGGTGGCCATCAAATTTTATGGAATGACTGAAATCAGTTTCTCTGTGTTCTTCAGAAGAAACATTAAATAGTAAAGAATCAAGAAGTGACCATGAGTTTGAGACTTTGGCATCGTATGCAGCTTCACAGACTCTGTGGGCCACTGGAAGCTTTCTGAACCAATTCCAATGGTTTCTATTCCATTGTTGCGGTGAGCAGAATATATTTTTGTTGAAATGTGCAATTAGTACAATATAGTTCTTGCTTTTCTGTGCTAGGATATTTGGTGCAAGTGGGCTTGTTTGGAAATTAGAAGTGATTAGGACGAAGCAAAAAGAATATGTTATTTGAATCCTGATAAATGTGCCAAAATTTCTTCTCATCTGTGGCTGATATATCAAACCCACATGTCAGTTGTAATCGTGGATTAGCATGTCGTAGTTTATATGTACCTTGGTACTCTACACACTGGGCATTTCTTTCAGCCCAAGCATTGGATTTGGGTACAAATCAAATAATTTATTTTAAACAAAACCTGTATACGTGTTTTGAATATACTTTTATCAAGGATCAAAATTTCGTTTCGAGAGGTCCTTTCGGTTGGCTCAGAAACGGAAACGTTTCGGAAACATTTCGGAAATGTTTCGGAAACATTTCTACTGTGAGAAATATTAAAATAGTAAAATACAATCTTTTGTATAAAAATTATACAGCTTTTATAAAAATTTTAAATTCGGGTTAATACAACTTATTGTTTAGGCATATAGCATTGTGTTTTGGTACATTTTTCTATATTTTAGTGTGTTTTGATTGTAATAATAATGTTTCGTTATTCCACTAGTATTTCGTTTCGGTCCCGTAGGAAACGGAAACGTTTTGGCCGTTTTGGTGGAAACAAATGGAAATTTTGTTCCTTGACTTTTATTGGCTTCAAGCCTTTATCCCTATCTATGTTCAGTAATTGTAGGGATTTTTACCAAAAAATATATTAAAAAATAAATTTTTTAATTTGGTAATCAATTTTCACAGATTACCAAACTACGGTCTGTACATAGTTTTCTTTTATATCGGATGATACTGATTTTATCTCCATACCTCATACATGAAAAAAAAATGGCTATGGATGTGCATTAATTAAATGTGTAGCTAAATCATACATTATAGTTTCCAGAAGTCGGAGAGTTCTTTGAATGGTTGAAATAAAAACATTTAGTGATGGTTGTTTGCTCTGTACTGCAATTAGCCACTGGTGCAATCGGTAGCACCGACCTGATTATAGGTTGCATTTTGGACACAACTCAACTCAACATGCAAACTCCCTTGCTCTTGGGCACAAAACAAGTGAGAAAGGAGAATTGTATGCTCTGTATAGTATTTTTTATATACACTTGTGATGTGGTAAGATAGTAAAAGATACCTAGAAAGAGACCTCAAAAACTTAAGCAGTGAGAATATATTTGTGAGTTGAAACTCTAGCTCATTTACAAGAACACATTGACGCTCCTGGATGAAGTTTGTCCTTGTCCTCTGCTAATGTTGGTATAAAATTCTTCATAGTCTATGCCATCTATTGTATTTAAAATTTTGTAAGGAGACTTTGTTTTTGACTCCTCTACTATGACATACTTCATACTTTGTGCTCTATATGTTGACTTAGTTATTTTTTATCCATCTATTCTGCAGTTTCCTTCTATGGCATCGCTTTGGCTGCTATCAGATCTAAAACAACAAAAAAGTAGGTTTTATTTTCAAATCAAGATGGTACTGTTATTTTTTACGCTTATGAAGAAAAAAGCGTACAAGTATGTAAAGAGAATGGAAAAAAGTAGTTAGCATCTAACAGCTCCCTGAGGTTTTCTTTTTTTAATTCTTTGGAGGCTTGTAGAAACAACAAACTGGAGGTTTTATTTTCAAATCAAGATGGTACTGTTATTTTTTACGCTTATGAAAAAAAATGTACAAGCATGTAAAGAGAATGGAAAAAAAGTAGTTAGCATCTAACAGCTCCCTGAGGTTTTTTTTTTTTAAAATTCTTTGGAGGCTTGTAGATTCAGAATACAGTTCATTTAGGGCTAGATGACAGAAGATGGATTTTGAAGGCTTTGACACTTTGTTGTTTGTTAAGTTGAAGTTGACAGAAGGAGATAAAATAGAATTTCATAAGATAATTGAGCAGATGTGATTTTCCTTCAGATTTACAGTTGTTTTCTGTCTGTTATACACTAATACTACTGACAGTGTTAAGATCTCCTTGCTTATGAATTAAGGGTATTCTATGTTTTAATCTCGTAGTTATTTTCCAGAAATGCCTGAAACCTGATGTAGGTAATTGGATGGGTTTTTTGTCTTCATTTGACAGTCTAGTGTACCAATAAATAGTTTCGTTGTCTGATAAAACTAAATATTGTGCAGGAAAGAAGACTGTAGGAGCTGTTTGATACTATTCCTTCTCTAGATGAGCTTTATGCTTTGGATTCAGAAGGCCTTAGAGCAGATGTTATTCTTGTGGATGACAAAGATAAGAAGCTTTCCAGGCTAAAGCAGTTGACTGTGACTATGGTGAAAGGATTGAATTCAAGTCGTGCAACGGTTATAAAAAAGATACCTGGATCGGTGTGTTTTTCTGGCTGTGATACTTTACTTAATATTAGTTATTTTATGTTCTAGTGCGGGTCTTGTATGATGTGTTGGATGTAGCATTGATTAAAAATACCAGTCAACGCCTTATGGTTAGCATTATCAGGGGTTTATGGGATCTTCTTTGGTGTGTGGGAGGCAATATCTCTGTGGTTGGGTTTCCTTTTAAGATTGGGTTGTAACATAGCTTCCAGTGCAATGAGGGCTTTTCAGAGTTCAATGATTTCATATTTGAGTGGACCTTCCTGCTGGGGGCAGTCTTTAACTTGGTCTAACATCAATGACTTACATTCGGCAATTAGACTTCAATAAATTCTATTTTTATATTGTTAAGAACATTATTCTTCAGAAGACTTGAACCCAAGTCATCTATCGGGCAATGTAGCCCTTAGGCCACAAGGAGGAACACTTGTTAAATATTGCACAGAGTGCTCGAGCCTGTTTGTTTTGTTGGATAGTGGTGGTTTGAGGAGGGCAGAAACCCTTTAGATTTGAGAGTACTTGGCTTTTAGAGGAGGATTTTGTTGACAGTTTGATGTTAGTGGAGGTGGTTATAGGGTGGAAGGAAATTCGCATTGTGTCATTGTTAGGAAGCTGAAGCTGTTGAAAGTAGACTTAAATAAAGGGGCACCTGTTTGATGAGGATGGAGAGATGCAGGATTAGGAAAGAATTGCATAGGCTAGGAAATATGGAAATAAATAGTTGGCATCTGAAATTGAGGGTTGTGGCTGGGAACATGATGTTTTTCCATGGGGCAATAAATGTACTTCAGAGAAACTATCACATTGGGAGGAACTTCATTGGTGGAGTCAATACGGCAGCAGAAAATGAAATTATCGATGACCTTGTGGTGTTTTATGCGTACTGGTCTGGGGTGGAGGTTATGCATTCTAGATTGCATGGATGGATAGCAGTTTAGTGGTATTGATGGATACTGTTTTCTCTGAGAGACATTTTATAGAAGAAGAGCTTGGGGAAGTTTTATAGTTCGCCCTCTGGAGATAAAGATTCTAGCTGAGACAAGATCACTATGTTGAATTTGGGCTGGTTGAATGTGCTTAGAGCGCATGTTTCGAGGATTGTAGAAAGCTTCTTTTCCACTAGGGAGTTCCAAAGAAGCCTCAGTTACTTCTTTTATTGCCTGAAATCTCAAAAACGTGGCACTGTTGACAGTAGTTATTTTTGGTGTATTAGTCTTTTTGGGGGAGCATATGAGCTTAAGTTGGTACCTGATTGTGGGAAGTGTTGGAAGTGGTCTCTGTTATTCAAAATGCATTTGTGAGGGATCAACAAATTCTTGATGTAGTGTTGGTGGGCAATGAGAACTTGGATTCTAGAAAGGGAATTGAGTTTGCAGGAAACATTTGTAACATGGACATTGAAACAACTTACAGTCATGTGAATTTTTTGTACCTTTTGTATTTATGGAGAGGATGGGATTTGGGAATAGACGAATGAACTGGGTCAGTATTTGTTTTTTAAAAGTTAAGTCTTTTTGTTTTGGATATTAGTTCAGCTGTTGGCTTCTTTACTTCACTCCCTTGCTCTCTTTAGACTGAGGCTTTTATTGAATGCTGATTAAAACAGTGGAAGGAGGTTCCATGGAGGGGTTTCAGGTGGGTTAAATGGGCTGTGCAGCCATGTCAGTGACACAGTTGTTGTATGCAGATGACATGTCAAGTTTCTGTTAAGTCACTACTTAACCAAAAGCTTAAGCTTAAGTAAGGGCCCCAACAATGAATATCAAGCTAACACTGTCCTTCACTTACGAACCTGGCTCGCACTTGGAGAGGCAAACAAACAAAACAAGTGCACAAACGGAGAAGTACATCCGTGTCATGAGACTTGAATTGAGGATCTCCTAGAACCAGAGCTCTAATACCATGTTTGAATTGTTGACCACCAACTCATCTAAAAGCTTAAGGTGTTGCAGAGAGGGACAACTTAATTATTTATTTCTTAACACACGCCCTCATGTGTGGCCACGCTCTTCATCATAAGCGGGCCAAAACATGTGAAAATATTCAACGGATAGGCGATGAGATTTGAACATAGGATCTTGCATGCTCTAATACCATGTTAGAACCCACGGGCCTAACTCAAACTTGAAAACCGGCTTGCAAGGTGAGGGTTGCCCAAGGGCATATAGGGAGGTGATGACCTTCATATCCAAGCGATGTAGGACTTCGCAGCTGGGTTCTAAAAGGCCACATCTTCAAGGACCTCTCAGCTCACTCTCTCTAAACCTCACATCTCCACGTTTCACGAGAGAGAGGGTGTGAGTGAAGTCCCACATCGCCTAGATACGAAGGCCATCACCTCCATATATACCCTTGGGCAACCCTCACCTTGCAAGCTGGTTTTCACGGTTGAGTTAGGCCCATGGGTTGTAACAGTTTCTGGCCTCCATTTTAGGGTGCATATTGGGGTCCCTCATTTCTTTTTCAGAGCCAAAGCGAGATAAGGATCCACGATAGGAAGGTTGAGAGAGTTGGTTGTTCATACTAGACACTATCTGTCTAGGGTGGTTGCCGGTTGGTTGACTTTGGTTAAGAACATCCTTTCTAGTTTGCCAACATACTTCATGTCCACATTTTCTATTTTCTCATTGCAGCAAATTACAAAGAACATACCTTTGGGGAGTTACCAGAGTGGAGCTTAAATATCATTTTGTTAACTACAGCTTTCAAAAAAAAAGAAAAGATATCATTTGGTTAATTAGAAGACAGTTTGTACCCAAATTCAGCTGGGGGATTGAGAATTAGTAAGCTTAGCCCATTCAAAAAAAAAAAAAAAATGTATCATTTCGTTAATTAGAAGATAGTTTGTACCCGAAATTCAGTTGGGGGATTGAGAATTAGAAAGCTAGCCCATTCAAAGTTAAGCTTTGTTAGGGAAGTGGTGGTAGACATTTGTGAGTTGAAGATCCAGCTTTTAGAAGAAGACTCTGGCTATAAAATAGGGGGTCCTTAGGGTAATTGGTTGACAGTGATGGTGAATCAAATATTAGGTGAGCTTCAGATTTCTCGAGTTTATTTACTATTACTCCTAGTGAGGTGGGAATTTTATAATTGCTGAAACATGTGAGAATTGTTCATTTGGAACATTTGTGTTTGAAGTCAGTGATTTGTAGCCGCCATACAATTGTTCTTGCCTGTAAAGAAACCTGCTTTAGCTATTGATTGAAAGTCTGAAACGTTTAGCTGTTACATCTTGAAGCTTTTATTACCCTCAAGACCTCTTTATTCCAGTTATTGTCTTTTATGATAAGTTGGGTAATACTTCTTTTTAGCAGCAGTTACTTTTCTTTTTCTTTTTTTAATTTCCGTAAAATTTCCACATTTACAATCCCAATCTAAGAAGCTAAACTAAGCATATAAAATCATTCATGAACAAAAGTTTCTCTCTCTCTCTCTCTCTCTCTCTCTCTCTCTCCTTTTTTAAACCACATCCACCCCTAAGTATTAATGGTCTCAAAATATTGATCCAGCTTTTCCGGCCATGTATTTCCATGCATAGGTTTATGACTTTTATATATGACTTTTATAAACAGCCAAATTTGGATGCAAGTCCAGTGAAAGCTGCACTGGAGGAAGTCTCTCATGCATTGGATAATCAAGGAGTGCAGATGCTGGGTCAAATAAGGCATGGTACATGCCATGACCGGGCAATCTTATTTGAAGTCCTTGCAGATACTGCAGGCCTTGATAGTAGACTTATGGTGGTAAGTTCTTTTTTTGTTTTGTTTTACAGTGGGAATGAACTGCTCAATTTGTTTCCTTTCTTCAATGCTTGTTTATCTTGCATGAGTTTTGAACTAATTGACTTAAAAAAGTTTCTGATGGCTTATTGTTCTAGATGTCTCTAAAGGTCAAAATGTTTTGCCATTTTCATTCTCAGGGTTTGCCTAGGGATGGAGTAATGGAGAGAACTGACTCCTATAAGCATATGTCTCTGATAGTGGTGATAAATTCTGTAGAACTACTGGTTGATCTTGTGCGTTTTCCAGGCCAGTTGATACCCTGTTCGACCAAGGCAATCTTTGTGTCTCATATTTCTGCTGCAGGTGAGAGTGACTCTGCAGACAATGACTCTCGTGATTCACCCCTAGAACCAAACAGTCCTCTTTGTGGCTCCTCAGAGCGAGGAGATGTTGAAGTGTAAGAAGAAGATTTCTTGCTATCAGCTTGAATGTAGATTTTTATTTTATATTTCTTTTGTAGCTTTACCAGCTTCCAATATTTTTCCTCAGAACATCTGGTGTAGCTAGTTTGAAATTTACCGTGTGTTATGCATTGCAGAGCTGAAAATGACAACAGCCTTCACTCCTTATATCACTATAAACTTGGAGCATCTGTTAATATATCTGGTCCATCTTTGCGGAATATGATGCATCAACCAAAAACATTGATCGGTGAAAAGCTAAAGTAACAATTCTTGTTATCTTGATGAATTCTATTTCCAAAGAGGAGATATTACAAGGAATAGTTGTTTTATTTTTTATTTCCCCATGATCATGTCCATTTGTTAATACTTTCCATCCATTGTCTCTGTTAACATATATACCCTTTCCATTTCACTTAAAGTGTTTTTTTTTGTTGTCTAGTTTATCTCGCAGTGAACCGAACGTAGCAAATGCATTTTGGTAGCGCAGCCAAAAGAAAGTCATCTTGGAGCAGCGGACAGCCAATTCAAGGTTTTATTGAACTAGTAGTTAATTTTTTTTGGATGCTACATTAGTTAAATTTACATACCATCAATTCTAAATATCCAGTGGTACTTGTAAAACTATGTTGTTATATAGTTGCATGAAACTCCTTTGAGAAAGAATTTTTGGAGACAAAATTGAAGTGAAACCTTTTAAAAATCACTTGAGGTTTCATTAACCAGACTAATTATTTGAAGCTAATGGAAGGTTGAGCCAAAATCTAATAAATCAATGAAACTCTCACGGACTGGATCAATAACTGTAGTGTTTCTGATTGAGCCATTAGAAGCTCATGCAAAAGTAAATCTAATAAAGAGGAAAAAAGAGAAAATTAGTCGATTTCAAGACGGTATCCATTTGGGACCTTTTCAAATCTAGTGTTACATTGGCTTGTGTCATTAATGTTTCTTTGAGTTAATATGTTGCTGGTAGATTTTTGTTTGGGTTGTCTTTAATTTTCATTAGTTAATGACTCAAGGGTACTTGGTAATTTCAAGATTTGCTGGACATGGGCCGTAGTGGTGACCCATATGGGGCACAGTTTTTTTTGTGCTATCGTAGTTTGTAGAATAGTTTTTATTCTCACTCATCATACATCAGTTTTTGCTCTCCGTTAAACAGGGAAATGTACTTCTGTTAGTATGTCAAAGCTTTTAGTAGAACTTTGACAGCAACTTTCTGCTCAAACATAATAATCATGCATTTTCATTGAAGCCACATTCATCTTGCAGATATAAGGCTCATCCTTTCTTTTTCTCCCCTTTTAGTTATTTATTTTTTGACATTTTTGTTTTATATTTCTTTGAATAAGCACACCAATGAATAAGGCTTAACATTTCTTATTCTGCCCCCACCTTGAACCTGAATTTCTTGCATGGAATCATTTTAGTTATGTTCAGCTAGCTTAATAAGGTAGATCAATGATTATTAATCCTAGACCCAACTTTATCTCAAGTCACTCTTCCTTAAAACCAATTCAATAACTCTTGCCAGTCTGAGTTACTAACATTAAGTTCTAGAACTATTTGAACAAGAGAAGATTTATTTCCCACTACATTTTTGCTTTATGTGTGAAAATTTAATCCTTTTCTATTGGTTTTTATGCTGAGGAAATCCTCCCTTCAAAACCCTCCTCAAATAATATTTTAAGATTTTTTTGTTCAATTTTATTAGCCCAAGGTTCTGTTCATGCAAAAGGAACACAAAATTAAGCTTATGAGAGAGATTGATATGATGAAAAAGTAGGAAGACATCTACACTATGGTGGTGAAATGCATGAAGAGCGCCTCATCATTAAGCTTAGGCACTAAAGGCCCCTCACGTATGATCAACCTTGAGGCACCTCCTCCACTTGGCCTAGTCCAGGGTACCCCTTAGTAATGGCACCATGCTCAGCACCTCCTAGCACGGCATGTCCCTTCTTGAGCCTCAGCTCCTCCATCATTCGACTATCTCCACAAGACAGCTCAGTGCAACCTAGGTTGGGAGCCAAGAACCCTTGGGGGTACCCTTGCATGGAATCATTGGAAACTTGTGGATTAGAGGCTGGCGTTGACGGTACGTTAGAGTGGCTCACCCAACCCTCCTTGAGGGGCTGGCCTTTTGACCGGAGAAATAGACCCCTCCACTAGAAGACAGTAAGAAGAAGACAAAGTGCATTAATGGTGCTTACCTACTTTTGTAGCACCTGCACCAGACCCCCACAATCTCTACATTCTTGAGCTGAACTCCCAACCACCTTTGAGGAGTTTGGCGTTGTAGAGATTGCAGGCCTTGCTTCTGGATTGTTGAGCCAAGGAAGAGGAGCCATCTGTTGTCAAGTCTCCATCCAAGTACATGACACAGTTCACGGGAGAGCTCGGCCTCCAAGGCCCGACTCTCCTTTAAGTAATAGGTCTCCACCTCCATGCACGCATGAGACACATGAGGTTGCTGCACATATAGGGGGTTCTATAATTGAAGTTAATATTGGCCGTGCTTGTCTTGGTTGCTAGTAAGTCATACGAGAATCAAATCATATATATGTGCATTAGAGTGAAATCTTTCATAGATGTTAGATGCAACTTAGGGTCTCTCACATTTTCCAGGGAATCTTGTCTCATAAGTATGTCAGCTTTTGGTTTTGATACAAGCTGCAATTGGTAGTGCATCAATCCAGTGAATATAAAACCAGTGGAAACATGGGAAAGTTGATAGCAACTTTTGAAGGGAAGATCCCCTTTTGGATTTTTCCAAACCCCCTATGTTAATATCATATTGACTCTTGTATAATTGAAAATGGGGTTACAACTTTTAAACGTATCGAAAATTGGTCAAGCAAGTATGAGTGATAAATTAGCAACTACATGAGGTTGATTCTTTAGGGCTAGTGTCGTTTATAATTTTCTATAATAAATCTATTTGAGGAGAATGAATTTTACAATTCTTTTACAGTCATCGCTTCTGGGCCTTCCTCCTCTTCATTGAATTCTTGAATCAATGCTAGATAATTAAAACTTAAAGTCAATCATAAGTGTGGCATCTGCTCTTTTCATTTATACTTATTTTTTGTTCTTTTTGGGTGTTTGATCAAGCTCCTAGAGAAATTTAGTTACTGTGAGAACTTTGTAAGTAATGCCATTGCAACTTCTGGATGTGTATTAATAATAAAAACATATTCACTTTTTGATTGTGCTGGTAGGCTGTGGTCCTATAGAATGTTAATGTGCTCCTGAGTCCCTTATAGGGTATTGGATATTTATCTTTCTTGCATTCATCATGAATCATTATTCACAACTAGTCAGCCAGTACAATGAATCCTATTGCAATATTCCAACTATGACGCTCTATAAAATACCTTGGTCATCAGTCATTGCTACAAATTTTTTTTTTTAACATCAATAACCATTCGAAGGTAGATACTTCCCTTCAAATACATCTGTACTTTCAGAGCTTGGTTATCTTCTTTTGTCCAAGTTAACAAAGGTTGATGTCTAGGTTTTCCACTTCCTATAAATTTCTCCATTAGTTATTTTGTTTGACTTTGCCTCAATGCTGCATTTCCTTGCCTTGAATCCAGCTTGGTTATTAACTAGTTTTGTAACTTTTGTTCCTTTTGTACTTTAGGTTCTCTTGATTCATGTAAATTTCCATTTTTGCTTTCAGGTTCATGTTAATCTTTTTGCTTTTTGTTTTTGCAGTCCAGAGCATCCATTACATCGAGTGCATGGACGATCTATTCTAAGTGGTCATAGAGATTCTTTCAGGGAATGCGTGAATGATATGGCTGCATCAAGGTTCTTATCTTATGATTTCTTTGTTTTGAAAAAATTAAAAAAAATATCCCGTTAATATTCATTAAATCCTAGCAGCAGAATGTGATACTTCCACTGTTGCGTACTCAGTAATGAATTCTTTTTTCGTTTTACTCACTTATTGTTCATCATTCTACGGCGGCGAACTCAATGAAATCAGTTATAGTGATCCTGCTACTGTGAAAAAATATGGTGAACTATTGTTTTCCTTATGCTGTGCTGCCTTATATTAATGCATGCTTAATTTTAGGCTGTAGAGAAAACTTACTATTGGTGTGTCAAATTTCTTTCTGCAATAGGTGATAATGCTGTGATGATAAGCAAAGTGTAATTCCTTTGTCTTCAGGACCTACTAACCAATTGACACAGACACAAATCGTTCTTTGGAAGCTCTTTCTCATTGATGTTTTCTTAAAGTCTTCATTCATAGAATTTTGAAGATGGGTTGAGAATCTGGTTGGGGAGATCTTTTTCTTACTGACAGAGAATCTGTAATTTTTCTTGTTTTTGCTAAATTCTAGGTTAAAGGCTGTTACATGGCCTACGGCCCATAGGATAATAAGTACCACTAGATGCGCCTACTTAGAAAGCAAGGAAACCTTCTCTCTGCAGGTATGTTGTCTTGAAGAAATATAGCCATCATTCTTTTATAGATTGACTAATCTGCTACTGATACTCCTTGTGGAAAACATTTTGTGTCATAATGCAGGGTAATTGGTGGTAGCTTAGGATATTGTATTGTTAATGGTGATTTCCTTTGGAGGTTTCTTGACTATGGAAGGGAGCAATCACCTAAACAACAACAAAGAAAGCAAAAAAGAAAGAGGGAAGAAATCAAGATATTGTGGTCATCTGACTTGGTTGAAGATGAAGGCTAGAATATTTGAAGAACAACATTCTAATGCGGAGGCATCATGAGATAGGAACAATTTGCTACTCTTTTAGCCATTGGAGCTGTTGAGGATATAAATAGTTAATTTCATCTCTCTCTAACCACTTAAGCTTTTAGATGAAACTACCATTAGCCATTAAAGATGGTACTTTTAATAAGTAATTAACAATTTAACATGGTATCAGAGAAGGTAAAAGTTTTGTGTTCAAATCTCGCTGCCAACCCGTTTGTTACAATATTCACATATTCAGCCTGCTTAGGGTGGGGAGCCTAGCCATACATGAGTTGTGTAGAGGATATATATAATTGAAGTTACACCTCTCTCTAATAGATTAAGCTTTTAGTTGAGAAGTTTGTTAACAAATTAATGTGGTATCAGAGCAGACCAAAGATCATATGTTCAAACCTCACCACCTATTCGGTAATTATAATACTTGCATGTGTTTAGTCTACTTATGGTGGAAGACTTGGCCACACCTGAGGGGCATGTTGGCAAAGTACGATAACAAGCCTTCTCAGATCCAAGACCTGCCTTAAGTATGAGTTTCAATCATATCATTTTAGAAGGTAATGCTTTTGTGGTTATTGGTTGCAAGAGATATAGTTTGTGAGCCATCTGTGTTATCGGCAGTGAATAAGGAAGATAGGAGAACTAGTATCTTTTACTTGAGACCATTTCTCTCCCCCCTGTGATTCTTGTGAGAGTTATGAGTTTGAGTCTTTTTTGTTGTTTCTGTTTGCCTGATATTAGAGGTAAGCCTGACAAAATAGGGTGTCAAATGCGGGGAGAAATTTCATTAGTATGTATATTGCATGTAATAAGGATTATCAGTGTATACACAATTGGAGGAACGATGAAAAGATTTTTTATGAATATTCAATGACTCCCAATTCGCATAAAACTCCCCTAAAGAGAGACAATTCATGACACAAAAGGACATCAAACCATGCTTCTTTACTTAAAAGGCCTTTTAAGACTAGAGGGATGTCACAAATGATGCATATTATCCTTACCACTCTTTATCACTATCTTTTTAATATTTTGATTGTTTATGTTCTCTTTAGTTATCATTGACCTCATTTCTCTTTTTAAGCAGTATTAACCACTCTCTCAGCCCGCCTCCCCCCCCCCCCCCCCCCCCCCCCCCAACACACACACGCACACACAACCCAAAACAATGCCATCCACCCACACAAAAAAATTGTCTAACTTTATCCTGACATGTGGCCCTCTCCTTGTGGCGTTAGTTATTTCAATTTCTCAAAATTTCCCTTTGAATTAGTTCTGACATTTCCATTGTTCCTCTAAAGAGAAAAATACTGAAAACAGCGTGCGGTTTGTGACGAAAAATTTCTGACATGGCTTCAAGAACTAGGACGGTGTTCTATCTTTATTTAATAGTATAAACGACAACACTTGTATACATTGGTAGGTTGGAGTGCCAAAGAACATGCTACATCCAATGGCCTTGTTTATCAAGTCAGTTTTCTTGAGTTTAAAAAGAATAGCGAAAACACATTTGTCTGGGAAGGAAGTTTGATGAAGAGTTTCGACCTGTAAATGTTGAAGTTAATTCATGATTTATCATCCGTTTTGCACTGCTAATGAGAAACTTTTGTCCATGACTGACCACTATGAACTACAAATGTAAAGAAACCTAGCTCTTGAAGGAATGTAAATAAAAGTAGGGTAAGCATCTGACAAATCACCAGATCCCTAACTTGACCATGCGAATATACCACATGGCCAATACTTGCCAACTTTAACTTGCTCAGGTCTTGGTATCAAAATACCCTTCATTGATTCAGTGATATGTCAAATGTACTAAATTTTGAGAGGTAGTTGCTTTTATGCTTGTATTCCTGTATTAGTGGTTGTGTTTTATATTCTGTCTTGATAATTCCTGTTTGTATCACTTAATTGGGAGCACTTTCTCTAATGATATTGGGGCGATGGATATTGTGTCATCTGAACCTGATTGCATGCACTCATGTAATTAAAGTTCAGCCGGGGCATCGCTGTCAGAAACACGTAGAAGAAGAAGATGCAGTATCAGCATGACTCCAGAGATTGGTGACGATATTGTAAGGTTGATATTTTACTGTCACTTGTAATAAAATGTTACATATATATGGTTATAGTAGGCATAATATTTATTTAGTGTAATGGGCCTTTCTTCATATTGATTGGATATGAAATTTTCTTTCTATAAAGATTGTATCATTTTCTAATGTTTAAACTTTCTACATCAAGGTAGCATCATATTTGCTTTAAGCATCCTTTTTTTCGTCATTCTTTTGCATACTACATTTTCCTTGCTAGTAATCATGTACATTTTCGGGTTATGGCTTCATATACTGGAAAAGAGTTTGCGTTGTAAGGCATGAGAACACAAGTTTAAGTAAGACCAGTCATTTTGTGCAAATAATGCCAAAGATTAGGTCTGAATCTACTTCATCCTCCCATACCTTGCATTGAGGGGACCAACACTGGGTAATTTTCAGTGGTTTTTTTAACATATATATTTCAAGCATAGATGTTCATATGAATAACTGAGTATAGTGAGTAGGATGGACACTTATATAAACAAACAGGCTCTGTATGGACATTATATACCTGCAGTCGTTGTACACTTGTAGATACATGTTTGACACTAATTATGCATGTCCAAAGGCTTAAAAATAGCTTGATGATATCTGCACAACTGGCCTACACTTAATAGCAGTAGTGTGCAGCCCTCTTGGAAATAGGAAGAACATACTGAAGCGCCCAACCTTCAGGAAGAATAACAAGAACAAGAAGGTCAGAAGAGAAAGAAAGAAAGGGAGAAATTCTGAAATTGTTCATATGACTGCCACAATTCAAGCACGAAACAGAAACTTTGAACATATGAATAGATATAATTGTTAAAGACACTAAAAGAGTAGACTATTAGTATACATAATATAATTATCTATGTGGTAGTTGTTCAGTTTCATCTTCCACATTACACAATTATTAGCTACTTTTGAAGGAATTGCAATAAAGATCTGGGGGGCAATGACAACTTTTATATTTCCACTATAGTGTTTGCACTTGCTAGGTTAGTTTAAAATGCAAAAGTACATGTATTCTAAATATGACATAATAATTTATTACATTTTGATCAATCTATTGTCAATGTGTTATGTAAATGCGATGAACTCAGAATAAATTTATTGTGTAGGCAAATGCTAATATTTAAAATGATAAGAAAAGTATCTTGAACAGTTTGCTTCCTTTGTTTATTTGTGTTGCTCTCAGTTTTTAAATTATTTTGTGAAGGATCATATCCTGCACCTCAGCATACTCCATATCTCTGGAAAATATCTTTTGGCGTTTTTATCAGTAAAAGAGAAAAAGGATTTTTAATGCTTATTGCTTATGTTTGGGATAGGGGTTTGAGGAAAATTATCAATATATGGCTAGCTTCTTCAGCCAGCAAACAAAATGAGACAAAGTAGTATGGGAGGGTTGTGCAGCATGTGACAAATGAAATGTTAAACTCAACTAATTTGTCATGTGCTGATCACATGACAACTTAACTGAAGAAGATGACAAGCCTGACGACACAAGGGACTATCAACTGCCAAGCTAATTTAACCATAGTGTCACAAACAAGGTAAAAACATATCAATAAGACTAAAATGGAGGTTCCAAAAATAGAAAATGGAGACCTCTAGTAAATTTGTTTCCAGAATAAAAAAGAAAAGAAAAGAAAAATAATTTGAGTTACATCAATGAGGGAAACGGCCAACGAGATACTTTGTGGTAGAGGAAAATGAATTTAAGTTTGAACACATGGAACAGCTAACCTCTGGAAAAGAACTGACAGCTATCCATTTTTGCAATATGGACATTTATTGTTTCATAGTACAACTTTGTTATTCAGATTCTGTTTTGTTTCAAATGACAACTCTTGACTCTATGACTAAATTTTTTCCAGTACAGTGACTTAATGCATTATGCATCTAATGTTCTCGGCTGAATCTAGGGCTGTACGAGCAATGAATGAAATTTTGAAGCAAAACCGCCTTCTGAGGGAACAAGTTGATTCGCACAGTTTTTGTTCTATGAGCAAAGAAAACTCTAGGTCAGATCCTCATGAAAGCGTATGTTATTTACTTCGCTTCATTTCTGAAAAGAACAAAATTAATCAAAGATCGCAGATTTTTTTTCAGTGTGAATAGAATAATTGTTCACAAAATTCTCTCTACGAATATAGGTTTATATTGTATTTGGTTAGTAATTGATCTTGATAAAAAAAACTACATTGTTCTTGCTCTCAATGGCTTTAAAGGTGTTGCATGTTGTAATTTTTGAAAACCTTTGGTGGTTATGGATTAATAAAACAAAATGATTTTTCTGCACTATCTTGCACCTGTGCTTGTTTGTTGGCTTGAATATATTGAATGGATGCTCTTATCTTACCTTATTCTTATGCTTCCTCTCTTAACCAACGCTACACTTTCAAATATTATGAACTAAAATGTGATAAAACCTTTATATATGCACTCGTGCCTCTGTTCGGTTTGTTTTGGTCATGGACTTCATAATTACGAAGTCACATGCTTGTAATCCACTGTTTGAGTTTGCCTAATTAAGTATTTGTTGGGTAGCTTGATATGCATTGTTGAGCCTATTTCCTATATCTTCAACTTTTGGGACAACTGGTCACCCAACATGGTATCAAAGCTCTTGCTATGGGACGTCTTGGGTTCAAGTTCCCCTATCTACATTTATATCCCCCTTTGTTTGGTTGCTTGTGTGAACTCTGGTTTTTTTCTCTGGTTGCTTCTCCATGTGGGAGATGAGGTCTTATGTGTGGGGTAGCTTGATATACAATGTTGGGCCATTTTCCTAAAAGCTTAAACTTTTAGGACAGTTGGTCACCTAATAGTATAATAGCCGAAATGCAATTGCTTTGCTTGTACCATGTTTACCAAGTGTAGCCATGTTTCCAAACGAGTACTTCTTCTTAAACCGCTGGTCATCTGAATTCCATCGTCACCATCACTACTCAACATCTTCCTTGGCCACCGTTCATCATTCTTGCCAATGATTCCTCCAGACTCCTCCTCCAGACTTCTCTAAATAAGCACCAAACAACCACAACATTGTCATCATCCACAAATTTACCTACAAGGCAGCATTGAAGATGACTTTACTACTGAAGTATAAATTGCAAGTGCATCTCATCTGGTTTCTGGGAAATGCTAAATTCTCCATTTGCCTTTTTTTGTCTTTCTGAAATTCCTTTTGTGTTCCTGACAATTTAATCCTAATAGCAGTTTCCTCCTCCTGTTACCATTCTGTCAAGCATGTGATGCCTATGACATAATTTTTTTATCGTAACTAAAACCCAACAAGATCATTATGAGAAGGTTCTCCCATTGGGAATAGAAAAGCAAACCCTCTTGTGACGACATCAGTTAATATTTTATGTAGCCTCTCATGCTAGTTTTATGCTAATTGGCACTATATATCCATTGGTAGTCATACCATTATCTCCTTTGCTACCATGATTGATACCTTTTTCATGTTAGCTGTTCAGCTAGGCTTATACTTGACAAGGAAGTTTGCGAGTAGCTGAGTACAGGTCAAATTTTCCAGTTCTAATTAATAATCTATGAGAACTTGATAAATACATGTTTGGGTCCATTCTTTAACTACTTAAACTTCTTGGCAATAGGTTGTCCAACATGTTCTCAAAGCTTGATTTTAAGAGGTCTTGGGTTAAAGGTTTTTCCATGCAGGTTTGTGTTCTGACCCATTCTGCTTTTTTTTTTTTTTTTTTTTTTTTTTCTGTCTGTCTCTCCAAAAGCGAGTGAAGGTTGCACATGAGAGGTTGTAAACGTTGTTGGGCTCATTTTTTATGAGCTCAAGCTTTTGGATAATTTTTCGTTTAACATAATTATAGGAAAAAAAAATTTATGGCCATTGTAGGTATATTTTCTGAGTCCATCAGTTCTCGTATTGAAGCATATTTGTAGAGCTTGTTAAGGAGGGCCCACAAATTGATGCATTTATAATTGTG
Source organism: Euryodendron excelsum (assembly GCA_033060915.1). Lineage (NCBI taxonomy): Eukaryota > Viridiplantae > Streptophyta > Magnoliopsida > Ericales > Pentaphylacaceae > Euryodendron > Euryodendron excelsum. The sequence continues at coordinate 54,878,554 of CM065377.1, read as the reverse complement.
AACCTTTCATTGATGAAATTTTTGCCATTTGTTTGCTTTCTTGAGATATTGGTTAACTGTTTATGGTTTTCATTACAATTGGTCTCTTGATTAAGGTACTACCACCTACATAGATTATGCTCATATCCCATCTATTCTTAGATTCCTTCCATCAGATTTATTTGCGTGTTTTTCATATTGTACTTCCTTAAATGACCTTATACCAACTGTTAATCATTAGAATTGACTGTGGATTGGAAGCTTCCTTCAAGTTGAATCTTTACTTTCATATTAGGAGTGTTTTAGGCTAGACATCGCAGTTACTTTTTGCTTCTTTTGCTTATTAAATTTGCATTACATCATTCTTTGTCATATACTTGTGGACAAACTGTTACATATGGTGGTATATAATCCTTTAATGGATCATAAAGTATGATACATTTTTATCTGCATTTGTTTCAGAATTTTCTGCTCAATTGCTGTGGTCAACTAATTAAACATAGTTCCCTTGTGGTGTTGCTTTCTGGGGTGCATATAATATTTGTCCTTTCTTAGCATCTATATGTTTTTCTTTTAAAGAGTTTCAACACTTCTCAGATATCAAATTTCCATCTAAATGATCATGATGAAACGTCCGGTGAAAAGTCTACAACATATAATTTGCACAGGAAGCAGATGAGTTCTCAGAAAGCAATCTCATTGCCTTCATCCGCTCATCAATCTAGGGGACGGGCTTCTAGAATGTGTGAAGCAGCAGAACTTGCAGGAAGTGTTGAGATGTCCTCGAAATGGAATAAAGTGCTTGAATCATCAAAGATCCTTGACAAACCTTTGTTGCCTTTTCAAGAGTGGAACATTGATTTCTTTGAATTGACTGTTGGAACTCGCGTTGGGATTGGTAAGCAACATACTTGAGAGATTATGAAAATTTTTGTTAGAATGAATAGTACATTATCTATTAGCATTCTATGAACCTACACAGTCCATTGTTATATATTTTAAATTCTTATGATTCACAAATGTACATTATAGGTAAGGTGAGGGTTAGAGATATGAAGACAGAATAAGTTTTGACAAAACTTTGAACAAATGATCTGTTATATTTGTGAGACATCTTTTATTGCATACACTCCATGCTAAAACCTACGGCAATAATTTATATGTGTTCTTAAATATTATAAATCCTGTTATATTTTTTACTATATTTTGGTACTCGTCAATGGCCTTGGCACTGCTAATGTCCAGTGTGAGCAGTTATCTGCGAATAGCATGTTTTTGTTTCACATGCTGCTTATTGTTATTTATCAGACAAGAAAAATTGGTATGCACTATCTATAGGTCTTTAGAACATCCTACATTTGAGAGAACATATACCAGGCATTATTTTTCTCTTATCTGTATAACCAATAACATGCGATTGGCAAATACTGTAAACTATTAAGGACCACAGCTTGTATCATTATTCTAGTGTACAATTGGTGAGACTACATTTTGCTCCATATTATAGACACAAAATGCATTTCAGGAACGTACTCATCATTTTTACTCAGACTACCTTTCCACTTTACATTTTTCTAAGAAGCAAACACACTTTTATGAAGGTTCCATGTCTGTGTTGGACACATGTGGGACATTGACACTTGTCAGACACTCTCCAACACTAGTTAAACATGTGTACAAATGTGTTTGCTTAGATACTTGGAGGACACATGTGTCCATCGCTTAGATAAGTATAAATTTACAAGTTTGAAGAAAATAACTTGGATCAAAATGTACCTCCAATAACAACAAGAATGGAACCATAGGCTCCTATGCTGGGAGCATTTTGTGGTTGATGAAAATCAAAACAATGTGGATTTATAGCTATTAATCTCTTGTCATTGAGGCCTTTTAGCTTTAGGAGCTCTAGAGTCTACAACTTCAAATATATAGAATGTGAAAAATGATTTATTACTCGTACCAAAAGAAAGATTTTAATTGTTTTGATATAATACAATATAAATGTATTGTAACATAAAAAAATTGAAAAAATTATTATTATTGTCACATATAAAAATATACCTTTATTTATTGTTGTGTCCTTGCCCTTCATGTCCTGAGTTCTTAAAATTTGTCAAATCATATCACATTTTTGTCATGCATCCATGTTTGTGCTTCTTCGACATTTTTAAATCACCTGCTCCCAAGAAAGTCCTAATCGTTCTACAATGTGTACATTTCACAGAGAACTTTATATTTTTGTCCATGTTTGTATTGTAGGATACTTGTCCATCACATGTATTAAAATTCCTTGCTGCTTACTTTAAATTCCTACTTTGCCTTCTTAGGGCCTAGAATTGGCTCTACTTTGTGGTTTTCACTTAGGAAATATGATTTGGTTGCTTGTAAACCCAGGCCTCTCAAATTGTCCCTTTCAAATTAAGAGGGTGGTTTTAGTTTTTCAAAACTTGAGTTTCGACCTTGGAAAGTAGAGACCCATCTTTTATATTGGCCTAAAAAGCATGGACATGGACACATGACACAGATACACCGACACGGCAATTTTCGAAAAGTGCAGGACACACATGGCGGAGACATGACAAAAATATATATTTTATATATTTTTACATGTATATTTTACTCAAAGATGATGAAAACATGGCAAGATAATACTAATTAAAATTAAGTACTATAGATTCTATAACTGCAATGTCAAATTGGGTATAAAATCACCTTGTTTTTATCTTACAATTGGATTCCAAGTCATTTTCTTTAAACTTGCAACTTGTCTCATTTGTGTCCAAGTGACGGAAATGTGTGTCCCTTAAGTGTCCAAAAGGTATTTGATTCTAGAAAATTAAAAAATAATAGGATACGTTTGGGCGCATGTCCAAGAAGTTTCGGAGAATGTCCGACAAGTGTTGTGTCCGACGTGGTGTCATGGCACCTTCTTAAAAGTGTTTGTGCTTCTTAGTTATTGCCGAAGTGTTAATTTTTGTTCTAGTGAATAATAATAATATATAGTTTCTCGGTTCTGTTGATGAAGTGCTTCTTAGTTATTGCCAAATTGTTAATTTTTGTTTTAGTGAGCCAATTTGAATATTCAGGTCTAAGTGCAATTTGAATATTCAGGTCTAAGTGCAGCCAGCTTGCACAAATAATGCCAAAGGTCCCAGCGCCCTTAGTTAATACAGATCAATGCGGTGTATCCCTTTGTTTAGTTATTCAACATAATAAATTGACATGGCGGGGTCCCCATTGCCATAATTCAGATGGGTTTATGCATTGGACACCCGGAGATTAAAAAAAAGAAAAAACGAATTGGACACCTGAACCCTCACGCCATGGTATTACATGGCTTGAAACTAAGAGGCAGAAGCATCACCATTGTCCATCTGCTAGTGCTGCCTAAACACAATTTGTGTTATACAATTTTCCACAAGTCTCAGTTTCCTGCATTTGTTTATGCATGCATTTCATGATCTGTGTATTCAGAGAAGTTTGTTGTTAGTGGTTTCTGTTCTCCAACTCCCTTCTTACTAGGGCACTGGTATAAGAACTGTGATTTGGCCTCCATCTCCATGTGCATCTTCCTGGTTGAGTTATAGCTGTTAGAGTGCAGTTATTGATGAATTGCATGAGCTTAAAACAGAACAAGTACATGAAATTCTCTTACTCTCCTAGTAACATTGCTACCTTGTAAAAGGTTGTGTAGTGGTGTACTACAAAGAGGCAGCTGTGTCTAGATCCATAACACTTCCTAACCTCCTCTACAAAAGGGGAGGAAAGAACAAGAAGCAACTAGGTAGTTACATCTTCAATTAAGAACTATGCAAACCAATGGCTCATCCAGCTATTAGGTTATTTATCCTTAAATGCAGTGAGACCTGTTTTCTAAGGTATAAATAAACCTTTAACCCCATAAATAGAACGTTTACTCCCTATAAACTTGAAAATGCGGCATTCGTGTTAGGCACTCAACTTTCAGATTTTTTTCCTGAATCTTAGGATTTTTTGGAGAAGCGTTTCGTGGCATTTGGAAAGGGGTAGATGTTGCCATCAAAGTTTTTCTCGAACAAGATTTAACTGTTGAGAACATTGAAGACTTCTGCAATGAGATATCTATCGTAAGGTCTGTTTTCAATGATCTATCAGCAATCTTAGCTTCTCCTATTTCCCCACCTCCCTTTTTTCTTGTCCATGCATTGACCCTTTTTTATGTTCTTCTTTTCATGCACAGCCGTCTACGCCACCCAAATGGTAATGCCCTGCACTTGTTTGATCAACTTATCTATGTCTGTGAAGGGGGGAAAACAAAAAAGAACTCGTTTTTCTCTTTCAATATTGATATGAGAAATAATTAGAGGGTAATAAAATGAAGAAAATAATACCTTTTTCGGCAGTTATTTTATTCCCTGGTGCCTGCACAAAGCCTCCTCGGTTATCCATGGTGACTGAATACATGGAAATGGGATCATTGTATCATTTAATCCACATAAGCGGGCAGAAAAAGAGACTCAGCTGGAGAAGGAGACTGAAAATGCTGTGTGATATATGCAGGTGCATTTGACTGTCACCTTTTGTATTGAACTGCCTCAATGTCATTGCATATTTATGTTGGTACTACTGCTAAATAAGTAACGTATGCTTGCTTTTGGAGCTCAGTATATATTCCTGATGCATCTAGTGTGCCAAGTATGCCTATCATTGGATCTAATCCTAACCGAAATCCAATCCAATAACTTGGATATTAAGGAGGTTATCCGATAACATGACAAGTGTGAATGTGACAGATCTTTGCACTAACAGATCTAAAATGAATTACGCCTGATTCAATCCAATTATTATATGCTATAAAATATGTTGCGAACTAATGGTGTATGACTTGATTATAAAAGTCAAAGCTTCTAGTTTTCTTAGTTCATTCTTCAACCTAAAGGCTGCCTGATTCTCTCTCTCTCTCTCTCTCTCTCTCTCTCTCTCTCTCTCTCTCTCTCTCTCTCTCTCTCTCTCTCTCTAACACAAGCACACACACACAGTCAGTGAGTCACACAGAGTAACAATTCTAACTTGGGGTTTTGATGGCACAGTTTGGGCCTTCATCCTCAATCTTCAACACATCCATGTGTGTGCTGTCTCTCTAATGTTATATGTACTCTATGACTTTTTTCTATTTTTGTTGTGATATCACGTATAAGAACATGCTCAATCAGATTTTACAATTTAATTTTTTTTTATTTTCTTACATCTTTTGTTTTATATTTCTTTTCCCTTTATAGGTTGTATATGTATGTTGTTTGTCGGAATCAATAACAGGTTCATGATCTAGTATGTTTGAGGCTTTCCTCTTTTTGCCATTTCAATGAGTTGCAACTTTTCCAGATTGAGTTGGATTATCAGATTGAAGATCCAAATAGTAATGAATTTGGATTTGGTTCTGGTGATGTTTGATCCATCGGATTATCACACCGGGTTAAGTTTTTCTCCCGACGGATCAGATTAGAAACCTGTTCCATTTAAAGGCCTAGTGACAAGTAGTATAGGGTGACACAGAGAAGGTAGGTAATGAGTAAAACATAACGTATATGAGTAAAACATAACGTAATTAAAAACAAAGGAGAAGAGAAAAGCAATACTTTTAACTTTCCCTAGAACACAATTAAGTATAGTCCTTATAATGCTCCTATGGCTCCTTTCCTTTTTTGGCCTTTCCCTAAATTACTATCGCTTGATTACTTTGGTGATGTCAACCTAGTAGAACAAGATTCCCAAAAAAGGTGATTGAACCACTAGAATTTTATTAGGAGTATTTTCTAATTGCATTCCTGTATTTTCTTAGTTTTAGATTTGTTTAGGGTTTTGGAATTAAATCTTGGGGGCTTAATAAGTTACCACTTTGGGTAAGGTAGTTTTGTACGATAGTTACTTCTTACTAGGATTTTGTAAGGCGTATAAAATGGCATATTAAGTGAGAAATGAATTAGGTATCGGAGATGAATCGAAGAATAAATATTTTGGAAAATCTCTCTCTCTCTCTCTCTCTCTCTCTCTCTCTCTCTCTCTCTCACCATCTCTTTTTCCTCCCCTCTTATTTGCTTTCTCTTTTTTGTCTTTATCTCATATTCCTATCTTCACCTTTCTGTCTTTCTTTTCTTTCTATCTCTATCCCAACATATTTCACATTATTGTATTTTCAAAATATCAGCATGCTATATCTGCCCACCATCTACTCAAAGAAATCCTCATGACAGGATTTTGGTGAGCTTTTACAGATTCTTCTTCTCCTTCTGTGATGTAACCTTAACTAGGATTTTCCATAATATGGAACAGTAAATGGTAAGAAGAAGATGGAATGAAGAAAAAGGGAATGAGAAAGAAAATTCCAAGAGGGTCAGATGGTGGCTATAGTTTTTTATTTTTAATTATTTTGTATTTCTGAAGCCAAAATTCCATAAGCCAGACCCTTTTCCCTAAGCTTTGACATTTACCTTAACACTTAAAAGGGTCCCACCATTCAAAATTTCCAGTAGTTGACTTTCCAAACATCCATCAACCTATCACTTCTGCAACCACGCAATTTCTATCTTTTCAATCCAAAAACCTAGAACTCCACTCTTTGAAGTATAGACCAACACACCTTCCACAACTGCAGCCCTCATATTGATTGAGGTTAGAAGTGATATCTATAACTCTAATTGGAAGTGTAGATTAAAGTAAAAAATATGATGACTATTGCAAAGGATCAAAGCTGAATAGACTTTTTTTTATATTTTTATGGCATCATACTTTTTCTTGAGACTATCTCCTTCAATGTCTTAATATATACACCTATATATAGATAGATAATTTTTACCTTAGTTGTTTTCTATTTTGCTATTAGAAGGTATATATGAGGGTCAAAAGTACAGTATCCTAGCCTTCAATTGAAAGAAGACTTGTGAAAAGTGAAAAAAAAAAATTTAAGTCCTGAGAGTTACAAAGCTCGTAACTAGGTTCACAGGCCTACTTAGCTACTGTAATAGAAAGTTGTGGCTCCACAACCACCAACTGCCACAATAGTTCAAGTTGATGAGTGAAACTACAAGGCATGATAATGGTCTTTGTCATCCATAACAGTTGATATTTAAAACCTTGGCTTTGCTATTTTCCTAGCATAGAGTGTGAAGTCTATACGTATTCTAATATGAATTGTATACATGTTATAATGGTCTTTATCTTCAACAGTTGATAGTTAATGCCGTGGAAATATTTGTGGAAAAGAAGTTATCTTAAATATGAACTCTATTGTAATGTCTCTTCAAGTTGATTTTTCCAGTTCCAAATAGAAGTTCACTTCCATAAACCAGTAATCACTTTGTTAAAAAATATATAAATTCCTTTTCTTCCTCTAGGGTGCTATTTCTCATTTCATGTTTGTTTTCTTTGAATACTCTTTTTCAAATAGACCAAACTAATAGGGATAATACACTATGGAATCTTATTATTGTTAGTTGTAAGTAGTTGGGTCACAACCCATGTGGCCATACACACCACATGGCCACATTCACCACATTGCCTTTTTTGGCTACCAAGCAAGACATCATCATGAATAATTTGGTGAGACTAACTTATGCGGTGCCATGGTCCCAAAACCCAACTAGAGGCAGGCTTCTACACCTCTGGAGCGGGGCACCTAAGACCCTTTGTCTAGTCAAGGGACCCTCTCAAGGAGCTCCGCAAGGGGCTCTCCATATCACCCTTGGACACCCTCGTAGGATGCACTCTCCATCAAAGAAGCAATATCCACTCCTAAGGTCTTGAGAAGGGCCTAAGGACTCACCCCTTAGGTGTCATGGCATCTTTAGACAACCATGACCCTCCATGTAGGACCATCAAAACTTGTGATTTGGATGCTATCATTATTGGGTCATCAAGGCATTAGTCCCGCCCCTAGAGGGACCTACCCTTGACACTCCACATGAGAGAGAGTGAGAGAGAGAAAGAGAGAGATCTCCATCTGCGTTAAGTTACTCCCAAGACAAAGACGCTATCAAGGAGAAGAGCATTTAAGGGCATTTAATGTTGGGTCAACTCTACATCCCTGAGCAGCATCTCACCTACATCTGTGAATCTTAGATGCAGGGCTAACCCCTCTATGGCTAAGAGGGATAAGCCATCACACCCATCACGGGTTGGCTCTCCCTCCCATGCCCCCTTTGCCTATATAAAGGAGTGTCATCCTTCCCTTCAATCAGATCAGATAAATGGCTCTCAGATCATCAATACACTGAGAAGTCTAAAATATTATCCTCGGTTTGCTATTCTTTCTCTCTTTGCCTGCCATTAACTTTCTCTTCCGCTCTCTACATGGTTTGCAATTGCTTAGTGATTATTATTCTTTACAGAGGATACACTACCGCGACCTTTACGGCCACCCACAATACACACAAGCCCCGCCACCTGAGCCTACTGCGTACCATCATCATCGTGTGCCAGACTTTCACATGGCCTTCTAGGCAGAATATATCATAGCTTGGTTAACTATTATGGGCTTTTCATTTTGACACAAATCAATGTCACGCACATTCTATCGAAAATCCTTGGGAACGCTAATAGTGCTAGCGGGCCTCACATTAATCCTCTTTTTGTGATTCATATGTCATAGCCATAACATCTAACTTCGTGGCCAAGTCCCCAGTAGATCTAGACATGCCTCATGCCTCTTGTCTCTTGTTTTATTCATTTGCTAAGTATTGAGAAACGTACTAGCTGCCTTATTTTGAATGCATGTGGATAAGGCTTGCTTGTCCTTTTATCCAGATTTATTGTCAATGTCTTATTTTTATCCAAAAGGTGATCGTATGATTCATGATACATTTAGGTAACTCATTATTTATAAATTATAGCACACATCACATCTTACATTTATGATGGCTTATCCGGACAAGACCTCAACAAATACCATATTTCTTCAAGGCAGTGAAGAAAGAAAATGAAACATATCTTTCTTTTTCTAAGAAAGTTTGTTGGGTGGCTCCCCCATTGCTACAGCACAGCCAACCGCAGGAGTGTATACCATACAACCCAGATCCAAGTGTCGCCGGAAGAACCCAACGCTACAAAGGCATACAAGAAACAGATCCAAAGATGCAGTTGTTCTCTAAACCGACCTAACTTCGACAAGGTGTGCACAAGTCAAATCCAAGATGCCACAAGAATGACCCCATAAAGAAGCTTAAAAAAAAAAAAAGGTAAGGCTCCTGTGGTTACCTTCCAGCTGCCCAAGCAACTAGCCCCTCATGGTGTCGCGAGCCACATTCGTATGATATACATAAATGTAAAGAAAAGAGAGAGGTGAAGGAGAGGCACTCAACAAATACGCAAGGTCCTCAAAGCCCTTCTATAAGTTACTAAAACTCTTTTACAATCCCAATGTCACTGAAGCTCTCACCTATGAATTTTTCAAGCTCTTCAACTCTCGAGCAACTAAAAGAGAAGCCAAGGGTCCCTTTCATACAAGTTTGGGGGCAACAGGAATGGAGCTTGGAATGTCCAATCAATCTAAAAAGCTGTGGGAAGAAGTGATAGCTCAAACAGTGCCTACAATACACTTTGTGCTGCACAGAAAGGAGCAGTCGTAATAAATCGCGGGGGCGTACCGAGCCCATAAGCCCCATTACTTTCGTGGGAATGATGAATACAAGCCAACTTCAACTTTTGGCGATGGTTTAATCACTTACAAACTTTTATTAGCTTTAATTAAGGCAATTCATTTCTCATTAAAAAATGAAGGGGGAGAATAGTACCCACACATGGTTCCACCTCTGAGATTTTGGCTCTCCCACACGTGAAAATCAACGTGCTATTGAACTTAAGCAACTAGAGTCAACTGATGTGTTTAGGGATGGTAGTGGACCTAGGAAAAGTGGAGATCCGACCGAACCCGTCCCATTTGGGGAGGGTATAGAGAATTCAAAACGGGGATGGAGATAGGAATGGAGGTTAAAATGAAAATTCATATGGGTATGGAGGCGGGAATAGACCAAGGTTCTCCCCTGCCCCTCCTAGCCCTGCCCCGCCCACGCCCAGTTTTTCCGTTTTAAATTTTTTTATTTTTTATTTGTTATATAGGCTATTTTTATATTTGCTTTACTCTTTTAAGTTTTTGGCTTTTTGGACATCGAGTAGCAAAGCATAATTTACAATTGAACTCCAATGATACATCAAGGGTTTAAATTTTTTGCCATCAATAATTATCACAACATATGTAATAGAAAATTATGTATTAGGCAAGGCAGTGATCCCGGTAGTTCTCAGTCATGAAATCAATGCTTGGGCTTTGAAAATCAATCATTTCTAAACAAATTAAATGGTGAAAAAACTTGCACTTGGGCTTAGGCTCCAGACAAGGGTAGAAGGAGGGCAGGGGTGGAGGTGGGGACGAAGGTGGGGATGGAGGCAGGAGTGGAGGCAACTTTGTACCTTTGGAGGCAGGGATGGAGGTAAAATTTTCAAGTAGAGGTGGGGATAGAGATCCCAATCCCCTCCCCACCCCGGTCCATTGCCATCCCTAGATGTGTTCATCTTTTTTTGCACTATCTAACCTTGAAGCTCACAATAAGTGTGGATTTAACATGAACCCACACGCTATTATCCACTTGGCATGAAGGCATCCCATTCCTTCTTGCTTAACCAATGATTTTCCCTCTAAGCAAATTATCAATTGATTCAGCTAATACACGCAGTCTTAGCCCCGACCCATGACATCTTGATTTGCATGTATGTAGGTCATAGCCCACGTGCCCATACATCGCAATTGGCCACATTCGCCATATCACTATGTAGGTTTATAGGTCACAATCCACGTGGCAAGACACATCACGTGGCCATATTAACCACATCACCATGTAGGTCTGTGGGTCACAGCCTATGTGGGCACATTCGCCACATCACCTTCTCTGGCCAACTAGGCTAACAAGGCATCGCCATGGATATCTGGGTCCGACTAACACACAGTGCTTTAGTTTCAATCCATGACATTCAAAGGGCAATCTACAGCTTGCCCATCTTCACTTGACTTGGTTAATGCACACAGTGCCTTAACCTTAGGCCATGACATTCAAGAGAGAGCAATCTCCAGCTCACCCTCCTTATTATGATATATTATGACTTAGGTATTGCACGCAATGCCTTAGCTTCGAGAATCACATGACTTCAAATGCTCCCCTCAAGGGTCGAGCCTCATCGAACCTAGAGAACCATCTCTTTGTAATAAGAAGTGTTTGGTTTGGCCGCACAAAGTTCTAACCGAGTGCTCTGTTTCTCTAGTATAAGCTATATGTGCCATAACTTGGGTTCTAGCAAGAACCGTCTCCTCGAGCACGTATATTTCAGCCAGCAAACATGGTGCCTTAGCTTTGAACTATGTGAACTCTAGGATTAATGCTCGCACTTTAGACTGGGGGCAATACTTGCACCAATGCCAGGGGGCAATCACTTCAGAAAAATCCCCTCGCCGCCCTTAAATTTTGGCTTATGAGCTCTCAAACCTCAATTATATGCATATATACTTTCAGTAATTCAAGCATATGTACAAGAAGCAAATGTAGGTATATGGTTCCTCGCCTACGTGGCCATGTGTGCCACTTGTCTACATTTGCCACATCACCTTTTTTAGCTACCCAGGCTAGCAAGACATCATCATGAATAACCGAGTCGGACTAATATAAGCAGTGCCTTAGTCCCAAAACCTAACTAGAGGCAGGCTCCTACGCCTCTCGAGCAGGGGCACCTAAGACCCTCTCCTACGGTTTAGCCGACGGACCCTCTCAAGGAGCTCCCCAAGGTGCTCTCCGTCTTGCTCTTGGACACCCTCCTATAGGTGCATCTTTCATCTCACTCTAGCACACATTGTCGCAGTTGTATCCTCCATCTCACCTTTAGGCACCCTCCTAGGTGCTCTTGAGTACTCACCACTTAGGTGTTATACAATCATGGCATCTCCAAGTAGGCGTGACACTCCATGTTGGACTATCAGGGACTTGTTGTTTGGAAGCTGGGGTTAACTGGTCCATCAAGGCATTAGTCCCTCCCCTAGAGGAACCTGCCCTTGAACCACCACATGAGAGAGAGATGTCCATCTGCATTGAGATATATTCCAAGACAAAGACACTACGAAAAGGAAGACACAAGGCATTTACCGTGAACTTCGACTAGGGGAAACCATCCCTTTTGGCATTGGGTCTTGTTGCACTCGTACTCAAATTTATCCACATGGTCTCTGGACTTCTAATTAAATGTCTCTCTCTTCTGATGATTTAGGGATCTGATGTGCATACATTGGGTGAAAATAGCCCATTGTGATCTAAAGAGTGCAAATTGCCTTGTGGATAAGCATTGGACAGTCAAGATCTGCGATTTTGGTCTCTCAAGGGTGCTGACCACCAGACCAATGAGAGATGCTTCCTCTGTGGGAACCCCAGAGTGGATGGCTCCTGAACTCATCTGCAATGAACCCTTCACAAAGAAATGTGATATTTTTAGCCTTGGTGTTATAATATGGGAGCTATGCACTCTTAATAGACCACGGGAAGGCGTACCATCTGTTCAAGCAAGAGTTTTCTGAGTTTTTTCTTTTTCTTTTTTCATTTCCTTCCCTAATACCTAGGTTGACGTGTATGGTTGATATTTTCAGATGTTTTATGCAGTTGCTAATGATGGATTGAGGCTAGAAATTCCTGAAGGTCACTTGGGGAAGCTAATTGCAGGTCTGTTAAAGTAACCTATAATTTTCCTTATTTGTGCTATCTTAATTAGAACTCATAATATTTTAAAATGCTATTCCAGATTGTTGGGCTGAACCGGATGAACGACCCAGCTGTGAGGAAATTCTCTCACATTTTCTTAACTGCGAGTACTATGTTGATTTTGATTCATGTGTTTGTCATTAGGCAGCATTAGAATTATTGAAGTTATAACTGGGGGAAGTTGTAACTGATTGTGAATTTTGAAGTATTATCATTTTTTGTTCCTAGCAATTTACATCTCTCTCTCACCTTACCTTGTGTGTGAACATGAGCACGCATGCACAGGCCCTGTGTGATTTTGTAGTCCTTTGAACTTTGTAAGCTTGAAAACAGGCCGTAATTAATCAACTGATCATATTCTGTTGATGCTTGCTAATTTTAGAGTCCTTCGAGCCACTGTGAAATTAGCACAAACTTGTCAACATTCATCTGGTTTTTTTTTTTTTTTAATGTCTAATCATCTTCTGCATCATTTATAGGCAGGGAAACAAGAATTTGCAGGTCTTGCACTTAAGGATATGGGAGGTTGGTGTAACCTATTCTCAGTCCGGTATCTGACGCCTATTCAGGGCATCCTCAAATCGACAGCATGAAGCAACTCGCATCTCTGTGGTTGTATCATTATCCGGTGCTGGGTAGTAATCTTCCCTCAGTTGTACATCCCTGAGATTTGGAATTCTTAGGAGAAACATCATGAAGTGTTCGTTAGCTGTACCATGAATGAAAAGTTTCCTAAGACTCAGACATTCTGCCAGTAATCCTGCTGCAGGGAGAGAGAGGCTCCTCTGATTAACATCCCTGTCATGTGGAGGCCAATAATCGAGCTCATAGAGATTCAAATCTCGAATCCCATTAAGGTAAAACCTCTCCCACATGCTCAGATCCATATGCCCAGAAGGGGCAGTTAGACCATACCCTATTACACCACCACAATCCAGATTCATCTTTGAAAGTTGAGGATACCTTGCAAGGGAGCTCAATCCGAATGCACGCACAGAAGGTCTTGGCTGGTGCCTGCAATCACCTTCAACTATGATTTCTATCTCTTCCAGCACGGGGCAATTCTCCAACCCCATTGAGGCCAAAGGAGTGAGCAGATCACCAACGGAAATCCAAAGTGACAGATACTGCAGCTGTGACCAAGTCCTGCCAGAGACACCATTGCCCTTCCCTCGAATTGGAGTATAGTTCACATTCAAGTAGTTACATTTCTTGTTTGAGTATGTTTCTTTCCAGATGACATCTCTCCTTTCTGTTAGAAAGTTCATGAAAACTGCTGATTGATTTGAACTGCTGGCTTCCCCTTCCAGTGCTTGGCTTCTTTCCCAAATGCAATCAAGGTGAAGTCGCTGGATTTGGCTTTGGATTGGTTCCAATGCACGTAATGAGGCCAGAGTGTTGAGATGTTTGCAGCTAGAGATCTTTAAATCGACCAGAGTATGCCGAAGAATTTGAGCCATTTTATTCATCCCCATTTCAGTGATCCTCTTGCATCCTTGAAGCTCAAACTTGGCCAGTTTCGGGCAGCCAAAAGAGATAGCTATCAAACAAGAATCAGTCAAGTCGGCAGAGTTCTTGATGGAAAGGGATTCCAACCCTTTGCAGAGTGCAACCCCATCTGGCCTAGGATCTATTCCTCGGCAGATCCCATGGAACTGTCCTAGCTTTAAAGACTTAAGTCGGGGGCACTCGGAACTAAGCAGCTCCAGTGCTGGCCAAGTATCTCTAACTTTCTGGCAGACATCAAGAACCAATTCTTCAAGCAACGGTAAGCTAGTAAAGAGGACCCCGAGCATGTTATGGATGATCCTAGCATCTAAAGAAGTGTATCCATCATCTTCTGTGTCAGGTCTAGCATGAGATATAGAAGTATCAGCAAGGTGAAGAACGGAAAGGCGAGGACAGTTTGAAGCAATAGCTAAAAGGGTATCATCTCCTACAAAATCAACATATCTGTTGTCAAACATACATGCTGCAAGGAGCTCCTGGAGATTCGGGCAAGCAGCAGTAATGGCAAGAAGCTCACGGGACTTGAATCCTTCAGCCAAAGAATGGGTAAGGATATTGAGGCGGGAGAGAGAGACTGACAGAAAAGGGTGAGCTTCAAGAGCTGGGGGGAGATCTTCTGTCCAGCAGTAGAAATGGGAGAGATCAAGGGAAGAGAGAGAATGGCAATGCTCAAGCAACAGTAAGATTTCAGAGCCAAGGGGAGTGGGAAAGTGTTGGTGCCATCTAACAAGCTTAAGTTGGCGGATATTGGGCCAACGAGGAGCGAGAAGATGGAGAGAGGAAGGAGTCCGGGCATATATGGTGAGCGAAACAACAGAAGGGAAGGCATTGCCAAGGAGGTGAGCAAGGAGTAATGGATTGGGAGAACAATCCAAGAGTGGGTAGCCCCAAGGAGAGAGCAGAGAGAGGTCAAGGCTTGTTACAGCAGGGAAGCAAGTGGGGACAAGGAAGAGATCTTGAATGTTGCCGCGGAGGATGAGGGATGTTCGGGTTGAGCGCTCTAGCAAGTGCCACTTGAGGCATACAAGCGACATGGCATTCCGGGATCGCGTGTCAGAGACTAGCGAGAATATGTTGGAGAGAATTACATCTGGTAAGTCATGGACATGGACATTGCTTATAGTTCGAGCCATCATGCGGTAATGAAGGTTAAAAACAAGCCTAAAATGGTGTTCTACAGATAGCAGGTGAGCTTATCCTTCACTAACTGCTAGGACAATGATAAACACTTGACTGAAGTTGGTTGCTCACACGTGCACACACATGCATGCATACATAGGATATATATATATATATATATGTGGAGAGAGAGAGAGAGAGAGAGAGAGAGAGAGAGAGAGAGAGGTAGGGATGACGAATGTATCTTTTAGAGAGAGAGTGGGGACGCAATAAATGTATCTTCCTAATAGAGATGGAATTGGAGATAAAGGGATGCCAACTGAAACTGCTGTTTTGTAGAAAGAAAAAGGAGTATCTGTGTCTCTGTGACTGTGAGGGTGAAAATAAAGACTTAGCAATGAAGCTGTTGAATCATGGAGAGAGAGAGTACGATGATATCTTTGAGTTGTGTATGAGTGAAGATAAAGAAATCTTGGAACTGGCATTTTATAGATGAAGAGTGTGGCTGTAACTCTGAGGTTGAAGATAAAGATTCATGAACGTAAGGTGGTGGCTCATGGAGAGGGAGAGAGAGAGAGAGAGAGAGAGAGAGAGAGAATCTGTGAGGAAGTGTGGAGAAGAAGAAAAAGATACTCTAGTGGAAACTAGTGGCCTTAGAAAATAGATTATGCATCGGTGACTATGATATGGAGCTTCTAAGGATGAAGGAAAAGATACAGTAGTGACTGTGATACTGAGTTTCATGAAGATAAAGATTCATGAACGTAAGGTGGTCAAGAAAAAGATCCTCTAGTGGGAAACTAGTGGCCTTGGAAAATAGATTATGCATGAGTCACTGTTATACCGAGTTTCTAAGGAGGAAGGTAAAGATACAGTAGTAGTCGAAACAGGTGTAGAGAGAGAGAGAGAGAGAGAGAGAGAGAGAGAGAGAGAGAGAGAGAGAGTGCTGGGGTGGAAGATAAAGATTCAGTAAATCAGATCGGTCCTTTGCCCATGTGGCTGTAATGCATTCCCCTTTTTCTTTATTCCTTTTCCCTTTTCTCCCATTTCTTTTTACCTCTTTTGCAATACCTCAGAGTTCTCCTTTTTCTTTACCAAAAAATGTCATTGTCCATTTCTATCTCCCTTGGTTTGGCCTACCCACATTTATTATTGTGCTAAAAAAAATTTCATACCTCAAAAAAAAAAAAAAAACCCGTAATATATTCTGAGATGGCCATTACCATTTAGGGGGCATAATGGAACTCAGGTAAAAGCACTGGTGAATGTTTTTTTTTAAGTTCAGAGGTGATCATGGGCCCCACTTGGCCCCTCTGTATCTTTATCCCTGCCTACTTTGCCATACAACCAACAAATGGATGGTTTAAGATTCTCTGTTGTAACATTTGCCTAGGCTAGCCTTGGATTTCTCATGTTAAAAGTCATTCCACAGGCAAATTCCCTTTGTTCTGTTCCTTTCCCCGGTTACCTCATTTGCTTGGAATGGATAGATGGGCATCATGAGCCGTGGAGTTGCAATCACACTATATGCTGATTCAATGGTGGCTTTAAGGTTAATTATATACGTACATAAACATATATATATTTTGCCTCTCCTCAGCCATATAATCTTGAACTTCATCATTCGTCAAGCATCTCCTTCTACTGTATCCTTTGTCTATCCAAGTTAGGATTGTAACCACAATGATCATAGCCAGCATAAAAAATGCTTATAGATGAATCATTCAAGAAAATGAATCTCTATACAATGTTCAAAAAACCACCATTTGGGTTGTTGCAGGTTTAGGTAGTTTGTTACTTGGCAATTCATTCTTTGTTCAGCATGATGGATTTTAGCTTCCTTTTCATCTTTGCAACTCTACTAAGGCTATGCTTAGTACGAGGGAATGGAATGATCTCATTCCCTTATTTGTTTGCCAATTGGAATAGAACGATCATTCTCATTCTATTGTTTGGTAAAATTAATTAATAATGCTAAAATAAAATTTTAGTACATAATGTGAAAATTTGATATTATATTATATAAAAAAATATTTAAAATATTATATATTATTTAATAAATATTATTAGGCGTTTGCTAATGTTGTGGTGGTGGCGGTGACTATAGTGGGCAATGGGCGGCAATTATGGCAGCAGTTGGGCGATGGGTGGTGGTAAGTGGTGAATGGGCTATGGTGGTAGTGGCAACATTGTAGGTGGTGGGTGGTGACAGCAATGGTGGTAGTGATTTTGGGGGGTGGCAACGACAGTGGTGATGGTAGGTGGGGGTAGGAGCAAATAGGTGGTGGCAGGAGGTGATGGTGTTGGTGGCAGTGGACAAAAAGTGGTGGTGGCCAGCAATTGTGGATTGGTGGGTGGTGGTAGGGGCAAGCGGGTGATGGTGGAAGGTGATGGTGTTGGCGGCAGCAGTGTAGTTATAATCAGTTTAAAACTAAAGACACAAATAGAAGTATTTTTTATTATTCCTTTGGTTTTCAATTTTTTTAAACTTTATAAATTGTTTTCGAATTTTTAAAATAAAAAATTAAAAAACAGTTATCAGTTCTATTTTTTCCAAATATTTGAGTCAATTACAAGGATCTGTTTTGCCATTCTGCTCTATAAAGACCCGCAAAAATTTATCCAGCTCATGTCACAAAATTTGTTTCATTAAGATGGCTTTTTATTAGTTACTAATGATGAACATGGTAAGACCACATACCATTTCCCAAGTTATCCTCTATAATAAATGGAATCGTAAATTAAATGATAGTCTTGACCAAATTAATAAGAATGGAGACCCAGAATTCGTGACTTGGAATCGAGTCCGGCTTTCATTTGGGTGCGGAGAAACGAAAAAAGAATCCTGTTTATGAAATGAACAACAAAAAAGAAAAGAACTTTCATTAAAAAAAAAAAAAAAAGGCAATTTTTGAAAACATATTAGTTAGTGCGTTGCAAACATTTATACGAACCCCTAATTTAATGTGGTCTTCCTATCATTGAGCTAGTTTATTCAACCACCATTGGGAAATCCTTTTTCAGCTAGCTAACACTTTCAATCTTGGTTGAACTCCATTAGAAAAAAAAAAAAAGGAAAAATAAAACAACAGAGTTTATGAGAGGAAATTATGAAATGTGGGCAATTGAGAGTTGATGAGATTTAAGTGCAAGCTTCAAAAAGTCTATCATGGAGGAACTAACTTCCGAATATCCACACAGCTTTCTCATTTAATCCCAAGCCTCAAAAAAAAAAAAAAAAAATCCAACACATAAGGTTGTGCCCAACAGATCTCCACTTCGTCATTAATCCCAAGGCTTGGTCTCGTGATCAAGACTTAAGAATCTATTTTCTCTAAAACCTTAAGTTTGAAATCTTTTAAATGTTATCAACACCTGAAGATAGGCTTGTAAATGGATCGGGTTTGGCCCGGATCCGATCCAGACCCAATTCGATAAATTCATATACAATAAGTTAAACCCGATCCGATTTATCATATACAATAAGTTAAACCCGATCCGATAATCCGATAGACCCGAATCCAAATGATTCGATTGTTGTCAGATCAGATCTGGACGAATCCGCCAAACCTTATTAGGGACTCGATCCGCTCCAATTTAATTTGGACAAATCATAATTTTATTTTTAAAATATTAATTTTTTTATAAACAAATTATTCTCTCCTAAAAAATCTAATTGTAAGGTCAAATCGAATCGGATCTAATTACTAATGGATTGGATCTGGGAATACTTATCGGATCCAATGCTTATTGGATCCGGATCGGATATAGACCTTATCAGATCTGGTCCAGACCCGGTCCATTGACAGGCCTACCTGTAGACCACCTCCAGAGCTTTTGCCTTGGTAATTACCTAGTTTGTGTGAAACAAGAAGATTGCACAAATTCTGAAATTAATTAAGGTGCGCGCAAGTTAATCCAGACACCTAATCATCCAAAAAAAAAAAAAAAGTCTACCAACATTCAAAAAGTTGATATCTCGACAAAATATGTAATGACTTTACCATATTACGGATGCATCTTATCCAACCGATCCTTGCATCAGCTCCGGTAGCACATTCATAAAACAGAGGTTATACAGGACCTCAACATTTTGAATTTTTTTTTTATTAACCTATACTTCATCTAATCATCGGCATACCACATAATCAACCCCTTCAACAACTTTTTGATTGTTCTATAGTTGGAGAGTGCAAAGATGACATAACCCATAAGAAATATTGTCAATGGAGTTACAAGGATATGCTGAAAACTAGCAGGAAAATTTTAGCCTAACACTGGGAACAAAATGTAATACATCCAAGCAATAAGCATTGGCTTCGGAAATAAGTAACAGCCTAACACCCGCACCAAGTTTCTAAGATATACAATAAAAATTTTCATGAGCCAATGCAACATAACAAGCCTGAATTTGCAAAATTTAATAATTTCTAGTTGCTCAAGAAATGATTCTAGAAATGTCGGTCAATCAAGAACTCTCTTTTACTGCTGAAAATGCATAGCAGGCATGAGTCTAAGAGCAGTCATGGTTGCAAAATAAACATAGACGACATACATTATTAAGCAACTCACAAACTAAGCAAGACAGTACATTCATTGAGAGCTGTGTTCCAGCATGAAATACTCTCGCACATTAAGGGACTCATATTTGTTGCATTGGATGCAATTTACATCTAATGCAACATTGGCAGATAAATATCTTACAGCACAACGACACAACCAAACTAATGTCAAGATATCTTTCTTCCCTACTGCAGTATGAATGAAATTGTTAATGCAGCGAAACAAACATCTTTGGGAAACTTTTACTTGTGTTAATTCAACCAAAATTTTCTTCCTTTCTTTTTCTGTAGGAAATGCCTATTGGGTCCATAAGGGATAGCGGGATGAGACACAAATGCAAAATGCTAACCTAGGTTCACAAAGTTAGAAAATTCACAAACTGAGAAAGCTTGGTATATTAATTAAGAGGATTGTTCCAGACTGATACTCATTCACCCTTCCTATATACATACTTATCCATAAAAGTAATCAAATTTCCACATCTCATAATTATTTGGAGGACAAGTCGAAATCATAGCTAAACACACAAATTTAGTATAAATCAGATAGTGAAGCATTAGTAGATCCTTCTCTCAAAAGCTGTATTTGGTTCTTGGAAAAGAATGATGGTTAGATATGAAAAATCTTCCATTTTTAAGGATTTTCCTCATCTTTCCCTCATTCTTTACAAGCGAAATACCACACGTCTAACACAGATTGGAAATAAGAATTATAGCAATTAACATTGATTGAGATTGCAATTTGACATGGGGGGATAATTATTGACCAAGTTCTTCGTCAACATCATTGATGAAATCAAAATTCCAATTATTGCACAATGCAACAACTACAACAACCACCATGAACCCCAAAAACAAGCATTGATATATACCATTTATCACTTCCCCCTATCCAAAATTGCAAGTTCAAATCTAAAAATTCTACCAAATAAGTCAAAGAACTTCCCTTTTACGGTGCTCTGGGATCCGTCCCGTGTTGCCAAACGTAAACAAGCTCGTCCCATCCGGTGCTTGCCAAAAGCCCCTCAACAAGAACACTCATATCCACCCCAACTGCAAACTCTGTGTGGTGATCATACCTCCCAATGAGAGCATCCTCCACCATATAATCCCACAAACAAACCGTCATGTCATATGAACACGAAGCGATCAAGCTTCCCCTGTGGGGCGAAAACTTCACCTTCCTCACCGCGTAGCCGTGCCCGTTGAGCATGGCCACCGGAACCCTAAAACTCCTCACATCCCACACCTTAATTGACTTGTCCACAGAAGCTGTGGCAATGGCACAATCATCATATTTGTTCCAATCACAGGACAGGATTTCGAATTCGTGGGCGGGCAGAATCATAGTAGAACCCGGCTCCCGCACGTCCCAGATTCGGACAGTGCAGTCACCGGAGGCGGAGGCGAATACGTCCCCGTGGCGGGGGTTCCAGGCGGCAGAGTAGACACAGTAAGCATGTTCCTTATCAAGAAAAAATTACATATAAATGGAACATATGAAGCAAATCATCAATCAAATGGTGGGTTAACCTAATAGAATTCATGATTTACTCCCAATAATCATGGGTTTTTTTTACAATACCTTGAATGTACGGACACTGGTGGGGCGGTCGATGGTCCAGAGCTTGATGGTGTCGTCCCAGGAAGAGGTGAGGAAGGAATCGCGGCGGACGGGGTTGTAATCGGCGGAGTGGGTTTCGCGGGTGTGCTCGTGGAGGGAGCGGACGGGGTTGGACGCAGGGGGGAGGGAGAGGTCGTAGAGCTTGACGGAGCCGTCGGCGACGGCGGCGATGAGGAGGGAGTCGTGGGATTCGGACCAGGCGAGGTCGTAGACGCCGTCAGCGGTGTCGAATGAGGCGAATTCGGAGATGGGTCCGGCGGGGGAGAGGTCGAGGACGTGGAGGCGGCCGTTGCCGAGGATGCCGAAGTTCTGGGAGGTGGCGACGGCGAGGCGGTGCTCGTAGAAAGGGCTGAACTTCACGGCGTAGCCATTGAAGGGGGTCTTGAACACTGGCATGGTGGGTGTGTCTGTGACGTAGTGGTTTTGGAGGGTTTTGGATCCGATCGTATTTCAGCTCTAGTTGTCCATCTTGGGGAGTTGGGGTTTATCTGCAATGTGTGAGGGCAAATTTGGTATTTCGTATTTTAGGAAAACATTACTTTTTTGTGTTATGAAAACATTAGAAACAAATACCAAAAAGAAAAAAAAACATTTTTGCAATGGAATAAGTAATTCTATAATTTTTTTAAGTCCATCCAAGTGGTATTTAGTACAACTTTGAATAAATTACACTGACCTCCATGAGATATAATAAGTAATTCTATAATTCTTTAAATGATATTGATCTCCACTGCCAGATTTGTCTGTCTGAGAAGTTTTATTTACTATTTTACCCTGTAATTGACTTAAAACAAAAGTCAACAGATTAACTATAACTCTCAATTAACTTCTGCCACCTCATCTTCACCACCATTTCCCACTTCCATTTCTCTCTCTACCTCTCCAAGGCTTATTTCTCTGTTTTCACTAAAATTTCCCACTCTCTTATCTTCTACTAAAATTTCCCTCTTTGTACCACTCCAAGACATCACTGCCCACAGGCCCACCGCCATTCCTCAACGCCAACTTTCTCCAAATCGTTCTCACACAAAACCCCCATTTATGTAAATGCCGTGGTGGGTGTATATATATGTGTACGTATATGCATATATATAGACTGGGTTTATATATAGATATATAAGACTTAGAAAAATAAGATGGGCATTATCATGGATTGCCACCTCTAGTACTTTACACCCTCCGTCCCTCCGACACTCCCCCATCGTCCCACACATAACCTTATACACCCGCCTCTGTTTCTTTCCACAAAAAGTCACATGCACATCAAAACCCAAATCATCGTCACTCTCGTTGAGGTTATGATTTGGAACAATTGCGTTACCTTCCCTCTCTTTATATATATATATATATGTATATATATATACATATAGTTACATAATTGAACAACCCTGTAAAACCCCTAATCAATTACGGAAACCCATTACCACCGATTATTTAACCTCTGTAATTCAACTACACAAACCCATTTGTGTGTGGATATATATATATATAGGTGGCCGATTGGATGAACGAGGGAGGGAGTAGGAGGGAGGCGGATGAGAAAGTGGGTCGTGGGTGTTGTGCTGGTATAGGTGTTAGTCGAAATGAGGGGGAGGAGATGATGCAATATGGTTTGTGCGTGGAGATGAGAGAGAGAGAGAGAGAGAGAGAGAGAGAGAGTATATATGTATATGGTGCTAGAGGAGGTGGTATGGCAACAATGGTACTGTATTTGTGTAAGAGGTTTGGTTATAGAGATTTGTTGATGGAGGTTCAATGGTGGATGAATGTAGATCTTGTAATCAATGTGGCTTTTGTAATGGAGAACCTGTTAAAAGGTATTTGGTTCTAGACGAAAGCTACGGCGCTGAGTTAACTCGGTCTTCTTTAAACTGCGTTAACTCACTTTGTTATTTTATTTTATTAAATAATTTTGTGGAATTTTTCAATGGGAAAATTGGCATTGTCAAAAACTAAAAAATGATATTAGCAAAAAATAATGTTTCACTGACTATCCATGGGAGAAATCTAGAACCAACAATCAAATCAGAAGAAAGGTTGGTGTTATTTTCAAAATTATAGAAAAATTGTTTGTCATTATTAGATACCTCAAGGCAGATTAGTGTAATATACTATATCATTTTTATTGTTTCTGTTTTCGTGTGAGATACTATCATATTCATTGTTTCTTTTTTTGTTTTTGATAGTATCATTTTTATTCTCTCTGTTTTCGTTTTAACTTTTATTTTTAAAGATTTTTTAATCTATAACCAACAAAATAGAAAGTTTGAAAATAAATAAAATTATTTTTTATTATTTTCATATTTTAGAGAATTCAAAGTTTTTAAAATTTTTAACACTATTCAAAAAAATTGAAAAGGGTTGTCTAGAAAAAAATTTCTTAGAAAGGCCGTGTTTTTTCCCAATTAGCTTTGCAATTTTTTTTCTCCGAGTGACTTCTATCAATTGATTCAATTGTATTTTCTTAGATTCAAAGCTTCGTCACCTCTACCTCACTTTTTCTTTTTTCTAATGCAAAACAAAATGATTTTTTTTTTTTTTTGTAACAATGAGCTAATTGATGAACCCAAATGACAAAGTTAAGAGGTTTCCAATTAGGAGCAAAATCAGGATTTTCCTCTAGTGAGGTCAATCAACAATTGATTTCTTACATTAATATCCATGTGATTCAATGGTATCCAGTAGTCCTTCTTAGATTCAACAAATTAGAAAAAGAAAAAGAAAAAAAAAAGCTTGCATTAGGATGGCTTTATTGAATTAAAAAAAGATTAAAAAAAATTTTCTTTTTTTGCATTTTTGAAATAAAAAATAATGGAAAGTTTAGAAACAACTTTTTTTTTTTCAGAAATTCAGAACAGAATTCACAATTGCTTTCTAGAAATAAGCTGTTTTAGAAAAAAATTTGAAAAATAAGTTTTTTATATTATTATTTTTTTTTTTTTTTATTTTCGAGAACTTGAGTATAGTTTTCATAAATGAAACCAAATGTGCTGGCAACCGTAGACTTTGTTGGCTAATCAGAGCTCAAGTCACATTCTCAATGGGCTACAGCCTACATAATAGGCTATAGGTCTAACCAAACTTGGGCCGGAATAATGGGCCAGCTTTCATCTTTTCCTGTAGCTTTAGTCCACAAGAGGTATTGAACCAGTATCTCAATTGTTTCAAGCTGCATTTGAATAAAAAATTTTGTGATGAAAAATAAAAGAAAAATAAAAATAAAAAGGAAAATATTTGAATTAAAAATTTGGTGATAAAAATGAAAATGAAAATGAAAAGAAAAAGGAAAAAGTAAGGAAAAGAGAGTAAAATTTCTCTTTTATTTTGTTCTCTTTTCTCTCACATTTTTCTTTTTTTTTGCTTTTCTGTTGATAAATTCGGGTTCCAAATACAACTTTAAGCATGTGCAATAAATATTTATATGAACAAAAAATTGTAATCAACCCTTGTAAATCACTAATTTCAAACAAAATTAGCAAGTTATATGTAACAAATAAGTATAGAAGAGTAATGTTATACAAACAAATTTTTTTTTACAGAATTATCATATGTAATAATGTGATTGTTTATGATCCTTTCATATCAAATCGAAACACTAATCATTTTAGCTCATAAATTTACTGATAGAAATCATTCTAGTAAAAATTTATGTATAAATATTCTATAAATATAGATTTTTCCAACATGAAATTGTCATGAAATATAACTTTGTAACATGCTAAGCATTTTGTTCACATGCCACATGCTCTTTGCACAAATCTTAATGGAATTCTAAGACAATCTTGATCTTGTAATTTAATATATAGTAAATTATTAGGTGATCACTTATTTGTGCTTTTTTTAATCAGAGGCTTGAACACACATGCAGAGTCACACACGGTTAGAAAAAAAAAAAAAAAAAATCACACGCAGGGTTCGAAGATGAAGACGGGGACACACAAACCATCACCACCTGGCAATTGCTGACAAATTTGAGGTCGTCGAGCCTGGATCTCACAGCAGCAAGCTGCTGACATACGTATTTTCAACCTTTCTTTTTATGCCACTCTTCCCAACTCCTAAGTTACTTTTCTCATCTCTCTCATGAATTGGGAACAAAGTCTCCTACCCTCTCAGCCTGATTTTAGTTTGACAATTCTGTCCTAGAGTTGAAGGTGAGGGACTATGAAGTTTGTACTTACCGACTTCAGGGAACTCTTGGAAGGTCAAAGCAAACTCAAATAAAATGCTAAAAATGTTTAGTGAACTTCCATCTTGCATTGCCGTATGGACCAAGAGGGTTATCACATCTCTAGCTAATAGGGTTGTTTATAAATTCATTTGATCCATCAACCCGATCGACACAATTTGAACCTGAATACAATTCAAACTTAAATTGAGTGAAAATCAATTTTAATATTTGTGAACCTGAACATCTATATACGGATTAATAGGTGGGTCACTACCTAAAATCGCTCCGAACCATATATAATGGTTGAATTTTAATAGTATATTAATTTTTACTATGTGTTTTCATTTATGTGTTATTATATTACTTATTAAAATTTTCTTGTTTGCAACAAGAGATGAATTTCTAACTAATCTAAACCCAAACAAGTCGAACTCGTTTTTAATGTTTCTAAACCTGACCTAAACGGTTCAGTTAGTGGATCACTACTCAACTCGACTTGTGAACACCGTTACTAGCGAACATGTTTATTTGTGTGTATGGAAATTAGATTTATAAAAGAAAAAGAAAAAAGTGAAGGAAAAGAAAAAAGAGAGAGAAAGAGAGAACAAAATGAAATAATATTTTGTTCTCTTCTGTTTTTACTTCTCTTGGTGTACCAACTACTTGGAAATCCTAAATTTATGAAAATTTATTTAGAAAATTTGTACAGATTGATGTGACAGAAGTATTTTTGCAAGTTGGCTTCACTTCTCTTGGTGTAAATCCTAAATGTATGAAAATTTATGTAGAAAATTTGTACAAATTGATGTGACAAAAGTATTTTTACAATTTGGCACCACTATGATGAGCTTTTTGTTTTATGATATGTAAATAGTTTACATTATTCTATACAGTGACGGGCAAGCAGGGGTTATGACCCCCCTAATTTTTAAAAAATTACTTTACATGCTATATACTTTTAAGTATTTATATTAGTTCCTCTAAAGTTTTAAAAAAATTTCTTAAACCCTATATATTTTTAAGTATTGATAATAAAATAGTTATATTATCCATTCAAAATCTAAGTAATTTACTTTTGCCCACTTAAATCTTGTAATTTTGCCTTGTCCTTGTAGTCTAGAAGAAAAAAATGTAGTGAGAAAGTAATGCCTATTTTTTTGGGTACTATATTCATTATCATTTTTACCTTCTTCATATTTGGTGGGTCTCATACTTAGGAATGTAAACAAGTCGAGCCGAACAAACAATTATTCAAGCTTGATTTAATAAGTTTAACGAGCTTGAAAATGTGTTCAATCTTAGTTTGTTTAACTTTCAAGTCGAGTTTAAACGAGTTTTAATCGAGTCAATCACGAACCAAATTCAAGTAACTTGAATTGTTAAGTGTATATAAATTTATCGAGTCGAGCTTAAAAAATTAATGGGGGCTCTAAAATATGTTCACACTTTATTTACTTATATAATGAGTCGATCTTAAACGAATTTTTAGCAAATTGAGCACGAGACGAGCTTGAGTAATTTGGTTCGTTTAATAGCCTAGTTATACTATAGAGTTTAAACTTAAGTAGTATAGTTAGTAAATGATTCAAGGTATCACTAATTTTTTTTTCCAACTTTGGTTCCTCTTTGTGAAATTCCTTGGTCAACCGCTAATTATGTATGCAACTTTTATATATAAATTTTATTTTTATAACATTTTTTACCTTAAAATTTAGGTATAGACGTGAGTTAAGCACAAGGCGCACATAAGATGCCTTCTTGCTGCATGACTATGAAGAGTCGAACTCGAGACGTAAATAAAAGAAACTCCCCCACTGAACAACCATGTCGAGTTAAATCAATGTCTCATCCGGTTAAATCAATGTCTAAATGTAAGCTTTTTGTGGAGATCATCTCTAGTTAAATCAATGTCTCATCCGGTTACTAATCACGATATTATGGTATGAATGGTTTATTATGTCATTTTATGAGAAAAAAATACTTTTAAAAATGTCCTAAGATATGCTTTCAAAAATTATTTTACGATAAGTCAAAACAAATGCAGCCTAGGTGCAAAAACAAAAACATCTATAGCAGTTGTTGTCATGGAGACTAGAAGAAGTAATGGATACAAAATAGAAATTAAAATTTAAGCAAATAACAACTATATTTGCCAATATTTACTTGGAGTTAGTACATTAATATGGAATGGGCTCATGTTTGTTGTAATTATGGCATAGCGCACAAGATGAGATAATAAAAATTAAAAAACAACTGTTTGATTCTGGAAATATGGCCATGTTTGGTTCCAAATATAGTTTTCGAAATTTTTTGTTTCTATCATTTTTTTTTCAAAAAAAAAGGAAAAGAAAAGTAAAAATTTAGACCGATACCACCCAGGTGTGTGTGGCTGTGAGAGAGAGAGAGAGAGAGAGAGAGAGAGAGAGAGGGTGTTCTGGGATAAGCACTTAGTAGTTACAAACTTACAAAGAGAACTCTTCCGGTAAAAGATGAACAGGATCAGGTTTGCAGTGGATATGTGGGGATAGAAATGTCAGGTAGCTTCCATTTTTGTTACATCTTCCTTGAGATGGTTATGAAGTGCAGGTGTCCCACATTCTCAGGCTGTTCAATAATTGAGAAAGCAATCAAACGTTTCAAAATTCTACTCCCATTTTCAGACCATACAATGACTGTATATTTTTTCTTTTTTATTTTTTTACTTCAGGCCTTTAACAAACTAATTTTCTCAACTTATATAGAGTTATTATCTACACGAATCATATAAATTTTTTGCATTACATATATCAGTAATGCTAATCACATACAGAACTCTCTGTTTAATATAAAAATCAGGACCACCCTGTCTCTGAAAACACTTAAAACAACAACAATCCACCTAGTTTAATACTAAATTTTATGATAAGGTTCAAACATGAAACCATTCCTCCGACACGGACCACCCTCCCCTACATATTCTTCACATGTTGCCCACTAAAATCTACATCTAAACCATTTAATGGGTGGGCCACCTATTGAATACGACATGACCAAAATTAACAGGCAATATTTCAAACCAATTATAAGGTTTTTAACTAACAAATTTTTTTAATTTTAGCAGATTTATTTTGTGACCCACTAAACAAATGGTCCAGATGAAAATTAAATGAGGTATCAAATCAAATCAAATCATATAACTGAGAATTTCTTTTGAATAGATGAGAGGAGTTCATTTCTTTGTTTCATGATCTTTGCCTTTTTGAATTTTTTGGCATAGCAAAGCCATTCACACTGTTAACCTACTTTAAATTAGTGATCATCAACAACAAAAAATTGACCTCAAATGGTGGATTTTCTCATTGAGTTGGCAGTACATGCAGTAGAGGACATTGGGTTAGCCTCTGTTTGGATCCCAAATTTATTAAAGAAAAAAAAAGAATAAAAAAGAAATAGAAATTGAGATTTTAAATTTTATACTCTTTTTTGTTCAAATTAAAAAATAATAATGAAATGTATAATCATTATCAATAACAAAATAAAAAAAATTAAGATAATACTATTTTCTTATTCATTTATCTTTTATTCTTTTTACTCATTATTTTCTTTTTTTCTTTTTCCTTCATAAATTTAGTGTCCATACCTGACATTACCCATGGTAAATAGGACAACCAAACTTCACTTAAGTCAAAGTAATTCTCAAACCTATATCCACTAGAGATATATAAAAGTGAAAGAAGTCTATCACACCCCACTTTCCCATGAAAACCACACCCCACATGAGCTTTCCAAAGAAAACTCCAACCGACATGATCTTGCTTGGAGATATTGATAACTACAGTTATCGAAATGGGAATGCAAGTCAAGGCAATACGGGAAACAAAAATATCAAATAGCAAAATATTATGTGAGAGAGAAACTCTAGATGATATAGAATTAAAGAGAAATTTTATAATAAAATTATTAAGAATCTTAAAAATGACAATATCAAATGTTAAAATACTTTTATTATCAATCTAAATATTAATCGTACAAATATTTGTAGAAAATTATATATTATATTTAAAAATAAAATTTGAAAACATAAAAAATATTAAAAATTACTAGAAACATGTTCCTTAAAAGTTTTCACAGTATATTTTAAGAGATTCTAACTAATTTATTTAAATTATAACAAAGTTTTTTAAACATTTCAAAAAAAATTTCTTAAAATTTTATGAAAGTTTATCTCAGTTACGAAAGTGATTTTTTGAAGAATCGAGTTTTTCCTCATGGGAGGGTTTTGTGGTAACCATGATTAAAGACATCACACACCCCTCTCAAAAGAGATATATCTCTATGCCCATTTTCAACTCCGTCACCGTACACTCCAAACAGAACCATCGCCAATCTCTCTCTCTCTCTCTCTCTCTCTCTCTCTCTCTATAGACTAATAGCCTCCTGACCTACTCTAACCTAGCCGATCAACCAAGCATTGACAAGCGTCAAAGTTTGGTACACACATGTCCAAAATCAGGTCCCGCTTTCGCCCACTTAGCATTCCAATCATGATCTAACACGTGGCACCCCATCAGCACCCCCACCCCTTACAAATCATACCCAACCTAAATTATTGAGCTTTAGTTAAGGGCTAGGAGGGATGGGAGGGGTCCCTGTATTATGGATCCAAAAGGCTAAGTACAAAGTAAGGTGGAATCATTAATGCCATGGATTAATTCAGGAGAAAAAAAACATTTTCTTTACAACAAATAGAGAAAGAAAAGGGAAGGCCAAAAGTTAGTAATAAAAACATATATTTAATATGAAAATTGTTATTTTTTTATAATTTTTGTATAAAATTTTATATCAAAATAATATAACAATGATAGTTTTATAATTAAAAAAGTATATTTGATAAATTCTTTATATTGAAGTAGTAGATTCATAACTTAATCACTTTATTCAAATAATAAATTTTTTATAAATTTTTTTAATTATATAACATTTTTCATTTACAACCGCTTACAAGGTGATTGTAATCTCTCTCTTACACGAATTGACATAGGCAAATAGAAACGAAAGAAAATACTAAACACACTCTCTCTCTCTCTCTCAATTTTTTTTTTCTCCTTCCTCCCTTCTCTCCTCTCTTCCATCTTCTCTGTGCTGTAGAGAGAGAGAGAGAGAGAGAGAGAGAAGGGAATAATCCATGAAGAATACCCTCAGGTGCTGCATCTCTTGCATTCTTCCATGCGGACCACTAGACGTAATTCGGATAGTACACGCAAATGGCCTTATCGAAGAGATAAGCGGCACAATTCGAGCAGCCGAGATCATGAAAGCTCATCCAAAGCACGTCTTGAAGAAACCTTCTTCATCATCGCCCTCCGACGAAGAAGGCGTTTATCGGAAAATCGTGATCGTGCCACCGGACGCAGAGCTCAAACGCGGGAAGATATACTTCCTCATGCCGGAGCCTTCACCGCCGGAGAAGACTCGCTCGAGGTCGTTGACGAGGAAGAAAAAAAGGGATCAAACTCAAAACAATGTCCACAACAACAACATTAACGTTTCTGTGACAAACCTTCTCATTTCTGACACGTATTTGAGTGAAATTCTATCGGAGGAGAAGCTATCAACGCAAAGGGACCGGAGGCGAGGCCGTGCCGGCGTGTGGAGGCCTCATTTAGAAAGCATATGTGAGACACCAAGTGAAGTGAATTTTAATGGCGGGTTATGATATTATTCATTTTCCAAGATTATCTATTAGGGTTTCATTTCAAAGTTGTTGCTTATTGATCTTTCTCTCTATCTTCTCGTATGTAGGATCATAGATTAAAAAAGCGAAAATAAAATAAAAATATTATGCCAAAGATGTCATGTTTTGAATATGAAAAATATTTTTCTTTCTTAAAATTTATTTAGAAAATCAGGAATGATATGGTGGTGTTATTATTTTAAGTAATAATATTTTGTTTAAAAAGAAATAATTCTTATTCAATTATATTATTATAGTAATAAATTGTGTATGATTTTTTTTTTTTATACCACTACCCAACCCTGAGCAATTATGATAGGATCTCGGCACCGGAACAGTCCCCGGAAAACCTATTGATTGGAGCTCCCTTGAAGTGTTAAAGAAATGCATGGAGACTGTGATTTGTAATTTGGATGCCTATATATATATATATAGAGAGAGAGAGAGAGAGAGAGAGAGAGAGTTTTGTGTTTCTGCGAGATGAAGAGAGTCATCCGAGAGAGAGATTGGTATTGAGAAAGATCCGACTTGTTACTGTTCAGTGTTTAGAGATGTATTCTATTTGAGTAAGATCGAAGGAGATTGTGATGTGATGATACCACCACTGCCATAATCCAAAATTACCATACTGCCCATAGTTTGAAAAAGGAAAAATGATTGTGTACTATGTTGGTTTTGGTATCCCTCATGTGTCGCAATGACGTATTGCTTACGTCAACCATTCAAAATATATTCTAAGAAATAAATTTGTTAAAAGTTTTCTGTTGATCCATTATATTCATGAGGTGCTTTTTTAGTAAAAATAAAATTATGGTATTGGACTTAATCAACTTTCTTCTTGACCCATGCATATGTTTTGAGCATTGATTTTGAATTCTCAAAGATTAGAGCCCTTTGGTGTTGATGCTTGATGGATAGTAGATGTTGTAGCTTCCTTAAACTATTAAAACTTTACTATAATTTTCTTTTAGATGATAATAGTCACTTTGAGGGTGATGGTCCGATGAAATACTGTTCTCCACCTTGCTTTCAAGCTTCAACCACATAATAATAATGCACTTCTAGCTTTCACTAACAAATTAATGGGCAAGATGTTGGTATTCAGATCGGGTCATGTACCCTATTTGAGGGTTCATGATGGGTCGATTCGGTAATCACATGGGTGGAGACATATTTACTCATTAGATGGTGACCCTTTGTTGGTGCCTCTTTAGTGTTTATATAAACACCAAGAATATTCAACATTATTGACTGATTGAATGTCAGATCATTCTCTTTCTGTAAATAAACAGACGTAGAGATTTGGCTTCTGTGCTATGGAATCAGAGTGTCTGCTTTTCACTATAACAACACTACGCCGTTATAGATTCAAGGCAGTACATAGAACATCTTTAAGTTCCGGATTAAGCATTCTAAGGTATGGTTTAATCCGCTTCTGCATTCATTTACGTATTTCTTACACATGTTTTTTTAGCATAAAAAGTGTATTAGAGTATGATAAAACCTTTCCCATTGGTTGGATTGATTAGACTATATTCTGGTTCGAATTAGATTTTTCTACTCTTCTGATGGGAACTGAATATCTCCAATTTGATACATAAGGCTTCAATATAGTATTGAAATTCAAAATTATTAATAATATAACATTTTGGTTTGGTGATCTTTCCCATCTATCAATTTTGAAATGGAGATCTCTAGTTCACGACCACCAGAATTGAAGATGAGCCGAATTTTTTTGATCTAATGCAGTCTTTTCTCTACCCCTTTATTTGGGGGTGAGTGAATAGGTGTCACAATCATTGGACTCTAATTCAACATATCAGGGATGATTTGAAAAAAAATATCACTTATATAGAAATGTTATACATATCATGCATATTAACGATTCATTTTATGCATTTAACTTCTCAAACTCTAAAACTCTTATAATGTTAAATGTAGGCGGGATTTTTTGTAAGCCATAATCCACTCCGCGAACCACCAAGATCAACACCAGAAAGCCTACAAGAGCAGAAGACAATGAGAATGCGTCAACTCTCTTTTGGCCGATGACACTCCAATGATTAAGTCAGACAAACTTAACCTTATTGAATTAAAAGAAAGAACTTTATTCTAGCTCTTAGTAATGTGTACTTTGCTTCTTAGGGGCATGGTGTATTTATAGGCTTTGGAGACCCCACTCCTTCTAGGAATGATATGCTCTCTCTTTCTAGAAATAGACATCTCTTGGGTCGGTTTATGAGTAGATTTGGACTTATCTTTAAGAGTCCTATTCTAGGTCGGATTGGGTCTCCTGCCCAATGGATCTCTTTTTGTGCTTTAGGAGTGCTTCAGTAGCTGCTAGGCTTGCCTCTTTCAGGTTATCCCCACCATTTTTTAGTGGGCTTGCTTTCATACAGGTCTGCTTGTGGCTTACTTTGAGCCTCTTCTTTAAGAGGTCGGTAATACTATTCTTAATAGGCCGGCCCTGATTTAGAAAATGCAAAATCTATGTCTCACAGTTGCCCCTAGCCCTTATGCGCTATTTGGCCGAGTTTGGGCGATAAAGGCTATGTTGTGCTGACAATGACAATGTTTTAACTTTTGGTCTTCTTTGGCCGACCTATCAAACTTAGACAGGACTAAGTTCAATACTTAGTTTTATCTTCGACATTCTCTGGTTGACCTTCCACATTTAGGAATGGCTAAGCTTTTGACTCGTTCTTTCTTTGACTCTCTTCGAGCCGACCTACCAAATTTTGGCAGAACCAAGCTTTCTACTTGGTTTTTCTCGTTTGGCCATTCTTTGGCTGACCGGCCAAACTCAGGCAGGACCAAGGTTTTACACTTGTTTTTTTAGAGGTTGGCCATTCTTGGGCCGACTTCCCAAACTTAGGCAGAACCAAGCTCTCCACTTGGTTTGAATTTTGATCTTCATTGGCCGACTTGCCCGACTTAGACAAGATTAAAACACTTGGTTTTTCTTCTTTGACCTTCGTTGGCCTACTTGCCCGACTTAGGTAGGACCAAAGTTTTCCACTTGGTTTTTTGGGGGTTGGCTATTCTTGGGCCAACCTACCGGACTTAGGTAGGACCAAGCTCTTCGCTTGTTTTTTTGAGTTTTGACATTCATTGGCACGTGCCTAACTTAGGCAAGACTAAGATTTTGAACGCTTGGTTTTTCTTTAACCTTTATTGGCCGACCTGCTTGACTCAGGCAGGACCAAGGTTTTGACCGCTTGGTTTTTTTTTGTTCCCTTTCCTCTCTAATAGTTTGTCATCCTTAATTAATTTTTAAGTTTTATTAAAAAGACTTGATCAAAGAAAAGTGCAGCTTCTTTGTTGGTGAGTTACAAATCGTTAAATGGAGATAAACAAGGAAAGGTTCTGGCTTCTGTCCAGCTTTTCACTGGTAAAACTTCTTTAAGTTGTGAGTATTCCAAAGTCAGGGTGGTTAGTGCCCTTCTTCTATACCT
The DNA here is from genome assembly GCA_033060915.1 of Euryodendron excelsum. NCBI lineage: Eukaryota > Viridiplantae > Streptophyta > Magnoliopsida > Ericales > Pentaphylacaceae > Euryodendron > Euryodendron excelsum. The sequence goes on along the minus strand of CM065377.1, from coordinate 54,843,658 downwards.
TTTAACCGACATGCCCCCATGCCGACCTAGGATGCAGCTTTATAGGGGCCTTACCAGCTAGTCAGTACAACACTGCTATCACATGTGGTTATTCTGCGTGTGCTTCTCTCTGGGGGATCTCTTTCATCTTTTCGGGGTCAATATATTGGCCGAGGTGCCCTGCCTTTACCAAGTCCTTCAAGTGATCCTTGAAGTGCCTGCAACTTTCTGTCATGTGGCCCATCTCTTTGTGATAGGAGCAAAATTTCTTCTGATCCCGCATATTCGAGTCCCTTCCCATCTTTAGTGGCCACTTGAAGTAGGGCTTATCCTTTATCTGTGCCAGTATCTTGTAGAACAATTTATTGAATACCGTGTTTATGCCCCACCATTGGCCTCTTCTCGTCGAGGCTTCTTGGCCCACCTCAGTTCCTTCCTTGTCTTCGATTCACCGTTAATGTTCCCCTAGTCAGGCAGTAACAAATCTCCCTCCATAAGCTTTGGCATGATAAGCTCTGGTCATTTTGTTAGAGATTGTCTCAAGCAGTACTTCCTAGGTAGGCCAATCTTAAACTATGTAACTGCGAGTTGCTCGCTGCACGTTTCAATCTTATTGTTGGCCTCCTAGTAGCGCTTTGGATACTGCCTCAATCATTCATCTTCTTTTTTTTGTATTGTTAGCAGGTAGTCTACTTCTTTTGGCTGTTTACTGTTGGCTATGAATCTTGTAGTGAAGAGCTCGGCCAACTGTCTCAAGCTACCCATTGTCCCCGAGGGTAGCTTGTCAAACCAACGAAGGGCTGACTCCTCTATACTGGATGCGAAAACTTAGCACATCAAGGACTCATCCCCACTCCACAGGGTCATCATTTGCCTGTAGTGCTTGATGTGACTGATGAGATCTAACTTTTCGCCGTAGGGAGTGAACTTTGGTAGTGTAAATTTTTGTGCCTATCTATCTCCTCCATGGACGGGGAAGAAGTTACTACTCTAGAGCTTTTCGTGCCACGTCACAAGCCATTCTGCCCTTGGGATGCACAATCCTTCTTTCTAGCTGGTTATTCAGCCATCTCGTAAGGTCTTCTCGATCTCCTCGGTTGTGTGACTGAACTTGTTGCTGATGTCGGCCATTGCTGGAGGTGTGACTTCGAGAACGCTCAGCAGAAGGGACACTCGGGCTCCTAAAATCTTTCTTCCTCTTCTTGCGACTTGAGCGGTGATTGTGTCGATCTTCGTTTCTGCGTTGATGCCAGCTACGATGTTCTCTCTGATTTCCTTGATTGGCAACGTCATTCCTGATTGTCCTAATCTTCGTTCTTAGGCCATAGATCTCCTGGTTGTGTCTTCTCAACTCACTTTCAGAAACTCTTGGATTTAAGCTCCTTCCAGAAGGATTGTTGGGCCGTAGAGGGCTCATAGTTGTACGCGGTCTTCCTCGGTCTTCTTCTACTAGTAAATTGGGCGCTATATGATGCATCTCCGAATGGAGCCACCGGTTTTCCTAGACCCAATGATAACCTGAGTCACCCAAGTACTCCCAGGGTAATTTTTCATAAGGAACAACATGGTTCCATCCTTATAGTTTCTTGAGTGTGAAGCTTCGAGAACTGCCCATGTGCTCTCTGTGTTCATCTTTTTCAAGGCTTTCCACAGACGGCGCCAATTGTAGGCGAGATTTTTTGTCATGCCCGCTCCTAATCAAGTCTTATTAACGCCATCTTAGGATGAACGTGATTACACAGGTCATTTACCTGTAAGCGAAACCTCAATATAATCCCAAAGATAGAAATATTATCGAAATAAATAACATCATATTAAATAAATAAAACCATCTCATAATCCTCCAATATACATCATTAAAAGAACCCTTAATCCATACTTATGAATATTACAAAACCACAAAATAAGCAAACTATAACAAGACTTTAATACAATGTAAAACAATGTACATGACTAATAACTCAACTAAAGAGCTTCTCAAAGCTCTATAACTCAACACCAACAGTGGACTGGACATCTCTCATTTTCCTACAAAACAATCTGTGTGGGTATGAGCTATATATCAACATGCTCACAAGATAATTAAACTCATAAAGAAGGAATGATAAACATCCACTGGATTAATCATCAATAGATAATACACTATCAACAATAAAAACAAAATGCCTCTTGTCATGCAATGTATGATACACCATATATGTGCGCGCTATTTTGATAACATTGGCCTAATATATCGATGGTTTGTTATCAAGGATATCCCACATCAACACCCTTTAGGTTAGTCCCACATTGGCTAAACCTTAGGTTAGTCCCACATCGACTAAACCTCCTCTGTGCAATGCAAGATATGCACACAAAATGTATTGTATACAAATACCATCACATAATCCAACAATCACCACCATTGTAGACAATAAAACATTTAATGCCTTATAAATAAGATGATCTTATATTCCACCTGATACCGCTTACTCTCAAATTGAGCTACTCTTTCAGTTGAACCGGAATAGTATGATTCGTTTTCGAACCTACCAAATACCACCACATCAAACATGATAAAATAGATGTTATAATTTATAACCAATGCATAATTATAGCTTATACTCTCTAAACATATGATTGAGAACATCTATGATGCATTAGAACTCAATAATATATTAAACCCTTCTCCAATGCAACCAAAGACAATAAACCACTTTCACCAAAACCCTAGACAATGCAATAGGTCAATCTCATTTGAAAATAGGTTTAGAGACCTTTAGATTGATAGGTTATGAGTCAAAAATACATTTCAATTGAAGAAGTTATGTCCAATGAAAGTTAGACTAAAATTCTAGGAAACTAGGCTGTTGATAGAAATTTTAAGTCATCTTTAAACTGTTATATCTCTCAATCTATAAAGAATTAGAGTATCCACTTTATATCAATAGAAAGCCCCATGAGTCTAGTTTTCAACGCTTCAAACGGCACACCATTTCGAGGTTTTTAGAGAAAGTTATAACTATTTTACTAAAGTGTGTCGAGTCTGTCAGTCACAAGTGTCGACACATCAATCTCATGTGTCGACACCTTGAGACAGTAAGTCAAATTTTTGTTCAATGTGTCGACACCTCTACGCCAGGTGTCGACACCTTGGAACAGAGACCAAAATTTTGTAGCAAAATGCTTCATGTGTCGACTCTTAAGGTCCGGGTTCGACCCTCCACACACTTTAGCTCGAAAATAGATTTCTCAAACATAGTTTTAAAGTACTCATCACCATTCCAACACCACAACAAGCATCGCAAAGGTTCAAAATGAAACTCTTAAGACTATAAACAAGTTCTCAAACATCTAAAAATATACACAACATGACAAATTCAAGGCTTCCTCCTTGGAACCCTAATCACCCTCCTCCTCTCCACTTCTATTCAACCTCCATGGCATGAAATGGCATGCTATCATACAACAATAGATAAAAATACAATGGAACAAGCATCAATATATAGTTCTCACCTCAAGGAATAAACACAAAAACTTTCTCTTTTGAATTCTTCCTCCTCTTCTTTCTCTCTTTTCTTTTTCTCTCTTCTTCTTTCTCTTCCAATATTCGTAGAACCAAACTCCTCTCCCTCTTGTCTTGTAAGACACAAAATAGATACAATGTGTATCTATTATCCACAAATGTCACACACACACACATACACTTGCTAGCAAAATTAGTGAAACACACACCTCTCACATATGAAGCACACACCTAGGTGTCTTAGGGTTAAACCCCCACCTAGCACATCCTTGCTTCCTTAATCTACCTCTAATCCACATGATTAACATAATGAATCACACTTATAATAATTAATCATGATTAACATAAGCTAAGTATGAAGATTAATTAAGCTAATTAATCATGAATTAAGCTCACTAATCATACTTAAAAATATGATAATCCCTCAAATGCAATTCTTCATTAAACCATGCCAATAAAGCTTCTTGATTAAGGATAATCATGCACCATAAGCATGCTATTAAGCTAAGTATAATGCTAAGCAACTTAGGGTTTCACATTTTTCATAAGCCTTGTTTCATTTCGCGAACTACCAAAATGAACACCAGAAAGCCTACAAGAGCAGAAGATATTGAGAATGCATCGACCTTCTTTTGGGCCAATAGCACTTCGATGATTAAGTCAGAAAAACTTAACCTCAATGAATTAAAAGAAAGAACTCTATTTTAGCTCTCAGTAATGCGTACCTTACTTCTTAGTGGCATAGTGTATTTATAGGCTTTGGAGGCCCTACTCCTTCTAGGAGTAATATTTTCTCTCTTTCTAGGAGTAAACTTCTCTTGGGTTAATTTATGAGTAGATTTGGACTTATTTTAAGAGTCCTACTCCAAGTCGGACTAGGTTTCCTGCCCAATGAATCTCTTTTTGTGCTTTGGGAGTGCTTCAGCAGTTGTTAGACTTGCCTCCTTCAGGTCGTCACCACCATTCTTTAGTTGGCTTGCTTTCATGCAGGTCAGCTTGTGGTTTATTCTAGGCCTCTTCTTTGAGAGGTTGGCAATATTACTCTAAGTGGGCCGGTCCTAATCTGAAAAATGTAGAATCTTTATCCCACATTAAACATTTAAAAACTTTAATTAGAGATCCACTATTTGGGTAAAATAGTGATTGATAGAGTCAAAACAAGCCCAATCCAATATTAAATTAATGAAAAAGAACAAGTTCTTTAAAAATATATTAAAAAAAGATGAAAATCTTATAAAATTACTGACGTTTAATTAAACAATTAATAAGCTTCATGATTTTATAGAATCCCCAAATATGGGAAATCTGATATAAATTCAAGCAGAAGATACACACACACACACACACACATATATATATATATATATATATGTATACATATTCTTGAAGGTGACCAATATAAAACTTTTGATATTCATTTTCAATTAATGTGTTCTCCATAATAAAAAAATACTATTTATATCCCTATCAGTCTCACTATTTTTTAATTCTTTTTTTCTTTACTTGGAAGAGAAAGAGAGATGTTTATTCAATTTTCTTTTCCTGTGGTAGAAGATTAATGTTTTAAAAGGAAAAAAATGGAATGCAACATGCAATAATTCAAGCTGCTCCTCTCCCTTTGCATTGATAGGAAAAGTCACTATCTCCACCTTTTGCTTTGATTTCTTTATATATTGTCATACAATTTTATTTAACTACTAGTAGTTGTAACCATATTTTAATAAAATCGAAACAATAGAAAATTAGACACCTTGGAAAAAATAACTCACTGGATTACCCTACTATGCCTTGTCATTTACGAAAACCATATAGAATCTCAATATATATATATATATATATATTTATTTAACTCAAAACTCCATCCACTTGCTCTTTTTTTTTTGGGAGGGAATAGAGACAAGACACAACACACATGAAAGAACCACACACAACGGGAAGAAGACAACAACCCCAAACAACTCATCTGAACGAGAAGGTATCCTCTTACTCTTTTAGGCAAAAATTTGATAAATTAAGCAAGATATCTTCCCTACCGCGCCATTTTAATTAATTAAATATAGACTAACCCGATTATAGACAAATTTGCGGACTGTCTCGGGTTTTTGAAAAGTAATTAGATGTTAAAGTATAGCCATGATTCTTCAATTCCTTCTACCATGTGTATGTGGTAGCACATTAAGCTGGCACATATTAAAACTGTATTAATAAATCTTATTAAACTCTTCCTAGATTTTAAACACCATTCATGAGATTGCAATATTATAAAAGAAACTCAAATAAAAAATATAAATACAAATACAGTGAAATGATATGTTGCCACATATACAAGGCATAAGGAATTCCTCCAACCTGGAGGAAATCCATATCCTTCAAATATTGCTCCATAGATACCCCTTCAATACAAGTCAACCACACAATATGTATGTAGTGAATAGATCTCTATCATTAGATGTATGTTAATTGGCTAAACTTATCCTAATTTAAGTGTGAAATATTGGCTGAATTTACAATCCAATTTCATTTTTCTTTTTCTATTAATGACAATTATGGGGGAACAGCACACGGCCCAACCCATCTGGTTAGGCCTAATATACACGAATTACAGTTGGGCTGCTTGGCGGCCCAAATTCAAGACTATGGAATGGTCCGACCCAAGCTATCGACCTCATACCAACCATGGCCCAAACCACAAAAGGCAAGCCCAAACCGCTAGCGGTCTCTAGGCATTAAATGCAAAGTTGACCCTCATTAAATACGCGAGCGGCTTCCCACGCGACGTTGACGTGCACGTCCGGTCAGCCAAATTCCTTAGCGGTGGTAAGGCAAGCCCTACACACGGTCAATCAGCGGTATGCAATAATGCCTACCCAGCAAGCCATGATGATCTGCTAGTAGGCAAGGAGCAAAACACTCCATCAATCATACTATAAATATCTAAGCCCTCAAGAGCCAGGTATGGATAACTAACTCCAAATATACACAACTTTTATTCATTCTACTCACGATTAAGCTTGCTAACTTAATCATCGGAGTGTGATCGGCCCAACAAGGGTTGACCCATTCTAACTTCTCTTTCTTACAGAGGGTTTGGACTCATCCACGTGGGCTTAAGTGTTCGGCCCAGCCTTCCCGGAAAACCCCACGTATAATTGGTGCCGTCTGTAGGAAGGTGTAGATAACCATGAGTTTGAACGATCGAAGAGGAAAAGGAAAGAACCATGATGAACGAGGTAACAGAGCCCCCTCTAGCAAAGATCAGACTAATTCGGCGCAATACCAATCTACCCCAGTAGATCGGCATAGATGCAAAACACTGAGGTCGGATATACAGACCTTAGCTGAAAACCACCAGGAAGCACCAGACGAGCTGCGGAAGAACACGAACTATGTCAGGGAGCGAAACTTTTGCAAAAACCACCACCGGGACCTTGCCCCCTCGCCCTCCAGTGGACAAGTCCCAAGCAAAGATACGCTCCGTTCGGCCGAAAGAGAAATTCGGCGGCGAGGCGAAGAAATTGCCTACCTCACCTCCCAAGTTTGGGTCATGAGAGAGGCAATCTCTAGAAGAGATAGGCACGGAAGAGAAGGGTCCCCAAACTGTGAAAAAACTACAAGAAGCAGAGACGTCCCGGCACCGCGAGCAAGAGAAAGCTACACCTCTAGTACCGGCCGCCGTGACCACAAACGAGAAGATCGGTGAAAAGGAAGGACCAAGACTCCACCAAATGAGGAACGTACGGAAGATGGTTAGCAGTGAGAGGATTGGGAAAAATTGTACAACGAAAAATTAGAGGATAAGAAGCAGCAAACTAAGGAACGCACAACCCATGACCTGGTCAAAAAGGCCTTGGACCAGATCACATCCTCACCATTCACAGAGGAGATTGAGTCCCACCCAATTCCTCAAAAGTTCACCCCACCAAAGTTCACTCCATACGACGGAAAGGCCGACCCAGTTAACCATGTTTGGTATTACAAGCAACTGATAGTGGTATGGTGCGGAGACCAAGCATTGATGTGCCGAATCTTCCCCTCCAGTCTGGGGGACGTAGCCTTACGATGGTTCGATAACTTGCCATCTAGATCTATGTCAAACTAGAGGCAACTTGCCGAGCTGTTCACCGCTCGATTCATAACTAACAGCTTGCAGCCCAAGGAGGTCGATTTCTTATTGACCTTGTGGAAAGAAGAAGGGGAAGGATTACGGGCATACTAACGATACTACTAGGAGGCTTACAACGAAATTGATGAGTGCAGCGAACAACTGGCTGTGACTCAATTCAAAATCGGCCTTCCCAGGGAGTATCGTTTGCGGCAGTCCTTGATGAAGAAACCGGCCGTTACCATACAAAAATTAATGCTACGAATTAAGCGTTTCGCAAGACTAGATGAGGATGTGCCTCAGCCAAGTTCAGCAAAGGTCGGTGTTGTCGTCGAGAAGACAAATAAGAGGGAGGCTAAGAAACCGCGTCAGGAAGACAACAATCAAAGAAGAAAGGTGAATGAGTGGGTCTATACAGTCTTTAAGGACCCCATCTATAAAATCTTGCCCTAGATCCGTGACAAACCATTCTTTAAGTGGCCCCTAAAGTTAGGAAGGGACCCGGCGTCCCAGGACCAAAAGAGGTTCTGTTCCTACCATCGTAAGAAGGGGCACAAAACCGAGCAATGTCGGCATCTCAAGACCCACTTGGAGGATTTGGCCAAGGCTGGCCATCTCGACCAATTTATTGATTGGGATAAAACCGAAATGAGGCCGAGCTGCCGTGTGTTGAAAATGCACCCCTAAAAGAGATTGAAGTAAGACCGGTCTGAGTAATCAATATACTGTACGGTTCGGCTGAATCAGGAATCGTCAACCCACATAGATACCTGGCCGAAATATAGAAGGCTGTACACTTGAGGGAAGTAATGCAGATACAACCACCGAGCAAGAAAGTCAAGGTCGACGATTGCCCTACGTCCACTACCTTCACTGATGAAGATCTCGTGGGGGTGCAAACTAATTTCACTCTAAAAGTGTAATCTTTGTCCCCTAATTAAGTGTTTGATAGCCTCTATATGGGTATTAGAATAGATTTTTAGTAATAAACTGATTTAAAAGTGGTTTTTTTAATATGTATTGTAGGTTTTGGTGATAAAATGGTGGAAAAAGGGGCTTAAATAGAAGAAATCCATCCGGACGGACCGTTCGGACGGTGCGTTTGGACGGATAAATGACCGTTTGGACGCCTAGACCGTTTGGACGCCCGTTCAGACAAGCGAATTACCGTTCGGACGCTACGACGGAGATTGGAGTTCCAGAGTCGATATTTCCCGTCCAAAGCCGTTCCAGAGTCTATATTTCCCGTTCTAAACTATCACATAGTCATCTTTTTCCGTTCAAAGAAATACAGAGCTGAGTTTCCTCGTCCAAAGACCGTCCAAAAGGTTATGGCACCGTTCGGACAGTGCGTCCGGACACATATCGAACGTACTTTGGACACACTTTGGACGGTGAACGCAGATTTACCCTACAACCCAGCAGTCGAAGAAAAAAGAGGAACAAGTTAGATTTTAGGTTGGGAGCTGCGGGTAAAGAGGGAGAATAGGGGAAAATTATGTATTTTGCTTAGATTTATTTTATTTTGTTGTATTTAGGACTTTGGGAAGTATTTAGATGGATTTCTAGTGTTGATTTAGTGTAATCTTTCACATTTTCTATATTTCAATATTTATTCACTTTTGATTTGAAGTCAAGATGTTGTCTCTACACTTTGGGAAGCTCTCAACCATCGAATCTTCAAGCTAAACTCATTGTTTGGGAACAAATGTGAAGATCTACCAAGGAATGCATGGAAAATGAAAGGGGAGTTCTTGAATCTTGTTGAATATCTATTTTGCATATTTTTCTCTAATTATTTTGGAATTAATTGTTGTAGAAATCTTAGATCTATAATCATAGTTAATAACATATGATTTATTTCTAAAGAATCCATAAATTGTGATAAAACTTAATTCCAAAATAATTAGACATCCATAAAATTTCAAAGCTAAACTTTTCGAATCAAGAGCCTTTAGACGGTTCTTGATTTGAGTTAACCCAAACTCCCCCTTTTAAATTCCGTGCTAGAATTGGTAAATTGGAACATTTGAACCCAAACCCTTTTTTTAATCAAGTTAAATCCTTACTTGTGCTCATTTGGAATTCCGGTTAAATTAAGAGTTAATTTAGTTATAATTGTGGTTGTTGTAGTAGAATGTTCATAATTGTCAATTTACTTTAGCTAGAATCAAGTTGTAGGTTTCAATTTCATTTTAATTGTTTACCTAGTTGCTAGTAAACCAAACCCTCAAACACCAAAAGATTTTTGGTCAATTTTAGCTAACATAGCCATCGATTTCACCCTTGGTTTGTGGTTGCAAATTGAATACGTTTCTAAACTCTACTCGTTTCTATTGCTAAATTGGCACAGGTCTCATGGGAGAACACAATAGTGGGAGTGTCCCACTTAAACTACAAGCACCTCCATCGCGGTGAGCATGGAAAGGACGAGTCATAGACCCCACATAATGATGCGTTGGTAGTAACACTGAGAATGACAGACTGTGACGTGAATAAATTACTTATTGACCAAGGAAGTTCATCCAAAGTAATGTATTACAGCTTATTCAAGAAATTTGAGCTCAAGGAGTCTGACCTCCAACCATCACTCAACCTATTGGTCAGATTTAGCTCAGATCCGGTTTGGCCTATGGGGAAGGTAACGATTCCGGTGACTGCTGGAGGAATTACATTGCAAACAGAATTCCTGGTAGTCAACGTGTCTTCCCCCTACAATGCTATCATGGGACGAACCTAGTTACACCTCATGAAAGCCATTCCCTCTTCCTACCATTAACTAATCAGATTTTCGACCCTCGGTGGAGTGGGAGAAATAAGGGGAGACCAAGTGGCTGCCAAACAATGCTTTCTAACAACATGCACAATAAAGACAAAGGATGAAAATGTGTAGATGATGGAACTACACGAAGACACCCCCACTATCGACGATGTAAAACAAATGCCTGAGAGCAAGGCTGTGGAAGACCTAAAGAAGATACACATTGATCGGTAGGGCGATAAGTACTTCGTCATCAGCATCTCTTTGTCCAAAATGGAGGAACGCTCTCTGATCGAATTGTTGACAAGTTACCTTGAAGTGTTTGCCTAGACCCTTTATGATATGTCGGGAATTGACGCTGATGTTGCTTACCATAGGCTAAATGTCAACCTAAAATGCCGACCAGTGGTCCAGAAAAGGAGAAGGGTGGCGACACAGCATGTGGACTCAGTTATTAAGGAAACTGAGAAACTTTTGGAAGTAGGGGCAATTCGGGAAATCAATTACCCAAGCTGGCTTTCAAACACAGTGGTAATGAAGAAGAAGGACGGAAAATGGAGGGTTTGTGTGGACTTTACTGATCTGAACAAGGCATGCCCAAGGACCCTTTTCCCCTCCCCAAGATTAACCAGCTGGTGGATGCAACAGCTGGCTTCGGGAGTATGAGCTTCTTGGATGCTTATCGGGGGTACCACCAAATTCCCCTCCATCTAGATGATCAGAAGAAGATGACCTTCATCACTCCAAGGGGTATATGTTGCTACAAGGTTATGCCCTTTGGTTTGAAGAATGCTGGGGCTACGTACCAGCGGTTGGTCACCAAGATGTTTAAGAAGCAGATCGGCAGCACAGTGGAAGTCTACATTGACGATATGGTGGTGAAAAGTAAAGTCAACAGCTCCCATCTGGAGGATTGACAAGAGGTGCTCAGCATCCTAAAACAGTATAAGATGAGACTGAACGCTTTGAAATGCGTCTTCAGAGTTGGCTCGGGCAAATTCCTGGGGTTCTTGGTTACACGTCGGGCCATTGAGGTGGATCTTTGTCAGATTAGTGCAATCCAGAGTGTTCAGGCCTCGAAGAATGGTAAGTAAGTGCAAAAGCTAACCGGAATGGCAGTAGCCTTCAACTAGTTCATCAGTCGATCATCAAATAAGTGTCGACCATTCTTCCAGCTTCTCAAAAGAAAGGAACAATTTAAATGGACCCCAGAATGTGACCAAGCCTTCAAAGATCTAAAAAAATACTTGACCCAGCCACCTTTACGTTCCACCCCACTTAAGCATAAGGAACTCTTCCTCTACCTCGCGGTGTTAGAACATGCAATCAGCGCCGTATTACTAAGGCAACAAGATCGGCAACAGTTGCCTATTTACTATGTCAGCAAAACTCTTCTTGGGGCGAAAAGTAGGTACTTACCCCTAGAGAAGTTAGCACTCGCACTGGTAATGGCATCCCACAAATTGGTGCACTACTTCCGATTTCATATTATCAACGTCCTCACAGACCACTAGCTCAAACCTCTCCTCAAAAGGGCCAACTTCTCTGGCAGATTGGTAAAATGGGCTGTGGAGTTGGGGGAGTTCGACATCAAGTTTCACCCGAGATCGACAGTGAAAGGACAAGTCCTTACAGATTTCATTGCCGAATTCTCTGTTAAACTACCACCTGAAGCCGTCCAAACACCACCTCCTGCTCAACGGCACGATGACCTCCCCTTGGAATTTTAGGAGAACACTGATCATTGGCAGCTCTACGTTGACGGTGCCTCCAATGACCCGGGGGCAGGATGAGGCGTAGTGCTCATTACACTAGACGGTTTGACCATCGAACAAGCTATTAAGCTCGAGTTTGCTGTCTCCAACAACAAATTTGAATACGAGGCCTTGCTCACCGGACTACGACGAGCCATCAAACTCAAAATCTCCAAGATCATCATCTATTCAGACTCCCTGTTAGTTGTCAACTAGATTATGGGAAAGTACGCATCAAAAAAAGACAGGGACGCAGTACCTAACTAAAGCTAAGGAATTGCTCAACAAATTTAGCAGTTACAAACTCCGCCAGATCAATCGGGACAATAACTCTCATGCCGATGCTCTGGTGAAGTTGGCAATGGCTCTGAAGTCTGGGTCAAAAAGAACAATTAACGTAGAGACTTTGGCCAGACCGAGCATATTTTATGAAGAGGAACAAACTCTGGCTATGGAACAGTTGGGGTCATCCTGGATGAACTCAATTATATCCTATCTCGACAAAGACGAGCTACCAAAGGATAAAAATGAAGTCAGACAAATTAAGCATGCAGCTTTTAGATACTGGTTGTCACCAAGCAAGGAACTATATAGGCGATCCTTTACAGGTCCCTACTTGCACTGTGTCCACCCGGATAAGGTGCAAGGGGTCCTATTTGAAATCCACTAGGGAATATGTGGAAGTCATGTCGGCAGAAGATCAGTAGCACACCGAGCTATATCACAAGGATACTGGTGGCCCTACATGCAAAAAGACGCAGCCCAGTACATCCTGAAATGTGAAAAGTGTCAAAGGTACTCCTCCATCATACATCAGCTTGCTGAGGACCTCGCGACCATTACCAGTTCTTTGCCCTTTTCCAAGTGGGGACTAGACATAATCGGGCCTTTGCCCCGAGCTCTGGGTAATAAAAGGTTCCTTATTGTGGCGACTGACTACTTCACTAAATGGGTGGAGGCAGAGCCCTTGTCAAACATTAGAGAGGTCGACGCTAAAAGGTTCACTTGGAAGAGTATAGTGACGAGGTTCGGCATCCCTCATGCCATTGTCTCGGATAATGACACCCAATTTGATGGCAATATGTTTAGATCATTCTGCGAGGAGCTTGAGATCAAAAACTATTATTCAACACCAGCCTATCCACAATGCAATAGGCAGGCCGAGATCTTGAACAAAACTATGCTCAATGGGATCAAAAAGCGATTGGAGAGAGCTAAAGGAAAATGGGTGGAGGAGCTACCCAGTGTTTTATGGTCATATAGAACTACCCCAAGGCTATCTACCGGACAAACTCCCTTCTTTTTGGCCTACGGGGTGGAAGCAGTCATACCGTTGGAAGTTGGGTTACCAACGATCAGATTGGCAGCATTTAATACTGAACTTAACGACCAGACTCTTGCAAAAGACCTGGATCTTACCGAAGAGAAAAGGGAAGCTGCCTTGATCAGACTCACTAAATATCAGCGACAATTAAGGTGCTCCTACAACAAACGGGTTCATCCAAGAAACTTCGCTCCAGGTGACCTAGTTCTATAAAAAGTGTTGGGGGCAACAAAGAACCCTGTAGATGGCAAGCTCGGCTTTAACTGGGAAGGCTCCTACAGAGTGGCGTCCCAGGTCAGCGTCAGCGCATATCGATTAGAAACTGTTCAAGAAGGAAAACTGCTGCCCCGGCCTTGGAATGCAAACAACCTGAAGAAGTTCTACCAATAGTGCAGTGCCCCATATGATGTAACAACTCAACAAGTGTGTAAAGCTTTTTTTTAGATCAATAGAAAATGAAGTTGTTCAAACAAATCTACAGTAAAGTACTGTAGGACTATAAAAAATAAAATAAAATAAAATAAACCACGTGTAAAAACATGGTCCTATTCAAGTCGAACAGGTCGGCCAAAGAAGGCCACAAAAATCAAGTGTAAAAATTTGGTCTTGTCCAAGTTGGACAAGCCAGCCAAAGAAAGCCACAAAAATCAAGTGTAAAAACTTGGTCCTATCTAAGTTGGACAGGTCGGTCAAAGGAGGCCACACAAAACCAAGTTTAAAAAATTTGGTCCTGTCCAATTTGGGCAGGTAGGCCAACAAAGGCAGCAAAGATCAAAGCATCAAAGATGGGCCCTATCGAACAGATCGGCCAATAAAGATATACGAGTCATACGAACTTAAAGCAAAGTGAATATCTGCAATCACACATAGCCAAAATAGCTGTTTAGACATTTACCAAATGAAAGTAACAAAAAGATAAAGGCAGATCGAAACTTCCATTAGAAATACAAAGGGTGATTAGACGATTCAGCAGCAGCTTTCTCCTTCTCAGCCTTCTCCCTTTCAGCCGTTGCCTCCAAAGCAAACTTTCTTTGATGCTCAGCGTTGGCTATCACCTTTTGTGGGTCGATTACACCTTCCTCAGTGGTGTCGAAATAATCAGGGCACAAACGCCAGACATCAAAGGACTTATCCACCCCAGCGATAAGAAGGGCGCCGTTTCAGCCCTGGCGGAAGAAGATACAGCTGAGATCCATCATCTCAAGGGCCAATCTGTTAGTCGCCCTTTCTTCACCCTTCTTCATTACGGCCTCTTCCTCCGCCTTGAACTTGGCTACTTCGGCTTGGAGTGCCTCGATCTCCGAATTGGCCTTGTACAAATCCACAAACTAAACATCAAATTTCTTTTGGAGGTCAGTCACCTCCTTATCTCTCTTTCGTAATTCGGCTGCACCATCTTGAGTTCGGCAGAAGCTTGTTCGGCCTATTTCTTGAAGGTGATCCGATCTTTGTTAGCATTAACCCACTCCTTCTTAAACAGTCGTGTTCTTCTATGAGTTGGTGGTATTCCTCGGCAAGTTTTTGGTAGCAAGTCATTGCCTCAAGAGAATTCAGGCAACCCTACACCAAAAAACAAAAGTTTGTTTTAAAATAAGTATGGGCAAAATCTCTAAACAAATTTAAAAGCGATGCCAACTTACAAGCAGAGAGTCATGGAATGCCCCCATGAAGACACCTACGTCGCTCACCGCTCCCAACTTGGCAACGTCCTTCCTTGGAAGAACACTCTTCATGACTGTAAGCACCCCATTTTTTACCGCTCGGCTGTCTACAGTCCGTCCAAACTTGTATTCAAGTCAATGTGGACATATTCCTAATCTAAATCAACTTTCTAAGTCTAATCCCGTCAATTCATCACTTCACGGGCCCACCAGGCCCAAATAGAAGCAAAATGATCAAAATGCCCTTGGGGGCATTGTTCGGTCCAATCCCACAGGCACGTCTTTCGGAAGACGGTAAGTCCCCTTTTCCAATCCAACAGGCACGTCTTCCCGAAGACAATAAGTCCCTTTTTCCAATTCAATAGGCACGTCTTTCCGAAGACGGTAAGTCCCATTTCCAATTCCAATAGGCATGTCTTCCCGAGGACGGTAAGTCCCCTTTCCAATTCCAATAGGCACGTCTTTTTGAAGACGGTAAGTCCCTTTTTTAATTCCAATTTCAATCCCTATCTTGAGAAAATTGATTCCTCGAGACGGTAAGTCTATCTAATCTGGCACGTTTTTTGAAGAAAGTTTCTTCGAAACGGTAAGTCCCTTCAAACCCGTTAATCGGGATGAGACCCCAAGTCCCCGAGATGGTAGAACGGTCCACCTTTAGCATCTGCTAGCCCGCCAATACAGAAATGTCTGTTTCGGCACGCCTTCCGAGAAAGTTGATTCTCAGGCTCTAAGTCCCTTTAGCAGCTTCCCGACATCAGGCAGTCTCGGGAATGATCGCGAACCGTCAGAGTAGCGGAAGTACTCGCAAACATCGCAACCGTCAGAGTAGCGGAAATACTCGCAAACATCGCAACCGTCAGAGTAGCGGAAATACTCGCAAACATCGCAACCGTCAGAGTAGCGGAAATACTTGCAAACAGGTCGATATAGGGAATTGCCAACAAACTCTTGTTTCACGAGACCGCCGTCAGAGTGGCAAAAACACTCAAAACCCAGGTCAACACCAGTGCCTGCTAGCCCACTTCGGTGAAAAATAACAAAACTGCCCCTAGGGTCATTTCGACACGTTTCTCGAGAACACACCTAAGTCCTCAAAATGTTAATTCCGCCCTTCCAAGATTGTCTTTAAAGCAATCCGGTATGATTAGGTGCCTTCTAATTAGTTTCGGGCCAATTTCGAGACTTTCTAGTCAAGATGACCATTTTACCCCTAGGCATCCGAACGCCCGGGAACCACACCAGCTTTGGGTATCAAACCGGTAATCTCACAATGATGCTTTTTTTAGTATTCTTGACCTTACTTTATCTTTCTGGATCATTCCGAGTCAGTTCCAGCAAACCCGGTGCGAAATGACCGTTTTGCCCCTGGTGGGCCGGTCGCCTTTTCCAACCACACCAGCTCTGGGTATCAAACCGGTAACCTTTGAGAACATTCTAAATAATGTTTCCAAATCTTGAGTCTTCTTTCGGGACATTCTGAGTCCGTCTCGGTAGCTTTCCTGCCCGATTGACTGTTTTGCCCCTAATAGCCCAATCAACCCTTCCGACAATTCTTGTCATCCTTTTTCAAGGCTAATACCTTCGGGACCTTATTCTAAGGGTTCCTACCCTTTTCTAGCCTTCCGGGTTATTCCCGATCCCTCAAGTTCTTCCCGGACCTTCCGGAGTCACTTCTAGTGAAGTTAGGCTAAAAATTGCACGGTAGTCATAGTATAGGAGCCCAAATCTTCTTAAGATACGTTACTTGCCGACCTTAAAACTTTCCTAAGTGGCTGGCTCCACTCCTAGTGGCGTTAGAAGGTTTTTTGGCCTGGCGCTACTGCAACAAACGCTAGGTCATCCCTCTCTCTATAAATATAGAGCCTCCTCCAGCGTGAAAGAGGTCCGCAAACTCAGTCTAAAAACTCACATCTTCGATATACAGAGCTGGTAACCTCCCTAAACCCTAGCTTCTTTAGGTTCTCTAAACCCTAGCCTCCATACACAAACCCTAGCCTCCTATACACTCATATACACTCACATACACTCATACACTAGTCTCCAAAGCCTCCATTGAAGACTTGAAGTGCTGCAAACTGAAGTTCTCGAAGATCAAGATGAAGATTGAAGTGAAGACCGAAGCAAAGCAAGAAAAGCAAGACGCGCGAAGCAAAGTAAAATAAACAAAACACAAGGTAGACTTTCTCTTTAAGTTTACGCATCTTGCCCTCTCTTCTCTCTCCTAACCCACTTGAGTTTTCTTCTATTCTAATCCCCCATCTTCTTCCCCCCCTTTCTTTGCATGCTTTAAATAAGGGACTTCCCGGTTCATGTGTAGGATTAGGCTATTGAAAGGTCACCGTGTTTGAGGCTTTCCTTTAGTCTAACTGGAGACCATGTGAGTTCGGCCCCCGTGATTATGTGGTGAAGCTTTAACCTTGTATGTTCATGACCCCCAACTTGCATTGTGCATATCATGATCTTGCATTATTCTAAAATTCGTTTTCAAAACTGTTTTCAAAACTTGCATCAAAATCTTCTTTTTCAAAACTTGTTTTCAAAATCACAATCCTAAGGTGATTCTAGCTTTTCCATAGCTAGGGTTGCTTTAGGAAAATGTTACATTTAAAGTGGCCAACACGGTCCATATTTTCAAATCCTCATTGCTTTCAAAACCACTATCTTAAAGTGGTTCTAATCTTCTTATGGTTAGAATTGCTTTAGGAAAGTGAGATATTTTTATAGACTTTCTAAAAGCTTTCTTTTTAAAAACCTCTCTTTCTAAAAGACCTCTTTTCTGACGTACTTTTTAAAAAATCTCTCTAATCTCCTTTCCAAAATTATTTTCAAAAACTCCCTTCCAACAATCTCTTTCCAAAAACATATTTCCTAAAAGCTCCTTTCCAAAAACGCTTTCCTTAAAGTTCACTCTCCAAAAACACTCCTTACGTTTCCTTCCTAGATAACTCTTCCCAAAAATCTCTTTCCTAAAATCTCTTCCTAAAAACTCTTCCTAAAACCCCTCTCTCTAAAAACTCTCTTTTGAATTTCACTTTCTAAAACTCCTCTTTAGGATTTCTTTCAAAAAATCTCCCTTTCTAAAACTCGCTTTCCAAAAATTACTTTTCTTAGAGTCCAAGTTAAACCTTAGAGCCATTGATTAGGAAACCCCAATTTTCCTTCCCAAAAATATGATTTTCAATCTTGTCTTGAAACCTAAATTTCTAAAATCTCTTGTTTACATCAAAACCTTGGTTTTCAAAAATCTATTTTCTACGTCAAAACTATAGTCTTCCAAATCTAGGGTTTCTAAAACTCCCCATTTCCAAATCCATGCCAAATCCAATCTTCCCTTTAGAAAATCAAATCTAATCTTCCATTTAGGAAACTAGATCCTATCCTCCTTTTTTTTTTTTAAATAAAATCAAAACACTTTTTCTTAGGAACAAACTCCAAATCTTTCATAATTCACTCCTTCATAATCTCATACTTTCCTAAACCTTAAAGTTTTCAAAACTTAAACTTTTAATCTTTCCTTAAACTTTAAGCTTCCAAATCTTCCCTAATTCAATCCTTTCTCAACTCCATACCTTTCCAAATTTAAACTTTCCAAATTCAAATCTTCAAATATTTCTTAATTTCAAATCTTTCCAAATCTCAAATCTTTCTAAACCTCAAAACTTTTTTACTTTCAAAACTTCCTATTTCAAAACATTCCAACTTCAAAACTCTCCAATTTCAAAACTTTCTTAAATCGAAACCTTTCCTAAACCAAAACTTTCCTAAAACGAAACTTTCCTAAAATGACACTTTCTTAAAATGAAACTTTCCTAATTCGAACCCTTCCTAAATTCAATTTTTCCTAATCTTCCAAGTTCAACACTCAAGTAGAATCTTTCCTAAGTCTCAAGTTTTTCTTAAGTCTAGATTTCCTAAAATTGAGCTTTCTCAAAATCAAATCTTCCAATCAAAGTTCAACCTCTCAATTTTCCAATCCAAATTCCAATCAAAATCTCTTTCTTCCAATCATACATTTTATTTTTTATCGAACTCTTGTCCGAACTATAACTGACCTGATTCCTCCAAAAGGATACGTAAGCAACCCTCATAGGTGCAGTCACAACTTCTTTCAAATCTCTAATTCCACAACCTTTTCAAACTTCTATTTCTGCAACTTCTTTCAAATCTCCAATTCTACCATCTTCTTCAAGTTTTCAATTCCATAATCTATTTTTCTAATTCCAAATTTTTATTTCCAAATCTCTGTTTCCAATTTCTAGAACTTTCCAATTTCAAATCTATCTTTTCGAATCTCTTTTCTTTCAAAATCAAATCAAGTCCTTTCAAATCTATTTCCAAATCTATTTTTCAACTCTCTTTTCCTGCACTTGCATATCATACATCATGTACTTTTAAACATTCTTTTACTAAAGTGGATATGATTGAACATTTGTTAGGTGAAGACTCTCACAGGTGAATCTAGGGTAAATAGACATGTGGGTACCGCAAGAGCAGGGTAAGGTGATGGCTAAGTACGTCTTCCCTACATGTAACCAACTTCCGAACCTAGGATCACTGTTTTCAAAGACCAAAATGGAGTTTATTTTCAAAAAAGGGCTTAAATGTTTTCCAAAGGTTGTCAAACAATCTATTTTCTTAAAAACCCTCTCTTGAGGAGGTATTTTCAAAATCGTTTTCAAAAACCCTAAGTGTAGTATTCGGATTGTGCTTAGATTTTTGGTGACTTAAATCACCTTAATCAAGTTAGGTAATGACTCCAAACTTTTTTCACAAGTCCTTTATTCAAATTAATTTTTAATTCAAATCTAGTCGCACTCATTCTTCTAGGAGGGTGAGTTCTAACAAGAGAGTACAATATTTTTTCCGCTTGTGTGTGTATTCTTCAAGTGCGAAAAATCTGGGCCTGACAATGACGCCGAGACCAACCTCGGCCTGGTCGATCATTGAATCAGCCATCGTCATAGGGTGGCCCAAAATATCCGGCGTGACTGTAACAACCTCGCCGACTTCCTCCACCACGCCTTTCCCCCTTGGTTTCTTAGGTGCCGGGGGTGGTGCAGCACCTCAGACGCCCTTTTCTTTTGCTACCGAGTTTCCAGCCTCTTTTGAATGGGAGCGGCTTCCACCACGGGGGCGGTCTCCATTCGGTAGACGGAGGATCGACAGATGGTGCGGCAGCCGTCTTCAATGGCTTACCAGCTGCAACAAACATCCTCTCCCTCAAACTCATAGTGTTTTCCTCGTTGGGGGATGAGATGGACTCTTGTGTTCTGACCGAAACTCTAACTAGGCGGTCTAGGACTGTAATTGGCGACGAACTTGAGGTCGAACTGTTCGACTTTAAACGGGCCTCACGTAGTTCTTCGGCAGTGGGCTCTGAAGGAGGAGCAACTGTAACTGTCACTCCAGTAGGGGCACGGGCCCTTTCGATAGTGACGCCAACTGGGATATCCTCAAAGTCTCCCTCAGCGCCCTCCTTGGCCAAGCGCGCAAGGACACTTTGTGGGATCCCCGTGTCGGCCGTGAAAGTTGAGTAGCGGAGAGGGTAATTGAGCAGTATATGGGCAGTCTGAGCAACGTGCCTCAGTCTACTTTCACCTCGAAAGTCCAGAACCTTTTCCAAATCAGCGTGATTAACGATCTAAGTTTGTACTGTCGACCACTTCTTTTTCTCTACAAAATATCACAATCAAGTTCAGACACACAATAGAAATAAATCAGGCATGCAAAATAAGAGGTCGACATCAAACCTATTTTGAGGGGAACTCTAGAGCATCGGAAGGCCGGTCTTTCTCCCTCAAGAATGTCGCCGAACTCCCAGGGCCCAGTTACCTAAACCTTAACATTATCAACGCCCTTCTCAGAGGAGGGTAGACATTTTACTAACTCCCTAGTTGAATCTACAACCCACAAATACACTTTGGAACTGCCCCCAACCTTACAGAGCGTATAGCAATAGTCAAGTTCGGCAAGCCCCAGGTTCACACCCAGGCGCCGGTTGATTTCAAGCATGCCAAAGATGATCCTATAAATATTCGACGACAACTAGGGGGGCGACACCTTATTTTTTACTATAAATTTCTGGAGTATGGGATGAAGGGAAAACCTAAGGCCCCCTTCTACAATGGCAATGAGGGGGAACAGTATTCCCTTCTCAGTTTCCTCTATTTGGTGATCATTGGGATCGACTAGCTCTAAGCCAATCTCATTTGGGATCTCAAACCTAGCCCTAAAAGCGGCAATGGCTGCCGGACCCTCTAACATTTTCCTAAGAGGGGATGCCATCAGGGAACAGCCGTCGAGAATAAGAAGGAAAACAAAGAGAAGAGTGAGAGATATGTGAGCTTAGAAAAACTTACAGTGATGGAAGTTGAGACTCCCAATGCACACGATAGACAGAGAAATGAAGAAAAACAAAGTGCCCTTCAGCAGAAAAGGCACCCTCCCTTTATATACATTCAAGTCGTCGGTTCGTGTGCGGAAAAACGGCAGCAATCATGTCGCACCATCTAACTGTCACATCGGCTGTCGGTTCAATGGTAGCCTATCCACAGAACTTTTAATCCCCACCGTTCACGTGGCTTGGTAACCGTAGGAACGGTTGCACACTTGAAAGGGTGCCATTATGACCCATTGTAGCCCTTGGCCGTTCGAAAATGCAAAACGACGTAAAGGCTAGGGGGTAATTGTGGGGAAACAGCACACGGCCCAACCCATCTGGTTATGCCCAATCTACACGAATTACAGTTGGCCTGCTTGGCGGCCCAAATTCAGAACTAAGGAACCGTCCAGCCCAAGCTGCCGACCATGGCCTAAACCACGAAAGGCAAGTCCAAACTGCTAGCGGTCTCTGAACATTAAATGTAGAGTTGACCCACATTAAATGTGCAAATGACTCTCCACGCGACGTCGACATGCACATCTGGTTAACCAGATTCCTCAGTGGCGGTAAGGCAGGCCCTGCACCCCGTTAGTCAGCGGTATGCAATGATACCTACTCAGCAGGCCATGATGATCTGCTAGTAGACAAGGAGCAAAACACTCCATCGATCACACTATAAATATCCAAGCCCTCAAGAGCCAGGTATGGACAACTAACTCTAAATATACACAATTTTTATTCATTCTACTCACGATTAAGCTTGCTAACTTAATCATCAGAGTGTGATTGGCCTAACAAAGGTCGGCCCATTTTAACTTCTTTTCCTTACAGATAATTTAGACTCATCCACGTGGGCTTGAGTGTTTAGCCCAGCCTTCCCGAAAAATCTCACCTACAACAATAAACTACAAAACTTGCAGTTTTTTTTACCCAAACGCTATGAGCTCAAAATAAAATCTGAGCTTAGTTTGTTTAATACATAAAGGAACCTAAACACGCTTACTAATATGCCAAAATCTTTTTTTGCAAAAAAAAAAAAATTAAGTCGCAAGCGAACTATTCGTAAATGGCTTATGTAATTCAAAATTAGCCTTGATTGCAAGTAAATTTATTTATGTTTCTCACACTAAAACAGATGACATGGCTAACATGACCCTATAGAAGTGTAATCAAGCTTTTTTAAGTGATCATGTATAGCTCTTTTATGCTTTGTTTTTTGTGGTTATTCACTTCTTTGAGAGAGACAGAGAGAGCCAACATTTCCAATTTCCACTGCAATTTTTGGCATGAGCCTAAGGTTAGGTGGGAGCAAGCAATACATCGTACGAGTTTAACGGGTTTGAAATAGGGCAATGCTATAAAAAACAGGAATTATATAAAAATTTACACAGATTCGTAGGGCTTTAATTCAAAATAAAATACTTATCAAGATAATTTTTAATTTCAAAACTATTTTCACCACATTATTCTAAAAAAAATTTTTATATAAGGTTTTTGTAAAATTATAATTTTTCTCTCAAATATGAATCTCTTTCAGAAAGACAAGTTCATCTAGCCCATTGAAGGTTAAGTTGGCAATTTGGCAATAAACAAATAACGAATAATGAGCTGAGAAGAGCTTGAATTCGGACATCCTTGTTGACTAAATCTCATATATATATATATATATATATTATTTACATATTTATTTATTTGGTAGGCTGTTGAATGACAAAGTTATTGCCACTTAATTATAGCCTGTAAAAATAAGAATTAACCAACAATATAAAATATTAAAGAGATTGTTAAATCAAGTTGAGCAAAACCTCAGGCCCAAGCCTGGATGGCCCAAGATCACCCACATGTCAGGCTTGAACCTAAAATAAGCACAGTACTGTCGTAGTCACACAACTTGTATTTCTGGCTGAATGGACCATGGTTATCACTTACAGGAAAATCACTTTAAAAAAAAACCCCTTTTTCTCAAAACTCGCTTTTAAAATAGAACGAAACTTTTATTAAATTTTAAAAAATAATTTTGAGACTTTTTTTGAAATTTCAAAATAATTTAAAGAAACTTGTTAAAAAAATTTTAAAAAATCGTGAAAACTCCCTAGAAACTTATTTCCCATTAACTGTTAATATTTTTCAGCCTCTCAAATCTTATTAATCAACAATAATATATAGTTTTTATAATAAAATTTTATAGATATTGTGGAGTATTAGTATTTTACTTATCATACTAGTATTCTAAATACTTTATATGTTTTTCTAGGTTTTTAATATATATATTTTGTATAAATATCTTATTTTATTTTTATATTACCTAACGTTTTCTATTTTTTATCATTTTTTAGGCCACATTTTACGCATCAATTTTCCATATTGTCTCTCACTTTCGCTTTCTATTGTGGCAAACATGGAATGGACAGATACCAATTTGGTCCAACCCAATTTACACCATTAGTTTTGTCAATTCAATTGTATTAAGAAAATCTATTCTTACACAATTTTATTCAAAATCTTCCACCAGAATAACATGGCAGTAATATTTTTGTTATTAAAAAAAATATTTTATTGAATATTTTATTTTAAAATGACAAGTTCAATTTTTGTATACTTTTTCTAATTAAATAACTTTTCACTTATCTTACTAGTACCTATAGAAAGGGAAAAGAAAAAGTCTTAACACCACCATAACTTTTGAATGATCCCTGTATCTCTCTTGAGTTTGAGGCGTGTAGCAATAGTCATGACTCTGTGCTAATTGGCACTAGCATTTCTCATCTCTTTTAGATGACCTCTAAGATTAGAACAATAAGCTGATGATGTCAATAGTTCTCTAGTTAGCTATGCTTTAATCTACTTTGACTTTGGGAAGAGTTGAAGTGTAACTTTTAAGAGAGTTAGCGCTTTTGGGCTCTCAATTCTATCCTTATTGGATGTACCATAAACATGACCGGCCATTTTGGTGAGAGAGAGACCTAGTGATACTGTTCTATATTTGATTGATTCATGTCTATGCGCATGTTGATTGTTATTTATGATACATCACAAAAGTACATCGATAATGTGCATCACAAGTGTGATGGTCTACTCATATTTTAAAAGAAATTTTTGAAAATATTTTTGAAATATTTTGAATATCTAAGCATAATTTAAAGATATTTGACAAAAACTCTTAAAAACATAACACAAAATCTTCGTAGAAATCCATAGGCTACCTCAAAAAAAGTGTTTAAATATGCAAGGATGTAGGCCGCAATCTAGCCTTGTATACATAAAGATGGCAACGAGGTGAGGGCAACTTATTTTTTCTCCTCATAACTCACCCTTAAAATAGTTATTTAAGCCGAAAACATGCAGTGTTAATGTGGACATTGGTCAAGTCGGTTTGAGTTGGGCTAGATTTGTGGCCGGCATATACTAAAAAAAATCTCAATAGACCTAAAATTAAATTTCAACCCTATTCAAAATAAAAACTAAAGTTTCAAGCTCGCCCAAGCTTACTATTTAATCTAAAAAATACTATTAATAATAAAAATTTAAAATGTCAAATAATATAAAATCTAAACACATACTTATTTTAAAATATAAAAATATATTGTTTTAAACATATTTTGGCCCTGGCCGGGGTTTCGAACATAATTTTTAAGCTCATTCATTAATTTAATCGGCCTTATAAAAATTTCAAATCTTACAAATACTGAATGGGCTAGGGCAAGCTAGTGAGCCATTGTGCCCGTGGCCACCCCTAGGGGCGGGCCTAAATCTCCAGATTAAATTGTCATTCCTAAGTATAAAATACAACTAAGAGGCAAGTTTTAGTTAGATTAAGGTCAAAATAGTAATTGACATGTCATAAAGGAGCAAGACTGATAGACATATGTTGTATTCTAGTGTTCGCTTGTGTAAAAAATAAATTTCACATTATTAGTGCATCAAAATTAAACTCAATAGAAAAACTTCATCCCACTCTCTGTCTCAAAGTCGTGACGAGTTGAACCTCTTGACTCCACTTCCATCCCATTTAAATTAATTAAGATTTGGGTTGAAATGAGTTCAACCCCTATAAAATTTTAAAACAAAAATAAATATCTAAAAAAAATAAAAATAATACAAATTATACTAACTATAATATAATATTATATTAAAAAAAAAAGAATCTAAAATCTAAGACTAAAAAGTTAATATTAGAATTCTAATTTTTTTTTGCTAAGTAATGTTTACTTATATACTAAGAATATTTTGTGTATTAAATATAATATAATTATTTAAATATTTTATATTATAATTAAAATGAATTAAAGTACGATAATCTAAACTCTATCTCATTTTAAATTTGTATTAAATTTTATTTTCATTATCATACTTCACCCCTAACTCATTTATTTATATTCTAAATCTTCCCTCTTTAAGGGCAGGGGGCTGACGAGGGACTCGGATTTTTCGGCTTTAGTTGCCATTCTTAACTTAACGTAACGTAACCCAAACCAAAGCCAAACCAGACCGCGTCCAACTGTCGAAGCCGAGCCCTCCCCCACTGACACAAGCCAATTCTCCTTCGCTATGTTCGTGGCGACACGCGCTCTTTCTCTGGCTCTTGCCCCGGCGACCTCACCGAGTCAGTCCCTCAGGTCTCACCGTACACACATCATGCGGCTCACGCGTCTGTCGACAACCGGCGCATCATCGCCGCTCATCCTCGTCCCATACCCCACCCCTCCCTCTCTACCCCTCCTACACGCACCTACTTCTCTTCTACATCTTCTTCTCTCTCTTACCCTTTACCCACGTAACCACCGCCCAAACAAACCCCACCACCACCACCACCGCCAACGATAACATCTATCACCGCAAAAACTTTTTTCATCATCTCTACGATGGGTGAATTAACGGAATCGTCGACGCCCCAAACGGCGCCGTCGCGGCAGTTACCGATACGCGAGGACTGCTGGAGCGAGGAGGCGACGTCGACTCTGGTTGATGCTTGGGGTCGCCGTTTTATGGAGCTGAACCGGGGGAATCTCCGCCAGAAGGACTGGCAGGAGGTGGCGGACGCCGTCAACGCCTGCCACGGCCATAACAAGAAGGCTCGACGTACGGATGTTCAGTGCAAGAACCGGATCGACACCCTCAAGAAGAAGTACAAGGTCGAGAAGGCTAGGGTTTCGGATTCCAACGGCACCGTCACGAGCTCTTGGTCCTTTTTTGACCGCCTCGATCCCTTGATTGGATCTACCGTGACGGCAAAAAAGCTTCCGCCGCCGTCGAGTTCGCCGCCTTTGGCGCTTCCTTTGCCCTTTCGGAAGCCACCGGCGTCGGTAGCGCAGCCAGTGGTGCTACCTCAGAAACGGCCGTTTCCGGCGGTGGATGATTCGTACTTTAGGAGGAATTACTCGGCGGTTGCTGCAGCAGCGGCTGCACCGACGGTGGAGGAGGAGGTGGACTCGGACGATGAGGATGGATCTGAGGATTTGGGGTCGAGCGAGGAGAGTGGAGGGCGGAAGGATGGCGAGGCTGAAGGGATGAGGAGGTTGGCAAGGGCAATTGAGAGATTTGGAGAGATTTATGAGAACGTTGAGGCGGAGAAGCAGAGGCAGATGCTTGAATTGGAGAAGCAGAGGATGCAATTCGCTAAAGATTTGGAGGTTCAGAGGATGCAAATGTTCATGGACACCCAGGTTCAGCTTGAGAAGATCAAGCAAGCAAAACGGTCGGGTTCAAATGGTGAGATATCTGCCGCTCCCGAATTAGACTATTTTTGCAATCAATTTCGATGTTAATTGTTGATTTTCAATATCATTTGGCCTAGATTAAACTAGCTACAGGAAAAAGGGTGTATTATTGAATCAATAGAGCATAATTTAATGAAAGTAATGCATGAAGTTTTCATCTTGATGCCTAAGGACCTTCTCTTTTGGGTCAATGTTGACGTAATTTAGGAATTTAAAAGGTTTGGGATGTACGGGTTGTGGAATTGGGCATTAAATTGGTGGCCCAAGATCTGTTACGTTGCTAAGTAATTATTTATATGTATAGTGTTTAGATGTAATAATGATGACTTGGAAAGTGTCTTTTCTGCTTTACATAATCTTACTGATTCATCATTCTTTTGAAATGTGAGAGAAGCTGTTCTTAGTTTATTCAGATAGTATCTCATTGCAGTCTCTCTTATGTTGATAATCAAAGTTAGGCTAAACCCCACCCATAATTTTGCCCCTTTTTGTGTATTATCAACTGTGTAATCCGGTGGGCATTGGCTTGAAGTAAAGTGAAGGGCTTTGGTTTTAGTATTTGTGTAAATTTTTAGGACTCAACCTCACCATGTGTGAAGAGTTTAAATTGAGGAAAATAGTTATATATGAACAGCTTAAAGTGAGACCAGAAGATACTTATTGGAGGTATTTCATATTTGGATTGTAACAATGTTGCCACCTTAAAAGTGGTGGTTGAATCATGAATGGATGTTGAGGGAGAAACTCTACAAAAGGTTGAGTTCTTTTCATATTGGTTGTATCCTGATGAGATCCCTTTAGTGATCAATATATATATATATATCCTCTGGTGAGATCCCTGTCATTTGATTGTTTGAGTTTGACATCCTTGGACTGTCCACTTGGATCGTTTGGATTGATTGATAACTCTGTGAAAAAGTAAGGGTATCATATGTTGAAGTGTCTTCATGGTAAAGTTTAGTTCTATTGACCTGCTTGATATTGAGATTAAGTGATGCTGTTTATCAAGAGATTTATCAGGTCAACACAATTGCTTTATGAATATTGTTTGGTGTGATTAAGTGGGAAAATAAGTTGAATTATTGCACTTTATATGCTTTAGGTGGAATTACAATACACATTCTCTTCATGTATTTGAGGCTGCATTGTATTTGATCTGTCCGTTAGCTTCTCACATTTTATTTGTTTTTTACTTTTATGTTCCCGTAGATGCTTATTAAGTTCTTCGTATTTTGATTAGTAGTATAATCTAGTGATAATTTGTATGACAATTAGGGTCTGCATGACAAACTTGTAATTGTTTGATGAGCAATGAGCCTCTCTAAGCCTGTGAGTTGAAGATGCTTTTTTGTTTGTGGTCTTCAAAGCAGCTCTTTGAATGCTGTCACACGAATGACTATGGTGGTGACCAAAAAAGAAATATGGAAGTAAAAAGTAGGGCAGTTAGCATTCCCCTTTAGTTCATTTGGTTGTTCTGCCTTGTTTTGGTTGATTGGAAACTCTTGTACTTTACAATTTCATTGAAGGCTTTGAATTGGAGTTCTAAATGTAGACATTGGACATTAGTTGCTCTGGCTTTCATTTAGTCAGTTTTGGCATGATACTTGGTGTGGACATTTGACATTGAGAGAGGTATATCTACATCTCTTTGATATGGCTGTGGGTAGAGGGGCATCTGAGGGGGGCTAGTTATCATTTTATTTATTTATTTTTTTTCTGAGGGGGTGTGGTGCTGTCTCTGTAAAAGAGCAGGGAGAGTTTGAGCCATTTCCTTTTTAGGCTAAAGAACTTTGGTGTGTTTTTGGTGTTTCAAGTTAGTGGGTGATGCCGCACTTTGTTGGTGTTTTGTATGCTTGTGGGAATCAAGCTTTGTTTGAGAGAGAGAGAGAGAGAGAGAGAGAGAGAGAGAGAGAGAGAGAGAGAGAGAGAGAGAGAGAGAGAGAGAGAGAGAGAGAGAAATCTT
This sequence comes from Euryodendron excelsum, assembly GCA_033060915.1. Classification (NCBI taxonomy): domain Eukaryota; kingdom Viridiplantae; phylum Streptophyta; class Magnoliopsida; order Ericales; family Pentaphylacaceae; genus Euryodendron; species Euryodendron excelsum. The sequence continues at coordinate 54,814,510 of CM065377.1, read as the reverse complement.
TGGTGTGTTTCTTAGTGTTTCAAGTTAGCGGGTGATGCCACACTTTGTTGGTGTTTTGTATGCTTGTGGGAATCAAGCTTGTTTGTGTTTGTGTGTGTGTGTGAGAGAGAGAGAGAGAGAGAGAGAGAGAGAGAGAGAGAGAAAGGGGGGGGGGGGGGGGGGGGGGGGGGGGGGGTTTAGGGAGACTACCCTACTAGGTATGATGTGGTGTATATGGTGGGAGAGGGAATAGAAGGTCCTTTGAGGAAGTAGAGCTTCCTATTAACTGCTATATTTTTTGTTTGAGTTTTTTTTTTTTTTTTTTTTTTTTTTTTACACCTTTTCATTTCACTCAGTTTGTTGACAATATAGGGGGAATTATATATTCTTGGGTATAAGAGTCATGATCCCACATCGGATAGGAGGAGGGAGGTCTTGGGTCATATAAGGGGTGTAAGTAGCACCACCTAATAGCGTAGGCTTTCGGGTTGAATGGCAAGGGCCCGGCCCGTGACAAGTGGTATCAGAGTAGTCCTACTTTTGATCTAATTTTACACTGAGCGCTTAAGTGGAGTAGGCAAGGTGGTCTGACTCGCGACAAGGGCGTTGCAGATTCGGGTAGAAGAGTATGTCACGATCCCACATCGGATAGGAAAAGGGAGGTCTTGGGCCGTATAAGGGGGGTAGGCAGCATCGCTTAATAGTTTAGGCTTTTGAGTTCAATGACAAGCGCCCGATCCATGACACAGTATAGAGGGGTTTTGTTGTATGTACAGGGCTTGTGCCCAACTTTTTGGTGCTTTGTTTGGGAATTTTTTTTTAATTTTATCAAAGACGAGCGGCCGCGTAGGGGGGGTTTGCTGTTATGCCTAGTTAGACGTTAATTTGATAATATGTAATCTAATGACTAATAGGATTGAGACTATCTGCCTCAATTTAATCAGAAACAACCTTTATTTTTAGGAGTCAAAACTTTAGAGCTATCAACAATTCTGGGATTCTTTGCAATTTTGGATATCACACTCCCTTAGTTACTTATTGTAGACCAGTGTTACCAGAAAATGTAAACACCATAGTGATCCAACGGTGAATTAGGCGATCTAATGCTATTCTAAATTTTTTTTCAAATATAATGAATGAAAAATTCAAGGAGAATGAAGTTTTGGCCAAATAATATGCAACAAAAACAAAAAGGGCAGTAATATGTGTTCTACATGATTAATTTGAAAAATAGTAGTTGAAGTGAAACTTAAGTTTAGTTGAAGGAAGATGAAGAAGAAGAAAGAGAGATAGAGAGAAAGTAGAGAAAATATAATAGGTTTAGGGTTACGTAAAGTAATCCCTAACCTTTAGTTCTCATATATACTAGTCAGATACGTAACCAAATTACAAGACTACCCTTATAAGAAAAAGTACGAAAATAATAAGCTCTAATACTCCCCCTCAAGATAGAGCATATAAATCAAATATACTCAGCTTGGAACATAAAGACTGTAAAGACGATCGAGCTAACGGTTTCGTGAAAATATCGCCTAACTGAGTGTTGAACCATACATAGAGAGTAGATATCTATTTCTGTAGCAAAAGATCTCAGATAAAGTAACAGTCAACTTCAATATGTTTAGTACTATCATGGAAAACAGGATTACTGGCGATAAAGATGGCAGCTTGATTATCACAACACATTGACATAGGAGTAGGGACAACAATGCTAAAATCTTGAAGTAAAGAGTGAATCTATATCATTTCGCAAGCAGTATGAGTTGTAGCACGAAACTCAGTTTCAGCACTAGAGCGAACAACAACATGTTGCTTCTTACTCTGCCAAGTAACAAGATTGACACCAACAAAGGTATAATAATCAGAAGTGGATCGTCTATCAGAACGACTATCAGTCTAGTCAGCATTATTAAAGCTGGTAACAGACAAAGAAGTAGAAGGCCGACATAACAATCCACGGCCAGGAGCGCCATTCAGATATCGCAAAATCCGACAACTGCAGCAAAATGTAGATCACAAGCAGTATGCATATAATGACTGACAACCCTGACAACATAAGTAATGTCTGGGCGAGTAACAGTAAAGTAAATCAATTTGCCAATGAGTCGCTGATAGCGGCCAACATTAGGAAAGAGATTCCCATGCTTAGCATTAAATTTAACAGTGGAATTTATAGGAGTCTCAGCTGGATGAGAACCTAAGAGGTCAATCTCAAATAAAAGATCAAAGACATACTTTCGTTGGGAAATAGAAATGCCCTGAGAAGAACGCGCAAACTCAATTCCAAGAAAATAACGAAGAACACCAAAATCTTTCGTATGAAATTGTGTACTCAAATGACGTTTTAGATAATCAATACCAACAAAATCACTCCCAGAAATACTAATATCATCAATATAAATAATCAAGACAATGGTAACAGGAAAAGAATGATTAACAAACACATAGTGATTAGAGGTAGAGCGCTGAAAACCATAGTTAAGCATAATGGTACTGAATCGATCAAACCAGACACAAGAAGATTGCTTCAGACTATATAGTGCCTTGCGAAGGCGGCCAACAAGATTCTCACAAGAAGAAACCACATAGTCAGGTGGCCGATCTATATAAATTTTCACCTGAGGATCTTAATGAAGAAAGACATTCTTTATATTAAGCTGATATAAAGGTTGGGAGCGAGTAACAGTAACAACCAATAGAATTCGAACGGAATTAAGGCGAGCAACTGGAGAGCAGGTTTCAAGATAATCAACACCATAAGTCTGAGTGTGTTCTTTAGCAACCAAACGGGTCTTAATACGCTCAATAGAGCCATTAGGAAGATACTTAACAGTATAAACCCAACGACAACCCACCATTTGTTTGTCACGTGGAAGAGAAGTAAGTTCTCAAGTCTTATTAGAATAAAGCGCACACATTGCTTCATCTATACCATGCATCCAGCCAGTCGAAGATAAAGCTTGTTGATAAGAATAAAGTAATAGAAACAGAGGATATGGCCCAAGCAAAGGAATGGAGAGAGGACAAAGTACGATCATAAGACATAAACTGAACAATAGGATATTGAGTACAAGTGTGTTTATCTCGATGTAAAGTATTGGGTAGATCGTCAGACTCTAAAGAAGAGAGAGGGATAACAGAAACCTCAGACGAAGAATATGCAAAAGTCGAGCCATAAGGGACAACCGGGCGAGTCTTGAAGTGCTGGTAAACCTACAATGGAGGGTTACGAACAGGAGAAGGAATGTAAAAAGGAAGAGAGGAAGACAAGGGTAACGGAAGAGTAGGGGTAGGAAAAGAGGGATCTCTCTCACGACAATAGATAAGGTTGGCTTACAAGTCTTGACATGGAGTAGAGAAGACGGGTGTAGATTTAAAAAAGGTAATATCAACACTTACAAAGTATCGACAAAAGAGGATAATAACAACGATAGTTTTTTTGAGTTCGAGAATACCCAAGGAAAACATATTTGCGAGCTTGAGAAGATAATTTATTTAAATCAAGATCAAGATTATGAGCGAAGGTAACACAATCGAATATACAAGGAGTAATGAAAAAAGGAGAAGAATCAGGATATAAGAGAGAGAGAGAAGATTTGGTAGCTAGAACTGCCAAAAACATTCGATTAATAAGGTGATAAGCAGTAAGAACCGCATTCTCCCAAAAATATTTTGGAACCTGCATGTTAAATAACATAGTACTAGCAACATTCAATAAATGACGATATTTGTGTTTAGCAACACTATTTTGTTGAGATGTATGAACACAACTCATTTGGTGAATAATGCCACGATCAACATAGATGGATCAACACAAATGAATTAGAGAATAGACTGAGTATATTTCAAGGCATTATCAAAACGCAAAATCTTTATATGTTTACCAAATTGAGTAAAAATCTCATTATAAAATCTCGCAACAATATTAGGTAATTCAAATCTCTGTTTCATTAAAAAAAACTAAGTCATATAGGACTAGTCATTAATAAATATCACAAAATATAGAAATTCATTAACAGTATGAGTTCGAAAAGGATCTCATATGCCTGCATGGACTACATCAGAGAACTCAGATTGACGACAAAAGACACGATTAGGAAATGAACTACGGTGATACTTTTTTAACTGAGAAGTTTCACACTTTAAACGAGACACGTGATTAAAGTTAAGAATAGCCGACTTAAGTTTAGCTAAGGAAAGATGGCCCAAATGAAAATACCACTAGAGAGAAGAGATGGTAGTACTCAATGTAGATGAAGTGGTAGGAGAACAACAATTTGAATCCAGAAAATACAGGCCGTCTTTCTTTGTCCTGAATCAATCATTTTCTTGGTCTTGAGGTCCTAAAAGACACAAGAAATTTGAGTAAAGGTTATCGAACAATATAGAATTTTAGTCAGTTGACTAATTAAAAGCAAGTTGAAAGGAAATTGAGGAACAAAGAGACCAAAAGGTAAAGAGAGGTTTGCATTAGGATGCAAAACTCTCGTACCAACAATCGGCCGAAGGGACCCATCAACCAAAATAATATGATGGTTAAGAGAACGCAAATTAGAAAATAAAGAAGAGTTACCGGACATATGAGAGCTAACTCCAAAATCAATGACCCAAGATGGAGAGGAAGTAGCCACACTGGCAATATCATCTGAATTAGCTAATGTGGCAGCAGAAGAGAATGGGAGAGTAGGACGCAGAGTCTGAATAATCTCACTAAGCTGAGCAGTAAAGGAGGAGGGATGTGCAGTACGCAGGTGTTGGACGATATCATTAAACTGAGTGAGAAGAGTATAAGGAGAACCATCATTAACATTATACACATAGTCAAGCTCACCATACTTCGTCCACCATGACTCAATATGATTGGTGCCACCACAATGATTACACTTAATATTGTTGCGGCCTTGAGTACTAGTTTTGCGGCCAGAAGAACCATCGTGACTATAAGAAGTACCACAGAAATTGTCACCATGAGAATTGCGGCCTCCGCGACCACCACGAGAACCACCACTACAGGAACCACGGCTGCCACTACGAGTAACTGAGGCAAAAGACTATAAGGGAGGTGAAACATAGGTATTACGAATAGGAGGCTATCCTAGATATGACAACAACAATCGAGAATAAGCATTGGCAGTAGTATGCAAGGTCTCACTAGTAAGAATTTGATCTTTAAAGCCACGAAGATTAGAATCCAAACCAAAAAGTGAAGAGGTAATCATAAAGTCCTTCCAATGTTGCTTCTGTTGCTCTAAATCATGAGTAAATGGGGGATATTGCAACAATTGCTCTCATAAATTCTTGAGAGTACTATAATAATTAGAGAAGGACTTTTCAGATTATTTAGTGGTGAAAATCTTTTCATACAGCTTAAAGATCCGGAACACATTACTCTGTTGGGAAAAGGATTCAGTGAGTGAATTCTAAATCTTCTTATATGAATCACAAAGTTCGACTGTAGTAGCAATGTGGGGCTCCAGACTATGCCACAATCCTATAACAACGGAATCTTCAACCAGCCAATCATCAGAAAGGGAGTCATCGGGTGAAAGAGAAAGACTGGTGATATATTTCAATTTGCGTTTGCTACGAAGAAAGACTTTTACAGCATGAGTCTAGACAAGATAATTCAATCCATCCACTCGCTTTGAGGTAATGGATCGAGGCAAATTATCCTTCTTAACCAGAGAGGATTTGGGGTCATACATTTTGAACTCGGAAGCCTTTGAAGTAGTCATAAAAGATAGGGAACGGTACAATCAACCAACAGGAAGCAAGGCCACAGACACCCACAAGTGTGCACAAAATAGTTAAAAGAAACTGGGGAATCAACAAGAAACCAGTAGGGGAGGCAGAAACGCAATCAACAAAATCCAAACACAAGCCAAATAGCCAACACAACCACTAAAGAGCCTGGAGAATACTGTATTAGTACCAATAAAGCCAGCAAAGCAACCAACAAAGCTAAACCAGTCCCTAGGGAGATAGCCGACCACCTAAAACAGCCCACAAAGTCTAACAAATGAGCAAAAAAACACCAAAGGAGCCTCTAAAGCATCGTTTCAATAGCCATGAAAGAGGTTCTAAGCAGCAAAAACATTGGGTGAAACACAGAATTGCAGATCAAAAAATTAGGACCAAAAAATCTAAAAAAGATCCAAAAATTCAAACGATGTAACAAATGATTTTTAAAAATCATGAAAAAATCACCATGAGAATCATCAGGTTCCGACGAGTTAGAAAAAGGGAGTCTTTGACCTTTGGCGACCATATAGGTGCTGGCATCAGCGTGATGTCATCTATACGGATGTTGACGCCAGCCTTACTCGCAGCAAACAAATTTTCTATGATACTTTTTATAGATTTAAGGTAAGGATCGATGTGCTCTGATATCAAGTTGAATTGAAACTTAGGTTCAGATGAAGGAAGATGAATAAGAAGAAAGAGAGATAGAGAGAAAGTAGAAGAAACAGAATAGGCTTAGGGTTATGTAAAGTAATCCTTACACCTTAGCTTTCATATATACTAGTCAGATATGTAATCAAATTATAAGATTACCCTTATAAGAAAGAGTAGGAAAATAATAAGCTCTAACAAAATTATATATTATTGAAGTCAAATTCTTATAAGAAAGTTTCTCTAAAAGTATCTTAAATTATAAGAGTTTATTTTATACAAGTTTACTACCACACTTTAGAACACGTGGCGTATCACGTTCCCGTTGTTGTTTCCGTTCTACGCACCGGAACAATCTATGTTGCAGGTAACATAGTTGTAGGACTTAAGTTGTACTATTTGTGGTTAATCACCTTTCTATTTTAATCTTGGTAAGATAGTTTATTTTTAGTCTTGTATTACCGCCCTTGGCTTGGTGCTGTCGGTAGATTCTTATTGCTAATTGGCTATAAGGGAAAAAGGATTAAAAAATTTTCAAAACTGGTTTGTGTCTTAGAGGTGATGACTTGGAATCTTGGATGGAAATGAATATTTCAAGAACTATTCAAGCCTTAGAAGTTGGGTTCTGTCTACTACATTTATTCAGACCTTAGATGTGTGCTGGTTAAATACTTGCTGCTTCTGATATACTGGGACCGTGCTACCTATAAGTGTGGCTCTCTCTCTCTCTCTCTCTCTCTCTTTCTCTCTCTCCATGTTAGTGCATGTAATTTTACTAGATAAAGTAGCACTAAACAATCACTGAAAGTGGTGTGCTGTCTCTTGCTGGTTGTGCTAACTATTGTTCTGCACTGTTACACTTCGATTACAAAGTTAATTCTCTAAATGTGTGTTTTTGTTCTTGTTTACAGACATTTATAGCTAGCCTGGGAGAGCACTTCGATGGTCTTCCTCATTGGGATTGATAGAGCTTCCGGCTATCATATCTATGCCAGCAAAGTACATAAGAGTTCCAGTTGGTTTTGGTATTAGAGGATCTCTGCAAATTATCAGTGGTTAAGGCTGTTAATGTTGTAGTGAATTATACACATTGATGTTGTCTTGCCTTCTCTTTTCTGCTAGTCACTTATTTTCTTCTGGATAACTATTACACTAGTCATTGTTAAATTAACAGGGGCTGTTCCACTTTCTAACTTCATTGGTCATAGTTAGAATGATGCCTATGTTTTGCCTCAATATCCTCGACAGCTTGAGGCTTTGGATTTGAACAAAAAAATTTTTGTTTCTTGTTTGAATTTTCCTGGAATATAAGCTTTAGGTCTTTTTCTGAAGATTTTTGTCGTCAAGTTGATGTGTGAACCTGATGCTTGTTTTGTTGGTTTCTCTTTATTATATAGTGTAGAAGTTATATACAATTTACAATAATTTTTTTTTTTTTTTTTTTTTTTTTTTTTTTATTTTTAAATTTGGCTACTTGTTTGTGCACTTCACATATTTGACATTGAGCAGTGCCTTTCCATTATTACCCAGATTCTAGTTTGGGAAGCAAGAAAATGTTGCTTCACTTCCAGCTAGAAATTTCTCTTCCCAGGAATCTACAACCTAGAATCTTAAGACATGTTCTTGTTTCCTCTCACTCCTGGGTGGTTTCTTCAATAAACAGATTCCAAGAGATCTCTGTGCCTACAGTTGCTGATAAACAATTGACAATTACCATGACATTTCTTAGAAGGTATGTTGCTGCCTTCATATTTTTACTGGTCTGGGCCATGCACTATCTTCCATGTGACATGTTGAAGCCGCTTGTTGCACGATTTTATAGCCATAGTGTCTCATGGATTGTTGAAGGGATTAGCCCATTTTTATTTTCAACTCCATCATCACTTTGTCAAGCTAGTGTCCTTACTTTGATATCATATTTAGTGCTATGTTATGGTATCACACACTAATAAAATTACTTGTTAGTATGTTATATATGGCTATTTGTCAAGCGGTGAGACTAGGCATGTGGCATGACTATCAGCAGTAGAAGGAAGAGCTTGTTTTCGCAATGACCTTTTTCTTTCTCATAATCGATGGATTTTTAGGAATGCCCTTTTGGTTTAGTATGGAAATTATACAGGAGGGAAAATAATATATTAGAAAAGTAGGACTTCTTAATTTTGTGTAATTTTCCCTATTGTTGACCATTTGGGAAATTTTTTCTAATTTTAAAAATTTTAAGAAGGGGAGAAAATTTGAAGGAAAATGAGGAACTTTATTCGGTTTGACAATCAAGATGAGGATTTTTATAAGATTTTTTTTTAGTGATTTGTCATTAATTTTTTTCATAAAAAATTAATCTGTGTAAGTAATTTCACATTAATGAATAAAAATTAACATTTAATAATAGTTAGATTCATTACCTATTTCTCAAAAGTTAGTATTAGACTGTGAGATAAATTACAATGACATCCTTGAAGTATCTGACAATTTCAGATAGTTGCTCTTAGATTTTAAAAATAACACTGTTCTCCTTTATTTTATTTGATAATATGTAATGACCTCTTCTCCGTTCTCTGTTTAGTAGCCGTTAAAGAGATGGATGAAAAATATTGATGCCACTAATTTACACTTTTTAAATGCTAAAATTGTCCTTTGTTCACTTAATATAATTACCTATTTTTTATTTAAAATAATACTGAATAAATAATCATTTTACATGTGCCAATCAATTCATGCCGCATCATCATCCCTAAAGACACCACCATCATATAATCACACTCTCTCCAAACCTCACCTAATTAATCACAATCTCTCCCTCTTCTCCACCGCTGCAACTCTTCCCTAACCACCGAAGCGGCGCCAACGCACACCCACCTGCCACCCTTACTGCAATTACCAATATTTCTATTGAAACTTCACCCGGTAAAATTCTATCACCATGTATTTCCACCACAAAAAAATGAAAGACCCACCATACTTAAATAAGAAAATTTGGTGCTCTGTATTTTGATCCAATCAGTAAATGGGTATTGGCACATCCAGTTTTGGTCTTATAAGATAATGAGTTTAGGTTAGATGTTTGCTTCTAGTTTAGAGAGAGAAATTGATGTGAGAAAATAAGAGAATAAGGAAGAGAGAGAGAGAGAGAGAGCGAGAGAGAGAGTCACCGGCACCTCCAATCACCACTCTCTCTCCGCCCTTAACTCACCACTGCGAAGGCACACAAACTCTGGAAGAGAAACACCGAGGCTATAATCTTAACCTAGCCAAAAGGATCCACTTACATCCCAAGTGACTATGCATGGAGGAAAAAGAAATAATAACTCTAGTCTAAAAGCAACTATCACAAGAGGCAACCAAGAGAAAACAAGACACAGTGTAACTATTCAGATTGTTTTCAAAACCTGCAAGTAGGTTAACAAGAAAAAACCTCTCACACCTCAAAAACGCTTGACGGTTTTCTCAACCGTGAGCTCTTCCTTGACATGCTATTTAAATTATTTGTTTTTTCTCCAGCTCCCTCGAGATGGTTTATTTTGTCCTCCTTAACTTTTTCTTGTTTGCGTTCCAAGATGAAGCGGGTTGGGAGGCTTGCATTTTGCCTCTTCTTCATTTGATAGAGATGCTACGGGAATCATCTCTCTCTCTCTCTCTCTCTCTCTCTCAGGCTTCTTTAATTGATTTTGATTAGGATCTTTCACATTCTCCACAATTGTTGAGCATGATGGAATAGCCTTTTCGTCTTTCTTCTTCTCATGATCCCTACTTAGCTCATCCTCATTCCCCCCATTGACATTCCCACTTGCATCCATCGGGCACATCACTATCTTTTTTAACCCTCCATTCTTGTTTGGTCTTTGGACCATTTGGGACAGGGGGGAATGGTCTATAGGAGGAAGACTTGGTTGCTTGTATGACCAAAAGTCTTGCACTCGTCACTTTCTTGAGGATAGCTCCTCCACTATAATTTCATAAGATTCACCAGTCTAAATTAAGCTTGAAAGTTTTGGTATTTCCTTATTTGCTCGTATCTCAGCACAAACTATCGCAAAGGTTAGTCGACTATGACATCGAGTATACTCATCAAGATATGACGGTTTTACAATTACACTTACGCCTGTATGGTATTTTTGGGAGGGAGGAGAAGGAAAATTTTAAATTTTTTCCTTCATTTTTCTTTCACTTGTTTAATTCTGCTTAAGAGAGAAAATGAAGGGTAAAGAGAGAAAATTTTAAATCTCTCTCTTTCTCTCTGTTTCCGTTCCACTTTCCTTTCATTTTTTTACACAATCAAATAGGAAAGAAAAAATAAGTTTTTCTTTATTTTCTGTTTTCTTTCCTTTCCCCTTCTCTCCCCAAAGTTCCAAACAGGCTATTAGCCACATAGCTCAGGCCATCATTTGTCCATAGCTCAAGAGTCAAGAGGCACAAATTGAAGAACTTCACCCTAAACCGGAGTCCCGCGACTGATCCAGTCGAACTTCCAAAATCCTTAGACTAAAGAATGAAGGATCTACTCCAAATTAACTACCGTGAAAGGTATCTGCAAGTGAACCAGAAGTACATTTCAACAGCTTAATGGGATATACATATTACTGGAGGAGATCGTAAACTAGTCACTAAGAGAGAGTAGCAGATCTTTTCTAGGAAAAAAAGTATATGATGAAGACTTTATGAAGGTGGTACATGAAATTTAAGTGTCGATTGATGCTAGCTATGATATACTACTTGAGACTAGACTCTTGCTAGCTTACAATACAACTATATATATGTATATAAGAAGAGAACCAAACATTGAAGCAGAAATGAAACTTTAGTACATTTGCAATTCCCACCACCCTTGCTATGCAATTGACCTGTTACATGCTTCTGCAATGAAAATAAATAAGCAGGAAGTGTTAGTTATTGTTATATATAAATACATATATATATATATATATATGTGCATGTATATTTGTATATGTGTGTGTGTTTCACACCCACTTTGCTAGACTGCAACAATTGGGAATGAAAAGCAGAACTTATAGCTCTTCAATAGGCAGAAACCCAGATTGTACCCTCTCAAAACTTAACAGGGATAGACAAATCTGTAAATAAATGAGCTCTAAATATCTCACTACATCTATTTCATCCAATAGTAATACTCACTTTTCAATATCATCAAAATCAGGGGGATTTAGGATTTTTGTTTAGTGGAGGCGCAATTTTTCCAGAACCATGCAAAAGAATTTTGTTCAATGAGAGTGAACTTACATAAAATTGTACACGAAAATGTTTTTAATTGATAATTTTTTTTCTTTGATAAAAAATCAGATAACAATAATAAAGACATAAAAAAAAAAAAAAAGGGTGTCGCCAATGTGCAAAGGCTGTGTATAAAAGAACTGATAACCCTCAACAAAATTAAGATAAATTAAGATAACATATAAAGTCAAAGATGTCTTCATAATTACCACACAACCTTATAATTTCAAAATAAAATATTAGAATTGTGTTATTTATTTGGTCAAATAATAAGGGATTAGTGAAATTCAATAACGATAAATGTTGGTATTAGTAGATTCAATGGGGGCAAATATAGGTGTTAGAAATTCAAATACATTGCATGTGCAACCTATGGAAAAATCAATGCTATATCGTTCCTTAAGAAGAATATATTTTCTTTTAAGGGAAAACCTCTTACGGACCAATAATATTATGTTGTGTAGAGAAAGGTAAATTTTTCATCAGAAAACTTTCTAAAAGCACTAATCTATGAATAGATGACAACATATAGGAAGTGAAATTACATGATTTATTGAATTTTGAATGCAGAGGACTTCAAGAAGTATTCATATAAGTCATACAAATCCTCAACACATATCCTTAAACTTCACTTGACAAGTCTTCTAACGCCAATTGCTTAGATGCCAATCCATAATGTTCAGGATGCTGCTGTTTTACAGATTATGTAATACAGTTTCTTATCTTTAATAATTTTAGGAAAGTGTTTTATGAAGTATATTTTTATTGGAACTTATTTTTAATTGTTTTCTATTTTGGTTGGGACGGTTGTTATTCATATAGAGGGTGTAAGAGGTCTAGGATTAATTTGAATATTCTTATAATTTTCATTCATTGTAAATATTGTAATTTTTTCTGTTCATCAAACAGGCAACTCTACAAAGATTAGCCGTTTCAACCGATGTGAAGGTAACAAGCAAAAATCTGACTAAAGCAATCGGGAATATATTGTTAATTTTAGAAGTTGACCAAAAAAAACAAGCAATGAGATAACAAAATAAACCAAGTGCCTATGTTTTGACCATGGAGCATCTAAATAAGATTAGCCCGGGTATGACGAGTACGATGATGATGAAGGTGAGAAGTTTACGACTCTTGCCATCCAACTCGAAGAATTAAGCTAGGTGATACTGTCTAATTCCCTTACAAGCTGAATGTCCTCTCTCATTTTTATCCAATATGAAATCATGCCATACTCTCATACTCGAATTCCCAAGGCCCTTGGTGCGGATCGAATCACTACCTACTCTTCTTTTAAAGCATTTGGAGTAGAATATGACTAGAAATTAGGTAGCTCTGATGCTACTTGTCATGGGTCGAAGACTTGCCATTTTACCCAAAAACTTAAAAGATGTTGGTCATCAAATAGACCTTATTCATTACCATATAGAACTTGTCGGCAAAGGGTTAATCACATGAAGTACAAGTCCGTAAAACTTTTGTTACTAAAGACAGATGAGACATATGTGCATAAATAGTTGGGAGACAAAAAGAGATTTTATAGAGGAATATCAATTTCCCATCTGTTGTTTGGATGATATATATATCATAGATCACTTCTGAAAATTGTTAAATTCTGACTCACTTAGATGACAAGAAACCGTATTCAAAGCTTGTGACGGGTTGTTCGTATAATTGGTTATGCACTTTGGATTATCGAACGTGCCAAATTACATCCATGAGATCAATTAACTAGGAATTTTTGGTCTTCTATTCGTAAGTTTGTGTTTGTGGTGGTACATTTTGAGGATATCTCTATATCTAGTGCAAGCACTGGTGAGAACTTGCATCAACTTAGACAAATCATACAGAACTCAGAGAGCATGAACTTCATGATATATAACTAAGGGAAGGGTGAGTGTATGATAAATCAAGAAGGTAATGACCAAAGCAAGCGATTTGTTACTTACTAAAATTGTGAGATGTTGTTGAAGCTGAATGTGACGCATCTAAGTAAGTGTTAAGGCTTTTTTTGGAGTAAAGAAAGGAGGCCAATATCAGTTTTAGAGCACAAAAAAACTTCATGAGATGAAATGGCAATATTCAAACGAGTTTGGCCACATAAGGAGTGGTTGTAAATATAAGAAGAAAGGTGGTTTTCCTGGTGCAAGATAAATACTAATCCAAAGATAGTAAAATTAGTGTTCCAGAGTGTTTAGGTGAAGGTTTTGTTCGTGATAAGACCATTTCTATGGCTAAAGAAGAACCTTTGTTGGCCAAAATTGCAATATGATGTATTCAAAGCTGTAAAAACATGCCATATAGGAAAGGAGTACTCTCATAATTCAATTCTTTGCACTCTTCTACCTAAACCTGGAACTCGTCGGTAAGAGGTGATACCAAGGTGAGTATATGATTTTGTCTAGCAAACTATGGGCATGATTTCTTACTTCTTGTGCTGCATCATTTCTCCAAAATGGATCACTTGTACCTCATAGCAAGCGTTTCGATGCTAGTTGTGTGGGAGAATTATGTTATATGAGATTGTCAAGCTACATGAAATTCTCGGAACCATTCTTTCCAATCTGAGTCAAACTTTATTAGTTATTTTGGCATTTATTCGGAAGAAGATGGGTATTAAGCTTAAATTTCACCATGCTCAACGTTTACTTTGTTTGTGTCAACTTTTGGGTGAGCTACATTGTTGTCTTAAGGTGCTCTAGACTTTAGCCCTTGCTTGTGGTGGTCAACTAGATTGAACACTAAAAAGAGGATAGGGAAAGGCCACCGAATTAGGTGTCTTTGGACTAAGATGAGACTTGAATGAAAGAAAAAGTGTATTATTTCATATTCCCCATGAATTTTCTCTGTTGCATTCAAGTGATTCAAGACAAATGCGGAGATTTTGGGTCATAGATATGAAAAATCTTATTGTTTCTCAAGTTGTGGTTCAACTAAAGGATGAATTAAACGGGATTTTGAAAACTTTTGCGAGAAACTTCCAAGAATAAGAAGTGAAGTGAAGAAGATAGGAAAACTAGTTCAACTAATAATGGACAAAGAAGGGAGATTGGGAAGCTAATGAATATATTGAGTAATAATTTCAAATGTTCTTATAGACCTCTTGTATATCTTTGCATGTCAGTTTTATCGCAAGTCTTTTTAAATGAATTTTGAATAAACCAAGAGGAGTAAATTGAAATAAATAGAAAGCTTGCCACAACCAAAAAAAGGTCAATTACTTTCCTCAAAGAAACCTTTGTGCTGTGTCTGTTTTAAAGAAAAATAGGGAAGAAGATAATAACACAAATGAGAGGGTTAAAATCATCTGTTCAAGCTCAATTGCGAAGAATAGCCGGCTTCTACAAATTGTTCCCATTAGGTGGAACCATCAGCACTTTGTGCCAAACATCAACAGAAGCTCAGATAGTTTTTTTAAGTCATTTTCATGTGATAGACCTAATTTGGTTCAACATAAATGGAACTAAAGTTTAGTCCGTTGAATTCATCAAACCTATAAACACAGGTTCTCTATGTCAAGGACGTTGTAAGTGTGGTGACAAATACAATTTGAGGATAGCAGGAAGAAATGGGATGTGAATGGATGAGCATGTTACCTAATAAATCTATATATACGGTTAAAATTTTCTCCTTGTGTGCCCCAAATGTTAGGAAACTGACTCGATGAATTCCCCGCGGGATGAAAATTAGCTCAAATACTTCAGACTGTAATGGGATGGATATTTCGAGGAGTGATCAAATTATAGAGAATTTTTGAATGGTTGGATATATATATATCATAGTAGGAAGAGGAATTTGAGTAGGAAGAGTTTGTACCAGTGCCACAACATTCTCTGTGTATCAAAATTCTATAGCATTTTGCTTGGCCTCAAGCTTGTTCCATTGAGTTAGAATTTAATGTGAGACCTAAGGAGTGCCTCCAAATATTGGTACTGAAATCGCTCTTGCCAAATATAGGGCCCCTCATCCCAAGTCTCACTGTCAAAGTACATTCTGAGAACAAACCATAAGCAGCACAGGTATAACGCGAAATAGAAAACCTAAGAAGCCTTTGTGGAAATCATTATATATGATTCAAAAACCATAAATCAGAAAATTCTAATGAATTTTTAATTTGCGAATACACCTCAAATGCGAGATTTATGTTATATCCATTTTACCAATACAACTCAAATGCGAGATTTATGTTATCCATCTTACCATAGTACTCAATACAAACGTAAGACAATCTATCATAGTATCGACTAATAAATACAGGCCAAACGAGGCACTGCCAATTGCAAGCAGCTAATCCTACTATGAATGTAAAAAAATAAGTACTTATTAACAACAAAACAGTGCGTAAATAAGGATTCATATATTTGATGGAATTGCAACGGTTATTTTCTTAGATGGTGAGGAAGATTCCAGTGTTTACAATGAGAAATGAAATGTTAATCTCCAGCTCAATTTGATGTAGATCATATGTAAAGTATGATTTATCACATGCTCGCCCATGGGGGGGCACAAAATCGTTCAGCGATATCCCAATAGAGCCAAAAACAAATGAAAGTTAATCATCTAATCAAGAAATATTAAATTAGGAAACCACATAAACAGTGTTTTACATAATATATGAGAGAGAGAGAGAGAGAGAGAGAGAGAGAGAGAGAGAGAGAGAGAGAGAGAGAGAGAGAGAGAGACTACAGTCCCACTAAAACCATGGGAAGTACTATTGTTACTAAGAGTGAAACATATATCAGGTAAGGCTTCGTAGCATGGTTGTTCCTTGAATATTGTTCACAATCTATAAAGTCATTTTGCAAATTAAGGTTTTGGAGTAACGAGGGATTAGGGTTTCTTATGAAGGATAATAAATCACTTAAATTCATGTTTGACCACTGTGTCGATCCTCACCTAAAATAACCTTCTAAAAACATTTTTTGTTAGTCCATATATATTTTTCATATTCACCTTTTTTTTTTTTAACTGGTGTGTTCAATCTTTTTTTTTTTCCTTTCTTCCTCATCACTTCTTCGGTTATAGATGAAATTAAGAAGCTGAATTTCAAGAAATGTTAGAAATAGTACTTTCTAAACACAACTATTGTCAATGCTCAGTAACAAAATTACCATTTCTCCCGTGAAGTTGAAGACTTTAACTGGACTGTTTGGAAGACTTCATCAGTTCAAGGTTACCCTTGATCTGAATCATCTTCTTCTTCTTCTTCCTCTTGTATGGAATCCCTCTGGCCTTTGCTTGACAGTCCTTAACTTCGCGTAAATAAACACGAATAGCTCCATTGCCGAAAGGGTTTGTCTCCGATGAGCCACCGTTCTCTTCATAGGCAGCTCTGAGCCGCCCGATCAGCGCATCAAGGCTTCCCCACGCCTGTCTGAGAGGACAAGTGCATGGAGAAGGAGGGTCTGGTTGGCCGAAGAAGACGCAGCCATTTAAGTGAACCTTAGTCTTTCCGAACTGGTCGAGGTATCGAAGGAATTCAAGAACATGGCTGAAGTTGCACTGGGATAGTGAAACTTGGGGTCTCTGGTTCTTCAAGTATTGCCCAAAAGTGTTCCAGTCTCGGCGCTTTTGGGACTCGTATCGGCTCGGAGGTGCCTGTGGCTGCTGATCTCCGGCCGGTTGTGAAGATCCTTCTGCTGAATCTTTAGCTCTTTCGCTCGACATGATTGCTGGAGAGAATAATTCTTGTGTATTTTTGGCAAGAATGATAGGGGAAAAAAAGGGGAAGGGGGGAAGAAGATGGTAGTGCAGTGGAGAAAGATGAAGATCACATCTCGAGTCTACTGAGTAGACATGATGCGGGCCCTATGTAGGTGCTTTCTTCTCCTTTTTCTTCCCCTCTCTCTCTCTCTCTCTCTCATTTTCATGTTCTCTTTTTTAATTACACTACTACTACCAACCATATAGTTTTAAATACAATCCGTAATTATTGTATGTGCCATCATCAATACAATTATTATCATTTTCACTTGCATCACTGAGTCGGTGGAGCCATTGGTGGATACAGTACCCAGGATTTTATATGAGAAGGAGGTAAGGTAAGAAACTTTTTGTTTAAAAGAGAATAAGGTAAAAAATTTTAAATTTTAAAAAGGTCATTATAATATTTTTGCTTTTAAATATACAAAAATTTATGGGGTATAAGAAAATTTTGGAAGGGCCCTCCTCAATCCACCATTGGGTGGAGCTAGTCCCACTCTGAGAATCGGTCTGCGATAACGGGTTTTGTCACGAGTTCTTGATTTTCCATGCATATATAATGGAAAACAAGGGCTGCTGATTGAAGTTAATCCATCGACTCAACACCAAAATATCAATATGAAATTATTACAACCGTGAAAAATTATTACAGCCAAGATCAGCACTAATAAAGTATTGAATAGTCAAGAATATTGAATAATCTACTTATTATGCTATTGCAGATGTTTTAGTGGGTAATGTCTTTGTCTTACTGACTTTTCACAATTTTAGTTGGAAATGGGCTAAAAGCTATGGAATATCAAAGGTACCCTTGAATCCTGTTTGAGAAATTTAAGCTCTAGGTTAGGTTTTTGAGTTCATGTACATGCATGCAGAGACAATTACGCCTGATCATGCACACATGCATGCCCTAGCAATATATTCCCTGCAACTGCATGCAGATACTTCTTGGGACTGTTGAGTCATTTATGGAAATCAAAAAATATGATTTTGACCAATGGGTAACAACATGAAAGCTCTACAGTATATTTGTGGTTTTTGCAGTACCGGTACCTTGAACGGACACTAAGATCGGTCCGAGTTGTAAGTAAAGTCCTCCAGTGGCAAGTAAGATCAGTCTGAGTGGTTATCCAAGTGGTAAGTAGGCCATTTCTAATGGTAAGTAAGATTAATTTAAGTGGTAAGCAATTTTTTTTGCTGCAAGTAGTGACAAGTAAAATCAGTCCAAATAGTAGTCCAAGTGATAAGTAGGTCACTCCCGGTGGTAAGTAATATAAGTCCAGCGATGAGTAACTTTTTTTTGGCTGTTCTGCAAAATAGCCGTTTGCTAAAATCGGAGTGAAAAAGTTGCTTACCATTAAAACTAACCTATTTATCACTTAAACTGATCTTAATTACTGTTTACAGCAGAGTACCGTGAAAACCACACAAATGTACTCTAGTAGTTCCACATGAACTATAGCTGCATTTCTTGGATTAATTTATAGTGATATGGAGGGCCCCAGAGATGATTTCCTAGTTGATCATCCAGTCTATTTCAATGGACTATGTGCATTTGATTTTATGAGCTTGTTGTGGTTTTCTTTTGGGCCTTGACTTAGATTGAAGTTTTACAGAAATCTAGTATTACTGGCCGGGATTTGTGAGTGAGAAAATATTAGGTGCAGAGGGCCAACAGCGTCGACAATCGACGAGTCCCACGTGGAAGATGCTTATGCAAATGATTTACATAATCACATGATCCTAAAAAAACTTGATCTCCATATTGATATATAGCACGGACCTATAATGAAAAATTAATGGAAAACAGTACTAGACTCTGAAAAAGGAAAATTAATGAAGGAAGAAAAAGAGGATACATATATTTGGGAGCCTTTGATTCAGAATTGCTAGACATGATGGGTCCAACCATCAGTTTTTGTCTCTGATGTATCATTATGATGTTTATTAGAGGCTCTCAATCTTGAGGTCCTCTTTTGTTTTTTTTTTTTTTCATGTCAGAATGTCTGGGCTAACATACTGGGACAGATCTTTATATTTAGTGGTTGTTTGGCATTCTTTTCTGCCTCTGACTGAGCTTCATGCCCTGGCAGTATGCTAAACATTGCAATATGATGGACTATATATGTACTCCTGTTAATAATTCCTCAACCCTGGTGGATCCTCAATAAGACAGCTAATAAATATTCAGGTATTATGTCAAGAAAATAAAGGAAATATTGAGTGTAATCACACCAAGCCAATGAATAGACAATATTGGGATATTTTTCTCCTCCACATGTAGATTTTAAAGGCCTAAATCCCATTCAACATCTCAGGCAAAGCTAGAGACAGAAGGGATTCTTATAGTACCTGTGGCTGTTCTGGACTTCTTAGTTTTCCATTTGAGTTTTTAAGAACTTTTCTGAATTTATTTTAAAATTTTTAAACCTGTATGTTCAAAATTTTTATTCTGGTGAGTAGTATTAAGAACTTCATGCAACAATTTGTTTAAAACATCAATGGCACAAGTAAAAATATGACTTCTTTTTTCTTTTCATGGACTCCTGAATTTGACTAAATGGAAGAAGTAATAAATAAAAAAAAAGGCCGGCTTGCATTGTGCAACACCTGTGAACAGCTAAAGAAGAGAGAGGGAAAAGAAAAAGAGGAACTAAGAAGCAATATGATGTATTGCAAAAGAGATTGAAGGAATATAGGTAGATATATTAGTGCTCCTTTGTTGATTTAGATATATGTATGTATCATTCGAAGTATATATATATGTATGGGAAAAGTTTTTCCAGGAACCAGGAATTCTTATTAAGGAGGAATTGGAATCCTTAAACAGTACAAGCAACATGAGTCAGATTCTGAAGTAAATGCACTATAACAAATGAAATTCAAATTGAAGGTCCTTTTATGTTTGGTGAGATTATTCTTTCCTTTCTCTCTTGGTTATTCAAATTCTTTATGCTTGTTGCAATCACAGAAAAGGAGGACAAGAAAAGATGACTTTCCCAACAACCAAACAAGTGGTAATAAATGCATTTCATATCTTAGGGGATTCATTTTTTTTTTCTTCTTCTTACTTTTGATAGGAGATTCATCATTCATTTTTCATTTACTATACTCACCTTCCATTCTGATACTAATAGTTTTGCAACAGTATGAACTCGGAGGTCTCAATGCTTCAAAGACATAGATACACAGAGAAAATTCACCTGCCAGTAGCAGAAAGCATACAATGTTTTATTAATAGTGTTTGCAGTAGAACCAACCCATTGAAGCTAGCTTTGCATGCCTATTCAGAGATCAGAAATATTGTAATTACAGAATAAGCTCATATAATTCTACAAAGACTCATGTAAATCCTCATCTCTTATTTGCTTTTCCATATAGTAAAAAAAAAGGAATTTTCTTAATCAAATAAAAGGTAAATTGCTATTTATACTGAAAAGTTTGCTCAGAGAATTGAAGGAGAGCACATTTTTATTTTTACATTGCTCAACATATAGCACAAAGAGGAAAAAGCAAACAAAGAATTGATAACAACCCTTTGTTGGGTACAGATCATATGTTTATGGGTTTTTCCATGGCCTACATGTAAGTAGTATTACATTTCAAATAAGAATGTGAGATAGGTATCTCCATTATGAGAGAGAGAGAGAGAAAAGGATCTGATATGGACATTTGCGGACTGGCCATCAGGTATCTGCTCAAACACATCAAACTTAACAAGTACAAAATATATTGAGATCTTGAGTGGGGGCATTGTCCTCAAAGCTTTGTGATGGAACCAATCACTGCATGTGGGTTGTGGGACCGAATGTTTTCTAATGCAAAAGAGAGAAGAATCACCCTCATAGTTGAGTTAAAATGTCTTGTATTGCATTAATGTTCCATTTGATCCTCCAGATCAAAGGACATAACCCTTCAGATCATCATATACTGCCAATTTGATTATCTTTTAGCAAGAAAAGATGGATACATGCAAGTAGACATCACCAATATATAGTCATATTGGTTTTGGATTAAGGGCTAAGCTAGAGTGCAAGTTTGTGTAAAAAAAAAAATGATCGACTATAATAGTATTTACACTATCTAACTCTCCCCAAACTCTGCCATTACAGTAGTCTCCTGCACTGGGCTATTTTTTTTTTTTTTTTTTTTTATAGTAGTTCCTACCTTTCAACATAAAAATACAACAGCTACTTGTGATGACCCATTCTTTGAACATGTGAGATATCTGCACAACTTGGAGTAATTTTCGTATCAATTTTGATATTTTAATTCAATTTGTATATGTTTTGATTTTTATATCCACTTTTATATGATTTGTAATTTTTTATTCGTTTCTATTTCTATTTTTTGTTTTGATAATATAAAGATGGTGTTAGGGTAGAGTAGGTTCAAATTTATTTTTTTTTAGTATTAAGGGTGTGTTTGGAGCTTAAGAACATAAAGGAAAGGAAAATCATAGTTTTCCTTCCTTCGTTCCTTGTTAGGTTCCTAGTTTGGGAGGAGAAAAAAAACTAAGGAAAAACAAATAATTTTTTTTTCCCTCTCACTTTCCTATTAATTTCTTTTCACTTTTCAAAATAAGTGTTACCTTCTTAATTTCTTTTCTCTTTTCTTTAAAATAAGTGTTAATTTCTCACTTTCCTATTAGTTTTTTCCTTCTCTTTTCAAAATAGTAATTATCCAATTATTTTCTTTCCTCTTTTACTTTAAAATCGAACAAAACAAAATTTATTTTCCTTCTCATTTTCTTTACAAAACTAAATATAGAAAATAACCACTTTTCCTATAATTTTTCCCACATTTTCTTTACTTTCCTTTCTCTTTCTTTACATAATCCAAACACATAATGACGCATGGATAAACGTGAACAGGTGAATTGTTAATCCAAATAAAACACAAGAACACAATAGAGAAATTAATTCTTTGAAATAACTCCTTATTCAATACTCAAAAGCAATTTATTATATTGCAAGTGAGCCTTGACTCGACCCTTTCACGCTCACCACGATGGAGGTGCTTGTAGTTTAAGTGGGTTACTCCCACTATCGTGTTCTCCCATGAGACCTGTGCTAATTTAGCAATAGAAACGAGTAGAGTTTTTGAAATGTATTCAAATTGCAACCGCAAACCAAGAGTGAAATCGATTGCTATGTTAACTAAAATTTGACCAAAAATCTTTTGGTGTTTGAGGGTTTGGTTTACTAACAACTAGACAAACAATTGAATTGAAATTGAAATCTACAACTTGATTCTAGCTAAACTAAATTGACAATTATGAACATTCTACTTCAACAACCACGCTTATAACTAAATTAACTCTTAATTTAACTGGAATTTCAAATGAGCACAAGTAGAGATTTGACTTGGTTAAAAAGGAGGTTTGGGTTCAAATGTTCCAATCTACTAATTCTAGCATGGAATTTGAAAGGAGGAGTTTTGGTTAACTCAAATCAAGAACCGTCCAAAGGCCCTTGATTCGGAAAGTTTAGCTTTGAAATTTTAGGGATCTCTAATTATTTTGGAATTAAGTTTTATCACAATTTATGGTTCTTTAGAAATAAATCACTTGTTATTAACTATGATTATAGATCTAAGAGTTATACAACAATTAATTCCAATATAATTAGAGAAAAATAAGCAAAACAAATATTCAACAAGATTCAAGAACTCCCCTTTCATTTTCCATGCATTCCTTGGTAGATCTTCACATTTGCTCCCAAATGATGAGTTTAGCTTGAAGAATCCATGGTTGAGAGCTTCCCAAAGTGTAGAGACAATATCTTGACTTTAAATCAAAAGTGTATAGATATTGAAATGTAGAAAATGTGAAAGATTACACTAAATCAACCCAAGAAATCTAACTAAATACTTCCCAAAGCCCTAAATACAACAAAGTAAAGTAAATCTAAGCAAAATACATGACTTTCCCCTATTTTTCCTCTCTACCCGCAGCTAAAACCCTAAAATCTGATATATCCCTCTTTTTTCTTTGACTGCTGGGTTGTAGGGCAAATCTGCGCTCAACGTCCGAAGTGCGTCCAGATGCACCGTCCGGACGGTGACATAACCGTTCGAATGGTTATTTCACCGTTCGGACGGTCTTCGGACAAGGAAACTCGGCTCTGTAATTCTTCGAACGGAAAAAGACGACTTTGGAACGGTTTTGGACAGAAAATATCACCTCTGAAATGGCTTTGGACAGAAAATATAGACTCTGGAACTCCCATATCCGTCGCACCGTTCGAACGGTAATTCGCCCGTCTAAACGGGGCGTCCGAATGGTAATTTGTTCGTCTGAACTGGGCGTCCGAACGGTAATTTGTCCGTCCGAACGGTTTAACTGTCCGAACGGTCCGTCCGGACGGTCTTCTTCTCTTTCAACCCTTTTTCCACCATTTTATCACCAAAAACCTACAATACATATAAAAAAACACTTTAGATCAGTTTATTGCTAAAAATCTATACTAATACCCATATAGAGGCTATCAAACACTTAGTTAGGGGACAAAGATTACACTTTTAGAGTGGAATCAAGCCTCTATATATGAGTCAAAGAAGAGTAGTGAATAATTAATAACAAATAGGAAACTAAACATCTAAGAAAATAGCTAATTAGGAAATTATAGAACTATGCAACTACACACCTAAGGAAATAGATAATTAGAAAACTATAAAATTAGGAAACTATACTAATATAGTTTATTACCAAAACATGAGTTTAGAAAAGTTACCAAAAAATGTGGCCTAAAGTTGGATGCCTAATTTGCCCTTGGATAGGTCCAAGTGCTTCATGTAGTCTACAGTTATGCCGTCTGCATCATTCTCCCCAACTTGGAAAGAATTCGTCCTCGAATTTGAATATTCATCAAAACTATTTTCAGCCACAGGAATGACGCGCTTAACATTGAAAATATCGAAAGTTCGGACATGGCTTGGAAGCTTCAAACGGTAAGCATTAGGATTAATTTTCTCAATGACTTCCAACAGCCCATTCTTCCTAGTAGCAAGCTTTTTATACTCTCCAACAAAAAAGCGATCTTTGGTAAGAATAGCCCAAACATAGTTATCAACTTCAAATTCCACAAATTGCCTCTTCTTGTCTGTTTGGTGCTTGTAATTGGCATTAGATTCCAACAAGTTTTGCCTGATAAACTTGTGGATTTATTGTAACTACTCAATAAAATCTTCATCCTTACCATGAATCCTTTTCAAATTTGGAACAGGAGCTAAGTCAAGCGGAGATCGCAAGACAAAACCATAAACAACCTCTGATTAAATCCAGTTCTACAATTTACAAAATGATTAAATGCAAACTCAACATGACCCAATTTCTAATCCCAACCCTTTACATGATCACCAACCAAGCTGCGTAATAAATTTTCCAAAGAACGATTCATCATTTCAGTTTGCCTTTCAGTCTATGGATGATAAGCAGTACTAAAGTCTAGCTTGGTGTTAGCCAATTTCCATAAGCAACGCTAAAAATGACTTAAAAATCTGGTATCTCTGTCTGACACAATCTGTAAACTTCTCTGAAATACAAATGCGCTACCTTCACCGCATCTATAGTCTTCTCACAAGGAATAAAATGAGCCATATTTCATAAGCGATTAACAACCACATAGATTGAATCATGACCTCGCTGAGTACGAGGCAACCCTAACACAAAATCCATGCTCACATGAGACCAAGGTTGATTAGGCACATGTAAAGGCATATAAAGGCCTGGATTGGTTGATATCCCCTTTGAAACTTGGCATATGCGGCAACCTTCAACAAACTTGTAGATTTCTCGACGCATAGACGACTAAAAATAGGAGGCTGCCACGAGTGCAAATGTTTTATCTTTGCCAACATACCCTTCATCATGCAGTTCTTTAATAATCTTCAACCTCAAACTAGAATCAGGGACACAAAGTTGATTCCTTTTGAATAGCAACCCCTCTTGAACATGAAACTCTGTGCGCTCGCCTGCGGCAATACTTTCAAGTACTCGAGAAAAATATGGATCAATAGATAATAAATAGCAAAAAGCATCAGAACTAAGTACCTTGTTACGCATAAGCATAAGAAACGAAGCTCAACGACTCAAAGCATCTTCCACGTGATTCAAAAACCCCAACTTGTGTTTTAAAACAAAAGAAAATTGTTGAATATATGCAGCCCACTTGGTATGTCTATTAGAAAGCTTGTCCTGACTGTTGATCTACTTTAAAGCCTCATGGTCTGAGTACAAGACAAAGTCACTGTAAATCAAATAATGATACCAATGTTTTGAATAATAATGTAGAACTCCACATCATAGGTACTATATCTTTGATTGGCTCCATTCAACTTCTCACTAAAGTACGCAATGGGTTTGGAATGTTGGCTCAAGATCGCACCAATCCCAACTTTGGAAGCATCACAATGCAACTGGAATGGTTGTGTAAAATCAGGCAGAATTAGAACAGGGGCAGAAGTCAATTTTTGCTGAATTATTTGGAAAGCCTCTATTACCACTTCTGTCCAAGTGAATTTTTTCGCTTTCATACAATTAGTGATAGGTGACATGATAATGTTAAAGTGTGAAATAAAGTGTCTGTAAAAGGCTGTCAATCCATGGAAATTACACACCTTAAACAGATTCTTAGGTATAGGCCACTGCTTGATTGCCTCAACCTTACAATCATTCACAGAAATCCCATCCTCGAAGACCACATACCCCAAGAAAAGAACACTATCCGACATGAATGCACATTTCTTCATTGTTCCAAATAGTTCAGAATCACACAAGGCTTGTAGAACCTCAAGAAGGTGTTAAAGGTGCACCTATGGACTAGGACTATATATGAGGATATCATCAAAATAAACCACTGTAAATTTACCAATGAAAGGCTGGATGCATTGGATAGCCCAAAAAGCATAACCAACCACTCGTACAGGCCCTATCGGATTTTGAAGATTGTCTTCCATTCGTCTCCAGGCCCAATCCGAATCTGATGATAGCCACTCTTCAGATCTAGTTTGCAAAAAATCTTTGCGCCTGAAAATTGATCCAAAGATCATCCAGCCTAGGGGTAGGAAAATGGTACTTAACCGTGATCTTATTGATAGCACGGCTGTCGACACACATCCTTCATTTTCCATCCTTCTTAGGGGTAAGCAATGCAGGGACTACACAACGGTTGAGACTTTTTCTAACAAATCCCTTAGATAATGACTCATCCACTTGCCACATAAGCTCTTAATGCTCCTTTGGACTCATTCTGTAATGAGGCCTGTTTGGCATGTTAGAGCTCGAAACTAGATCAATTTGATGTTATATATCTCGCAGTGGTGGTAAACTGTCAGGCAATTCATTAGGAAAAACATCCCCAAACTCGTCTAGTAAAGGCTTAATAACTTTAGGAACATTTTTCTTTAGATCTTCTTTCTGCTCTTCCCTTTCAATCAGAACATAGACAATTTGGGTAGTAGATAAGTCCTCCTCAAACTGTGTTCTTGTTAACAAGTTAGTACCCTCCCCAACTTGTGGTTTGGGTATATTTTTCTTAGACAGCAGTAATACAATTTTTGTAGTGTCAACTAACAGACTATAGGTATTGGTTTGACCATCATGCCTCGCCATTTTGTCATATTGCCATGGCCTACCCAATAATAGTTGATAAGGATCTGAGCCTATAACATTACTCCAAACCTAATCCTTATACTTAGGACCCACAGAAAAAGAAATTATGCAGCGCCTAGAAACTTTGACCTTGTTACCTTTCTTCAGCCACGCCAACATGTAAGGATGACGGTGTTATTCTGTCTTCAATCCCAATTTTTTAACAGCTTCTTCAGAAATCACGTTCTCGTAATTGCCAGAATCAATGACAAAGCGACAAACTTTGCCTCCAATAGTGCAGGTGGACTAAAAAATATTGTTATGCAACCATCCATCACCTTCAGTCTCCCGGGAACAAAACAAGTTCTCTGAATAACTAGTAAAGGGTCATAATCTCCAGTAACAAACTCTTCTGACTCTGTACCATCAAGCACATCATAGTTTGGGCAATGTTCAGAATCATCATTCTGATCCTCTGTAATTTTCTTTTCCAAGACGATCTC
Organism: Euryodendron excelsum; assembly: GCA_033060915.1. Classification (NCBI taxonomy): domain Eukaryota; kingdom Viridiplantae; phylum Streptophyta; class Magnoliopsida; order Ericales; family Pentaphylacaceae; genus Euryodendron; species Euryodendron excelsum. The sequence continues at coordinate 54,787,111 of CM065377.1, read as the reverse complement.
CTTTCCTGCATTCTGCAGCGTGATGGCCAGGTTCCCCACGCTTGAAGCACTTGAAACCCGTCATTGAAGTTGCTGATTTGAATTATATACCCTTAATTTTTTGCACTGCTTACGTGTTCATCGTTCGATTTGGTAGTGCACCAGGTTGACTCATTCCTGTGTGATTGATAATACTCCAATTTTTAGTTGCACTTTTACGATTGTATTGCTTTTCTAGTTATAAGGCTCGTTGATGCGCATTAGAAAGATAATACAAATCAAACATGCTTAAAGTATCCTGAAAGTGTTAACCCATACCTCCAATATATCTTGAGACTAATTGTTCTTCAGTCTCAGCCAGATTGTTTCGAACCACCAATTGATAAAATTCAATGGTGTAGTCATTCATAGTACGCTACCCTTGCTGCAGATTATACAACCTCTGATACATTAAGCGCGAGTAGTTGTGAGGCAGAAAAGAAGTCCTCATGTGCTTCTTTAACTTTTGCCACGAACCAATCTTCTGTTTACTATGTCGGGACCTCATGAGTTTAGTTTGCTGCCACCATGCAACGGCTCTGCCATGAAATTTGGAAGCAACCAAGGGCACCCTTGTTTTCTTTGGGAACCTCTTTAAAGTCTAGAATTTCTTTAACAATGTTTAACCAATCTAAAAAATCCTTCACTGATAAACCTTCATGGAACTCTAGTATGTCAATCTTCAAGCCAGATTCCTAATAATGAGAATCACAATTATGACCCATGAATCCCCTGTCCCTACCCTTCCTTGAATGATAATCAACAAAAAGGTTGGCAGGTTCATCCTCTAAAACTTCCTTTTCCTCCAAAGGATTGTTTCATGGATGATGGTGAGGTTGGTGTCCAACATTCAAAGCATTAAACTGTGTAGCAATTTGCATAGCAATTTGTGCAGCAATCTGCTCAGAAAGCCTTTGCTCCATCTGTTGGAATCGATCCAACATATACGCATATCATACAGCATCATCAGGATCATATACATCCTCGATGTTAGCTACCCGAGCACCACCACTGTGACCTCTGGTTGCAGCTCCACCTCGTGCCATGATCGGCACCACTTGTCACGGGCCGGACTCTTACCATCCGACCCAAAAACCTAAACTATTAAGGTGTTGCCTACCCCCTTTATATGGTCCAAGACCTTCTTCTTCCTATTCGATATGGGATCATGACATACCCTCCCACCCAAATCAACGATGCCCACTTCACGAGTTAGACCACCCTGCCTACTCTACTTAAGCGTTTGGTGTAAAATAAGATCAGAAGTCGGGTTGCTTTGATACCAACTGACGCAGAGATAAGCGTGAACAAGTGAATTGTCAATGCAAACAAAACACAAGAATACAAGAGCAATAAATTCTCTAAAATAACTCTTTATTCCATATCAAAAACTATTACATTATAAGTGAGTCTCTACATATAGATCAAAGAAGAGTAATGAACAAATAATGACAAATAAGAAACTTAATATATAAAGAATAGGTAATTAGGAAATTATAAAACTAGAAAACTACATACTTAAATTAGATGCCTAATTTATCCTTGAATAAATCTAAATACTCTAAGTAGTTTAAGGCTATGTCGTCTGCATCACATAAGTAATTAATAGCTAAGTATTAAAGAATAAATAGTAGTCTGATGCAGCTAACACTCCTTCCGTAACTTGGAAACCCTTTTGTGAGGAGGCTTTGGCTTTTATTGCAAGAAATTTACTAGTTTTTTTATTAGCTTATTAATGAAAAGCAGTGTGAAACCAGGGTATGAACGTCCAATAGTCGTTGACAAGCAATATAGCTAGGGATCACATTTCATCAGCAGGTGCTATATAGGTTTTTGGATGCATATTATTTCTCTCGTCTTGCCATTTCATTTCTTGGGGATTGTGTTGCTTCCTTTTCATCCTAAAGCTAGCTCTTTGCTTTCCTGGCCCCACTATTGTTTTGGGTATATTTTTCTCTTGGCGTCACCCACTCAAAGTGGTTTGGGATGAGACCCACCAATTATTCTTACCTAAATAGACAATGACGTACGGCTTATTAGTCAGTATTTTCAGCTCGTGTCTATGTCCTATCAGACAAAAACATGAGCTCTTTGATCAAGAGTTTTACTTTGTTAAATAATGATGTCATGTTGCCAGGCTTTGGAGCCGTTCAGTTTAATTTTCGAAAACTATTTCCTGTTGTCTAAATAAAAAAATAAAAAAACTATCACTAATACGAAAAGCTTGTTTATTAAACTGATTCTGAACATTTTTCTTTAAGAATGCCCTTGTTTGAAGAAATAATATCAATTTGTTTTATGAATTTTCAAAAACTATTTTCTTGTAAAAATAAAAATAATATGAAACTGATGTTTTTTTTTTTTGGAAGGTTTAATTATTTTAGTTTTCAAAAACATAAAAAAAACAAAAATAAATATTTTAAAGATGTTACGAAACGCGACTTAGATCTCTTATAAGATTTATGCTAACTACATATATATGCTTCATCAAAAATGTTTTCCTAAACTAAATTATTTATTAGATTTACATTGAGGTGTAAGCTTGCAGAACTTTTGATGTTACAAGTAAATGGCAAGTAGGCAAGTTTAGTCATTCAAAGAGAAAAGTGAAAATATTCACTTGTGAGGCATTGTATCTCAGGCACTCTAGAAAGGAGTATCAGTTTGAAGGTAGATCAAAATGAAAATCAATATGAATGAGACATAAACTTTATAATTATAACAATGCTTAATTTCAAGACATAAACTAGTTAATCCACGTGATCGGCCCCACAACCGTCTCTATTTGTCTCTAAATGCACCTAATCTGTAGAAGATCTTGCAATGGTGAAGGTAATTAGCATCAAAGATTTGAAGCATATTCGTGCATAATCGCATCTTGGAATTACTTCAAGGATGTGGTTTTGGTACGATTTTCCTTTTCTTTTCTTTTTTTTTTCTTTTACTGTTAATTAATCATAGCACACGGCATTTACTTTAGTCAGTGCAAGTGTGATACCACGTTGTACGATCGATATGATATCACCGACTAATAAAATCATGTTACATGAAAATGTTGAAATCGTAATAAGCAAGAATGGTATATCAGTTAGTGGTAGTCTGGAGAAATTATCTCTCCTAACTCCTTAATTTGGGTGATTAGGATAAAAAATATATTACATTTGTCTTAATTTAATTAGTTTGAGATATGTTTGAGATATCAAGTCAACAATGCCCTTGCGTTTTTTACCCTCTATAATGAGCTATTCCACCCGTACTTAGACGACTGGTGGTATACTTTGATCGTGCGTTAATAGCCATTTGGACAGACAGAAATCCTATTCCCAAAGCATTGGATGGGCATCAGAGCCATTGAGGAGTGGCAAGCACCTACCAAGGTGAGTAAGCTAAGATCCTTTTTAGGGCTTGTGAACTATTACCGAAGATTCATTGTAACTTTGTAAGTCATTCGACGAGGGTTGCTCAACTCTAAAATTATAAAGGTGATTCACCATTGCATTGAATATTTTCTCACTAATATGAGCTTGATACCCACAAAAAAAAAAAAAAAAAAAAGAAATGTTTTTGCCAGCTAAAGCTGGTATCGATCTTGGCCATGCTTGATTTCATATTTGCAACCAAATTCAAGAAGATGTACAGAAGTGGCCTTATCCAATCGGATCATTGTAGGTTCGGCCAAGTCAGCCCAAAAACATGTTGGGCCCAAGAAATTAACATACATACTTACAGCCTGTTTGAAACTTGAAGGAGGGAAAGGAAGGGAAGGGAAATAAAAAATAAAAAAAAATGAAAGAGAAAAAGAAATAAAATTTTAAATCAATCTATCTCTTTCTATCACTTCTTTTCTTTTATTTTTTTAAAAAATCAAACAGAAAAATAATAACAAACAGAAATTTTTCCTTTCTTTCCCTTCGCTTCCCTTCTCAAAGTTTTAAATAGGCTATTAAAAGAGCCCAACTAAGTGCCGTTTCTTGATCGTTGGCCCAATTTAATTGCACCATTATAGGTTCGACAAGGCAGCCCAAAATCATGTTGGCCCAATGCCATACATATTAAAAATATTAAAATGAAACAAATTGTGGTCAAAGTGAAACAAAGCTATTATTGAAATCAGTAAAGGTTTCTGGAACTCTAGACATTAGAATACTTTGGCCCATACACTCCACCTGTCACGAGTTTGTAATTGTTAATTTCACATTTTTTTTATAATTGTGGATTATTGTTTAATTATTTATTATGATTATTATGAAATGAGACTGAACGTATTTTCTCCTTAGCCTTGCATGCTTCCAAGGCTAAGTTTTGTGTGTGCTTGACATTAGAACGTGTGGGTCTAGTCAAGTCTGCACTATACAATAATAATTCAAGCACCAGCTTGAGCCTAGTCTGTCCAAAGAAACAAAACAAAATTTTCAAACTTGCCCATTTAGCCAGAAAAATATTTATTAAAATATTTTTATGACCTTTTAGATAGAAAATAGTTGTTCTAGTGGTTTTGGTGCATCTTCTTCAAATTCAAGGTTAGTGTTATTAAAAAAAATTATATATATATATATATATAAATATAATATGTACATGTGTAAACATGTATATTTATTATATATGAAAACTTTTTAGGCCGCGCTTCAAGTTTTCATCTAAAACCCTGCCCACATTTTAATCCGGCCTACAATTTTTACCAAGCCCAGTCTATGGGCTTGTATATCATTCCGAGCCCTACAAAATATGACCATATAACTATGGCAATCTTGTTAAACCGCTTCAGGGGTGCCTAGTTCAATTTAGAAAGAAAAAAAATAAAAGAATGTGAATAAAAAAAAAAAGCTAATACCATAGAAAAGTGCATAAATGGACATGAGTACGGCGAAAATTGTGCCCATGAAAGGCCGCCGCGGATTGTGGTTTTATAGTTGGTCAATGAGAAAAATTGGTATAACGCATTACTTCCTCTTTGGGTTAAAGTAAGCCTAAGTCTAAAAATTAAAAGAAAAAAAATAGTACGGTTGGTTTGGTGACGTAAATGAAATAATTTTATTCTATATTAATTAATTCAAAATTTATTAGGTTACAATAAACTAATTCAAAGTTTGTGTAACCATCCACAAAATTATTTATCAATCTCTCAATTTTGAATTAAGAAACATGTCTCAAAATAAATGACAATTAAAATTTTCATAAAGGAAATAAATTGTGTAGATTTTTGAGTTGTTTCATGTTTTACAATCAAACGGACGAACTATCTAATTTGTGAATGAGACGATTTAAAATTACAAAATTCACAATTTTGAGGACAACCAAATGGGACTATAAGGTTAGGGATGGCAATAGGTCGAGTATGAGATGAGTTTGTCTAAATCCTACCTCAACCCTAATATGAAAAACCTCTCCCGCATCTATCTTATATCCGTTATGAGTTGAATCCTATAATTTGATACCATTTTATGTTCAACTCGAGACGGGTCAGGTTAACTCTCATATTTCTTTCTTTTCTTTTCTTTTTTTGTTTAGCACATAGATAACGTTTTTCTAATCTCACTTATTTTTAAAAGATAGCAATTAATTTACATTAGAAGAGACAGACAATACTTTGTTATATAATATTTTTATACATATAAGTGGTATTTTATGTATTATTGTAATACGTTAAGGGTATTTTAGTTGTTTTGATACGTAATTTAATCGAGTTGGGTTTTGTTCTTTCTCCCACACCTCGTCTCATACCCGCTTTGGGTATTGTTCTTTTCTCCATCCCAATCCTAACTCTTTTAGTAAATCCCTATACCCTTCCTATTAGGGTCGGGACGAGCAGGGCGGAAACTCACTCCTTGGGGTCAAATTGCCGTAAGGTATTAACGATAAGTGAGTTAGGTATTACATCAGATATGAATTTTTTATTTGTGTGAATTTAATGGTTTCATACCGTAAAACTTTAATATAAGTTATAGTAGTTGGTATTATCCTACCATTAACCACATGTTTATTTGTGCAAATTAGAGGCACTAGCTAGTTAGAAATGCTTCCAATCAAACATTGAGAAAATCAAGATAATATACATGCACAAAATAGAAAAAGAAAAGCGTAATCGAACTTTTTTTTTTTTTTTTTGGATATTGTTGTCAAGAGAGTTCGAGTAAGTTTACGTGCACCTTGACTAATTCTCTATTTAATATTATTAAACACAAGTCATCTACGCCAAAATTAAAAGATTTACGAAAAATAAATCTCTCACAACCTAACTCCAAAAGAATTGTCAAATTTTAAACCCAGGTCATTCCTATTTCTACTGGGTTACTCAAGATAAATAGTGGAATCAATGCGTACACATATACACATACGCAACGAAATCGAATTCCTGTAGGTGTACCTAGTGAAATCATTGTGTACGTATACATACATATACTAGTTGCACAAGAATAATAAATTTGGTAGTCATAATAAAAATTTTTATCATGTCAAGACTACGATATAAATAATTATTTTTATATTAATATAGTGTCGGCCTGTATACTTATATTCATAATCCAGCACAACATTCAAAACTATTTAAAAAGAAAAAGGAAATTGACCGAACTTTCTATTAAATGATCACATAGTGGTACTCCCAATCTATTCTATTAATCTATATAATTGAACACTAGTTGAGGGATAAAACTGTAACACTGACTAGATAGAGCAATAGGTGATATATTATAAAATCATACAAAAATCAACAAGACTTTAATATGGTAGATAACTTCTCCTTTATTGTTTTTATATTTTGTAAACCAATTGGTATAAGAACTATAATTTTATAAATATTTTATAGAGCAAACAAAGGTAGCACAAACTTTCACCATATTACAGACACATCAAAGTTAAAATAATATATGTACGTATATATTGGGAGGCTCAACTCTATCGAAGTTGCTCACGAATTGCCTTGTTAAGCTTATGACTCTGTAAAAAAACTGCAATAGCACATTGACGGAGTGCATTCAATACACCGATGGAGTCATTTGCTACCGGGAGTAGTTGGTGGGTAAAAATTTAGATTTCTTAATTTAATGCTTAAGTTCGAGTTTTTATAACCGTTTCGTAAGATTAAACTTAATCTTTAGCGCCCACAGCACATGGTGAAACTTAAACTTTGATCCCAATATACATGCGATAAGGTCTCCTGTAAATGATTGTGGAGTGCTAAGGAGTAATTCTCACTAACCAAATGGTGGAATAGTTTATCTAAAAAGGTGTTTGGATAGGCAGCTTATAGCTATAAGCTATTTTCAAAAGCAGAGTTTTTAAGTGACTTTTTACAAAATATATAGAGTCTATGAGCTATTTTTTTAAATAGTAGTTTGATAAGCAGCTTTTTTAAGTTGTTTTTTTTATAAAAGGAGTGAAGTTAAGCTATTTTTTTTAAAATGGTAATTTGATAAGCAGTTTTTTTCAGTGATTTTTTTAAACTTCTTTTTAGAAAATGAGCCAAATACTATTTTAAAAATAAATTATAAACTATGAGCCAATTAAAAAAACTAGGTTCAACCACTCCCTCAAAATCCATTTTCCTGAACCACTGGAATCATTTGCTTTTTTGTTGGGGCTGTTTAAGGTTAAGAAAAGCCAAATCCGTATTTGGGCCTTGGTCCTAACTCTGTAGGCTGTCTGACCAAAAAACCAAAAAGATTCTGAAGACTGTCTGTGTGGAAACAAGAAAGGAAGACAATGTTCCTATGTTTGAATAATTTGTCAAAGTAAACGAAAGTAGTTAAATGCTAATTTTTTTTTATAGGGAACCAAATAAAAATTGGGTGTGTTTTATTTATAACCTAAATTTTTGCTTTCCGAGTTTAACTTTCTCAAAAAAAATTTCTTCTTACTTACTGCACGTTCTCGAATCTTTGAGTCTGCACCACCCGTGCAAGTGGGACTCTTCAGGCTCGGGACCGATCATATAGGATTTGGTGTTAGGTTGGTTTCCACATCATTAGGAAAATTTAGGGAGGGGGGGGGTGTTGTTTATAAAAGGGAAGCTGAGGGTTTTGGAGTTCTTAAACAAAAGAAAAATAAAATTTTTGCAAATATATATTCATTTTCTTCTAATTTGTCTAACCCAATCAACAAAATAAATAAATTTAATTGTTTTCATTTCATTTTCTTTTCATATTTTTTTCTTTTTCTTTATGAATCCTACATTCAAACGCGGCTCGTGAGATTAATATGGAGGTTGCCCATTAGACAACCCATTATATCAATACTTTTAAGTCATTCAAGGTTGCATGGATTCAGTATTTCACTCGAAATTCCCGGATTTTAAAGTAGAGATTAGGGTGCACAAAAAAAACCAAAATCCCAAGAACAAATTATTTTGACCTCCAAGAGTCAGCTTGATTGGGGTTTGTCATGAGTTTGATTTAGTTTTGGGTCTTGAAATGATCAAGTCGATCAGTTCGATTCACATTAAAATTTTATGAGTATTGTTGATTTGTTTTTTAACTTTTTGAGAAATTGGAGGATGTAAAATAGAGGCTAGTTTTTTTGTTTTCTTAATGAATAAATTGTGTCCTATACAATAAAAGTGAACCAGAATCGAACCAAACCGAAACAACCTTGACTCAAACTTGACCAAACTATGGAGTTGAACCGGAAAACCTCCAACTGGTTTAATTTGATTTTGGTTCGAAAAGTCTAAAACTAATCAAGATCGATTCAGTTTTAGGTTTGTTATAGATGTAACCCAACTTAACTTATGCACACATCTAAATTACAAGATAATAAGATAATTTTTTTTATTATATGCTAATAAAAAAATGGTTTGAGAAAAAACACATAATGGGTAGGTAGAGGGGGTGCTTGAACAGAGGAATGAAAAAGGAAATTGAGCTGGAACTTTTTGGGTAACCCCTTCTTAACCCCTTCTCAAGTTCATTATGGTGGCCCTATTTCGGAGGTAGCCTCAACTTTTGACAACGGTTATTCGATAAATTGACAAGAATACCCTCCTATAATGTATCAAAGAATTTTAATTAAAAGTACTTCCATCATTTCACATAAAGATTTGACCATGCAATAAGTCCACACTGCCTTTGAACATGTAAAGACTGGTGCCAAGCATCAACGGGGCATTCAAACTACGTAGAGAAAAATAATGACCTACCCCAAAACATTTCAAAATTACAATAACAAAAAGAAAATTCTTCTTCTATACATACAATGAGATATATGTAAAGAGAGATCTAGAGAGAAAAATACCCATCTACCATTTGGATCCATCATGAACTTGGTCAATCAAACATTATATTAATTGCAATAAATAACAAGATTAGTAATTAAGAACTTATTAAGAAAAGGGACCAAAGAAAGAGGTAAATACTGTTACAAAAATAATGTATTTGAATGATTAAGTTTTTATTAATATAAATATTGGATGGGGGGAAATGTAACTAAGATTCCAACCTGCTAAATCAAGTCCAACTAGACCATCAAACTCTGTACATATATATATATATATATATATTAGTCAACTCTACTGACTGACATGGGTATGAAATCCCTATGTTTATAAAAATAGAGTTAAAATCTTGTAGGCATATGTTTTTATGGGGGAAATATAGTTAACTTTCATTGTAGGACAAACAGAAATCAACAAATTATTTGATGTTATATGATCGTATTAAGCCTTTTTCAGCTGCGATCATAGTTTCAATCATGTATATTATAATAAACTGAGTTCTCTTCCTACTAGAATGAATTTTCTGTAACAAATAGTGAAATCTGAAGCACAATCGTTTGTGCAGCTCTAGTAAAAAAAAAAAAATAATCTTGTCCTGTTATTATGCCTTCTTTTTAAACTTCTTGATTTCATTGGTCTGCATCTTAAGTCGTTTCAAAAACAAGGACCAACTAATAAAGGATACATAGAAAGACACACACGACAAAAAAAAGATTTGAATTCTTGACATAAAGTTGATCAAATAATCTTAAGAGAAATGCTAGTAGCAAGTACGTCTGCTAGTCAGATGCAACTTACTACGCAACACATCATCTCGGCCCAACCGATTATCCATCCCCTAATCTTAAATCTTGCAAGACTTGAGCCGATAATTAATAAAACTTTAGATTCGGGCCACGTCAAGCATGACATAAATTAAATTGCATTTTTGCATACCAATCTAACTACTTGTTTTTATAATCCTAGTGTTATACTTGTCCCAATTGACGATTTATTAAAAGATTGACCAGAGTCATACTAAATTAAGCTATGAGTAAATTTTAAAGATGCTTTGACAGCTAATTCCAACATTAATGTTAGATTATTTGTAAAAAAAATACAAATGGACAAAAGTGTCCTCCAAATTAACATCTTTGAAGATCTAGCCAAATAGTAGATACTTATGTCCTTTTATATATTTTTACCCCAGCAAAGGTTAACAATACCCTAACAAAAATTGTGTATTTCACTCTAAGCATGCCACAATAATTAAAAGAGAAAAAAAACTTCCCAAAAAATAAAATGGATCTTAAACTTTTTTTTTAAATGGCTGACTGGTTTATAGTTTGGAATAAAAAATTTCAACAGGTCATGGGAAACCACTACTTCCAAGTTTGGCAAAAGATTAAAATAACAAGGCCAAATTCGTCATTTCACACACACCAAACCCCGAATTTCAGGACAGAAAGTCACTTTGTACAAAGACCGAGGTCATTCTAGTACTTTCACAAGTGTTCCCACTGAGATGAATACAATGATGCCTCTCTCAGACATGGCTTGCAGAGTTGGCAATGTCTTCTTCGATTAGCTATTTTAGCTCCATCTGTATATATCATCTCTGAAATACATATAGACTCTCTCTCTCTCTCTCTCCTCTTTGTATTTCTATATCGCTCTCTTGGCAGTTAACTGCTCTTATCTTTCACCTACTCTTTCTCTCTTCAAACATACACTTTCTCTCTCTTCATTTTCGCCTCATTTTCTCTCGTTATTTCTTCATTCATTCCTTCATTTATTCCAGCCATTATAGCTCTTTTACTACCTCTCATTCTCTCTCCATCTTCTTCAAATCTAGAGAGAGAAAGCAGTGAGTTTTAGAGAGAGAGAGAGAGAGAGAGAGAGAGAGAGAGAGAGGAAGGAGATGCCTCTGGTGCGGGTTCAGGTGAGGAACGAGTACGGCTTGGGGCAACCGGAGCTGTACAGAGAGGCGAACAGAGAAGATCCGAAAGCCATGCTCGATGGTATAGCTGTGGCTGGACTTGTTGGGATCTTGCGTCAATTGGGCGATCTTGCTGAGTAATGTTTTCACTTGATTTCACTTTCTCTCTCCTTAGTGTCAAACTCAGATTTGGTCAATATGTAATATGCATTTGTAATGCTACAATTTGTTAAATTTAGAATTTTTTTTTGACATTTCTGATGGTGGGTTTTGGTTTAATTCATGTGGGTATGAGCAATTAGACCTACGTATGCTTATGCATGTTTGCGTACAGGAAATTGTTGTAGCTCAATCAGTAGTTTGTCACATATCTGTAGTGGGTTATCATCTGAAACATGAATTTACTCCTAATTAGGAAGGAAAAGCTCTTAATATAAGTAGATTACTTTGCATGATTTTATTTCTTAATATGGTAATGAAATACAAAGTAGAAGGTTCAACCAGACCTGTGGTACAATTTGAAGAGCCTATTATGGACACCAGTCAGTGTTAAGGCATCCTGGTGAAGGGTTTGTTTGTTTATCTAATCAATAATTATTTTATTGGAGTAAAAGAGAAAAAACTTGTTTAAGCCAAATTGGGTGGGGAAAACAATAACTGTGTTGCTGGAAGTACTAGAATGCTCTTAGATGGAATTTTGATCCTCACTTGCCAGCTTAATGAGTGGTTTTGTCCTTAGGAATCGATATGTATTAGCTAATATTGTCTAGTTTAGAATTAGCATATATGATCAAGGGCGGTGGTGGCCATCGTGGTATTGGATGACTAGATGAGGGATTATGATAATAGGATTTGAAAGTGAGTGGCAGGGTATTAAGCACTTCACAGTGGTGGCAATGTAAATATAATCTTTAAACCAAACAAAATCCTCTTTAGAAGCCCAAAACTAGTATTTGGGCTTCATGACATTCAAATTTTGGTCCTGTGGAAAGTGTCTAGCTGGTTGCTTGACGTTTTAGTTTTTTAATTTCTTGAGTTTAATATGTTTGCAGTATTGGTCATTCTAAGACTAGGAGTGTTTGGGATTGAATTTTTCATTACTTATTTGGCCATAGCATTCTTAATACTTATGCTTGGGAATTAGTTGAGTCCTCTTTTAAATTCTGGAATTTTTCTTTGCTGGCAACTTCTTATTCCGATTGAAAGTTTCTATTCTCATGAAATTTCTACTTTCTTCAATTCCAGTTCAATTTAAACTAATAATAGTGTTTTTTGGCTGGTATGGAAGTTGATTGTCTTTTAAACTTTATATACACAGATATTGAATTCCTATTCAGGTAGTAAATTCCTTAGGACTTAGTCTTGTTTGTTGAAGATTTTTACTTATGGTGCTAGAATGAGTATTAAATCTCAAAAGTTCAATTGATCAATATGGTAATTTTTGTGGCTCTATCTCCTTGGATTTTCGTCTTTTAACCTCTCTCTCTCTTTCTCAACTTCTACCTATTACTTTCTGAAATTGAATGTGAGCTATTTTCCGGAAGCTTAGCCATTAATACTTATCTATTCTAGCAAAATTCATAAAAACCATCACACATCCCCTAGATCATCACAGACCTTTAAGCCAGAAGCAATCCTTATCTTGGCCAATTTAAGGAGTGGTAGCCAGCAATATTAACAGCTTGTAAGTGTTATCTTACATAATGCTTCTGACGACGTGCAAAAGATAATGACATATACGGCGAGGCTGGGGTTTGACGTACCATGCTACCACCGGGGCAGGGTGGCGGTGGTGTCAGCATGTTGATTGAGTTGATGGTGGCAACATGGTGTTGGAGTTTTGGTAGCGGTAGTGGTGTCTAATGTTGCTCAAAGTTGTAATGAAGCGGTTTTAATGGTTGCTCCTAATTGGATGCAGTTGGTGGTGCTGGTATCTGTGACATGATGCATGGTCGTGGTACGCTGCTAAAAGTGTACTACTGGAGGTGCAACTTGGTGTCTGGAAGAGCTTTGTTTTTGGAGGTGGAGATTGAAAGAGAAAGAGAGGAAGGATGATGAACTCTACTTTTTGTAATGTGGAGAGAAAAACCTTTTCCTCATAAATGAAGGAAGTCATAATAGATAACTCTAGACTGCATAGTGAAGTGGCCAATATGATGGGGACACATGTTGAAGGCACTACTATTTCCAAAAGAGACTCTTCCTGCAACCTATTCCTTTTTCTATAGTTGGTATCTAGACTTGCCAAGCTACAATCGCTCATCATGTCTGTCAGGTGTTTAAGTGGCATCAGCCTCTATCTACATTTATTGAAGCGTTCACCACGTGCCACCAATGGTTGTGGTAGTTCTTATGAGGAAAAGATACACACTTGAAAACTTATATAAAACTGGTAAGGGGCTTATTGAAACAAGGGATAATGTTTGTGAACAAATGACTTGGGAATATATTTAATCAGAATTACAAAATTCGGAATCATGATGTATACCAGTATTTCCTTAAAATTCATGCTTCAAAACCAGTCACCCGAATTTTACTTCAATTTCGCATACTAAAATACATGGTGTGAACATGAGAGAGAGAGAGAGAGAGAGAGAGAGAGAGAGAGAGAGAGAGAGAGAGAGAGAGAGAGAGATTCCTAGATCATGAGGTGATGAAGAATCTTGGAAAAATGAGGTGATGAAGAATATGTTGGACTTTCATTCTGGATCATATGCAGTCATTGTTGGGTGTGTGTCTTGATTCTGTGGGGTCCATACAATTAGGTTGTACTTGTGGATTTCCTAATTGTATAAGAATTCTATTTTTTTTGTACTTTCTATAATAGGGGACAGATATTCCTAGGGTTGGCTTTGTGTGCCCAAAGAGAGGCCTTTGCCCAAGAGAGGCTTGTAGAGTTCAATGGTGACTTGCAGAGAGATAGGAGGGAGAGACTAGAAGAACATATGGGAGCGGAGCAACAAACGTGCTGGCTATGGGGCTCAAGACACTAGGAGCGGAGAAGCGGATGGCTTCAGGGCTTGAATACTTTTGAGCAGTTGTGACTTAAGTATTAGTGTCAGTTGGGTGTATTGTGATTATCTCAGACCTGTAATCTCTGTTGATAATGGATTGTTCTCTCTCCTATGGACGTAGGTAGATTGTTGTTCTACTGAACCACCTTAATTCTTTGTGTTGTGTTTCTCTTTAATGTGTGCATGTGGTTGTAGGTATGCTTCCGTATTATTTGCGCATAGGGTTGAAATCCCAACAGTCATGCACCTAGTTTCGCCAATGGTGTGGATGACTTACACATTCATGATTCCAGGTGGATGTGGGCATTATTCTAAAGCTGAATTTCTTACCTTCGAAAATACCATACTTGATTACAGAAAATTTATTCCTTGTCATCCAAACATTTCTTTTCTTCTCTTTTCGGTACTTTACCTTCTGTTCATTTCTTGGTCTTGGTATTTTTGGATTACCATCATTGATGTTACTGGTATAGATTTAGATAATTGTTGCTTTTTCTGAAATTTTATGTTCAATCATGTGATGAAATTTTATTTTGGATTTTGAATTTTTTCTGTTCTTTTCCACTTTTTTCCCCCTTCCATAGACATCATGTACCTTCTATCATTTTATATGTAGATTGTTTGAAGCCTGCTTGTGGAGAATCATGGTTGAGCCTAATGATTCAACTTGAATATGGCAATGACGAGATAAAATCTGTAGTACAACCTGGCATGCATCTTTTTTTTCAAGAATAATGTCTTTGTTATAGACTACAGTGTCAAATCTTCGGAATAACTTTCACTTATCAAAGCTATTTGTTTATTCTTTTTTAAACACCTTACAATATTATACTGAGGTACCATCTTCTACATGTGGTAGATTTGCAGCAGAGGTTTTTCATGGCTTACAGGAGCAAGTGATGAGTACATCTTCCAGAAGCCATAAATTGAAGGTTCGCATACAACGCATTGAAGCTGCACTTCCTGCACTTGAGAAGGCCATACTGGCTCAGAAGAGCCACTTACATTTTGCCTACACAGCTGGTACGGCTCACACCCCTGTGATTCCATGTTTTCAATACTTATATCTGGTTGTAGATAATATATTTTAGTATCTTAATCGTTTGTAAGCTTGTTTGCGGAAGGCATAAAGTTTCTCTACTAGGTAGCTGTTCTTATTCTTCTATTGGGTGAACTGATGACCAAACAAGATCTAGCTTAGTTGAAGTAGAGTCCTTGCAAGATTTGTATTTGAGATCAAAAGCATTGGTTCTCCTCTGCTGCCAAATCTTCTCTGAGTTTTCTAATATAAAGCCATGTGCATTAAACACGTGCACATAAGCCTATTTAATCATCAATATCTTTTCCCCCTTACCCATCCTATCATAATCACTGACTGGGCAGAATGTGTTGCACCCTATATGACATGGATGGGGAGGGAGAGCATGAAAACAGCAACACTAAAAATGCCTTAGGAAACAGAGTGCCTCAAGAGCTTCATATATGCTGAATTTTTATGTAGTGTTAACATTTGTTTGTTATTCTTGTTTCTCAACATGTGGGCATTTAAAGGTATTGCATTTAAATAAATCAAAATCAAAGGATACAAAAAAAACCAACAGAAATATTACGGTCTGCATACTTAGTTTCTATTTTACATGGATCTAGGTAAATGTACCCGTTGTGACTATGTATCTAGATATTACATTCAGTTTATTCTCAAATCTTGGTTCAAAATGCCTTCAATAAAGCCTGGCTCCTTTATGATTTAGGATCTGAGCGTATAACTCATAACTGCTGAACAATAATTAACTGTGTAATATAATTGACAATAGTGCTTCTAATGAATACGCTTCAGAAAATCATAAGGGATGAAAGAAGAAATAATAAAGGAGAACTTTGGCCATATAAAACAAAAAAGGAAAAAAAAGATGTTGACTTGGATTGTAATTGATTTAAACTGATTTAAGGATATCTAAACAAAACTAAAGCTTCAAGTCATCCATTGGAATTAATATTGATTATATATGCTGAGTTGGTGACCTACAGTTTCTTTTGGAGCTTATATAGTGAATTTCATTTTTTCCAATAACCACATTTGGTCCATACAAGGTGATTATTTGGCTGATGCATTTTGCTTGCATGATTTAAGTTTGCCTGTAATAACTGTCAGCTCAGGAGACGTAGTACTAGTGCATTTAATAAAGAGGTGCCTTGTACAACACTGTGGACTGGTTCAACTTTTAAATCTAATGCTTACTCATGGACTTATTTATGGTTATCTTGATTTTGTAGTAACTATTCATCCTCAATGTAAACTTTCCTTATAGTACATTAATTTTTCTAGTTTTCAAGTCATTCATGGAAAGCAGTTGCTTTGCAGGTTCTGTCTGGCATGCTCATCTCCAAAATGAACAAAATCACTTTATCTATAGTGACTTGCCACAGTTTATTATGGATTCCTATGAAGAATGTCGTGATCCTCCACGTCTGAACTTGCTTGACAAGTATGGTTCAGTCTTGAAGTCTTAATCCTGCGCCTAATTGACTGCTGGGTACTTAAACCTTCAGCTTTGTTTTACAGATTTGACACTGGTGGCCCAGGATCTTGCTTAAAGAGATACTCAGATCCTACCTTCTTTAGGAGAGCATCAGCTAGCTCTAGTGAAGCAAATGTCGATAAAGTCTCAAATCATAGGAGGGCTCGTCGAAGCAAGGTATGTCTTGTAATGTAGAAACTCCATCATGATAAATTTTCATCCATTAAGTAGTCAATAGAGACCCTAAGTTACTAGTAGTGTAGTTTATTCAGCAAATTCATGGAAATGGCTTCCTTAAAGCTCCATAGATGATAATTATTTTGTTACAGATTTGCTCTGTGGAAATGCTGGCATAGTTACAAATAAAGATCATGAAATTAAATCTTTTCTTGTATTGACTTGCTTTGACTGCGGTCATTGTACTATGACCTTTCTTACTTATATTTGTTGAATAAAATTTTGGGGTTGAACAAAATTATTACTTTTATACTGCTGTTAGAATCGTGTTCTAATGTGAGCATGTGAAAAATGAGCAGAAAAAAGGAACAAGGAAGAGGAATGGCTTGTCTCATGGTGCATCAATATTCAACCACAGTGACAGGTAATTACTTGCATTTGTTTGTGTGTTGATGTAGAAAATGGTTGGTGTATCTTCTTATTGGTAGTTCACTTTGTGTTCAGTCTGATGAAAGTAATATTTTTCTTTTTAATCTGACCGTGCAGTACTCAATTGGCTTCTCTAGAAGTTGATGGGCATACTTCTCCTTCTCAGACTGTCTCCACATTTGATGTAACGTTGAAATCTGACCTGGTAGACCAGTCAAATTCTTTGGATTCGAGAGCTGGGTCTGGCTACATAGAATGTGTTTTCCATCCAACTTACTCCATGAGACCTGTAGAACATGAACCTAAGGAATCATCCTTTTCTAGTTCATGGATGCACCATAGTGACACCATTGATTCAGCTTCTGTTGATGAACAGAATGGAGTTATAGAAGATGATTTTCCACGCAATTTATCTCATGAACCTAAGGAATCATCCTTTTCTAGTTCGAGGATGCACCATAGTGACATTGTTGATTCAGCTTCGGTAGATGAACAGAGTGGAGTTGTAGAAGATGATTTTCCACGCAATTTATCTCAGGAGCAAAATGGCCCTAGTTCATTTGGTGTTACTTGGGATGAAAAGACAGAAATACTAGAGCCTATGGGTCACCAGTATGATCATGAGGAAACTGCAGAGATGCTCACAATGGACTCTGGCCGAGATACTCAAGAGAATGTAGCTGTTAACTTCAGAAGTGTTGATCAATTGGATTTTCAGTTTGATAATGAGGAAACAACATCTATCTCCGGTCGGAACCAGCTTGATGATATTGAGAGTGAACAAGACAATTACATGGATGCACTCAACACCATTGAATCAGAATCTGAAACTGATTTTGATAGCCAAACAAAACGAGAAGTGGACCAATCTTCCAATTTTAATGATGAAGGAAAACAAGCTGGAATGCACGGGCTTACAATCCATCATTCAGAGCTTCAACCATCAAACTTGGAATCCCTCACTGCAGGTTACATTTCCTCAAACGTTGTAAATTCCTGTGATGACCCTAACTCTATCTCTTCACAATGGTATGCCAATGAAGAGTCACCTCCAAAGGTGGGAGAATCTTCTGATATCAGCAATCCTCTGGGTATGGACTTCTGTGGAAATGATGACATTCTTGATGGCTCAGATGTAGAATCTGGTGTCAGAAATTTACCATACTCTGACTCTGCAGAACCTACTCCAAAGGCTCCAATGAGTGATAAGATCATAAGCACTTCTTGTGAATCTCAGAAGTCCCCCAATGAGCCTTCTGGTGTTCAATCATTTAAGTTCTGGACAAATGGGGGCCTGCTAGGACTAGAGCCATCGAAGCCTCCAGATTTCAGTGTATTGAATGCTGTAGGTCAGGACTCTATGATCAGAAGTAAAGAGGACATAGTCAATCTTTCAAGTCAAAGTAATAATCTTAATGGTGATGGAGATGCAGGAAAGCAAGGTAAGTTAGTCCAGAGCTCTAAAAGCATTGAACAGATTTCTTCTAAATGCTCAAAATCATGCCACAATGATCAAGATTGCACCTCTGATAAAAAGACATCTGGGAGATTTTTTCCAACTGACAAAGACGCCCGAGGCGAAAAGTATCTTGATTCTCATCCTAGTAATAGATTTCAAGAGAACCGTGAGCGTAGTGTGAGTGAAACCAGTGCAGTGGTACCTGAGACTGAGCAAGCAGTCACTCCAGATGTTAAAGCCATATCTACTGAAGCTAGTCAGACGAATGGTGAAAATGCATCTCAGATGTTTGCATTAAGCAATAGATTCCTTGTAAATGGTTTTCAAAGAAAAGTATCACTTGTCCATGATGAGAAATCTGAACCTCCTAGCTCCAGGAAAATTGGTGTATTTGAGCAGAAGAGCAGGCACCAAAGTGTTGCATGTCAAACATTTTCTGAGAGAACTTTCAAGGGGTATTTTGGAACTGGGTCTCCTATAAATTCACCAACTTCTTCACCACCTCTTCAACATATGAAGATATCTTTCCAGCCTATGAATGGCTTTGAGACTTCCAAACTAAAACTGAAATTTCCTGATGCGAGTTTTCATCATGACAGTAGTAGAGATATGTTACCTTCATTTCAATTGGTACCAGATCCTGCTACTCCACAGCATGACATTCTGTCAGACTCTGATGATGACACATTCTGTAGATCATCTCCGTATATGTCAGATGATTGTCTTAGCAATCACTCCGATTCAAATTCTGAACAGTGGGAATCTGAGGATACTCCTTTAAGCAAGAACAATGAGCTATATGATACTTTATGCAGAATCTCAGCAACAGAATCTGTTTCAAGTTCTGTGGAGCTTGACAGAACAGGACATGGAAGCTTCTGTGTTGATTACGGACTTCAGAGTCCACGTGTTGAATCTTGTCTGGAGCCTTGTCAGTCTGGTCGCTCACTTGATCTTCCAAGTTTGAGCACTCTGAACCCTTTATTTGTGCAAGAAATGAAAAATGGTTCGGATGCAAAGGTTATGCCAGAGTCGCACCTTCCCAAGGAGCCTATTCCATTACCTCCACCTCTCCCTCCATTGCAATGGCGGGTTATGAATTCCCATTCAGATGTGACCATTGGCAAACAAGATTCTGTGTCTGAAGCCCTTAATCATGCGTTTGATATGAAGATTTTGGGATCCACAATCTCTCCAGAGTCTAAGCCAAGCCCAGTTAAGCAACAACAAAATGCTGATGAGGCCATTGTATTCACACCAAAGAGCAAGGTAAACATTCCATTTACCTGTATACTCTCTGTTCTTTTAACAATTTATTGGCAGAAGAAGTGGGAACTGCCTTTATATCAACCATGGAATTATTCAATACAGAATTCAGTTAAATGAATAGATAACTGATCATTGTATTTTATCGATCCAGCATCCAGAGTGGCAGAAATTTAATGGGCAGAAAGAAGTAAATCAGGCTACAAATGGCAGGGGCATTGACGAAAAGGAAGATTTTCTGCAGCAGATTAGAACAAAAGTGAGTAGCCATTATTTGTTTGATTTCACTGTTTTCCTAATCTAATAAACTTGATGTCAGTTTAATCCCATGGGGATTGGTATGGAGAAAGGACAATCCATGCTATGTAATGGTGATGACGATAATGACGACCACAATAATAATAAATTAGAGCAATAGGGCAACTGTTTGAATTTTTTCAATTTTGGACTCAATGGAATTGCTCATGTGAGAATGGCACATGCAAAACTTATTTTCCTTAAATTTAGTTAGACGATACCAAAGCAGTGATTCAAGCAGATGTATTTCAAGATCTCATCATTGTTAGTCTTTATTATACCTAATGGAGTCACTGGTTGTTCATTTCTTTGTGAGCTTATCTAAATCCAAGTTTTCTTAACATTTTCCCTTGATGTGTTAGAACGTTTCTCATGCATCATAGTGCTCCTTGAGCTCTTCTGTCTCTGGTTTTATGCCTCATAATTGTTTGGCCCTTCCGAGTAGAGCCACTTGTCTACATCATCAGCCTCATCTCAATGACACTTGGGTTGGCGAAGAATATCTCTCAGTGCCTAGAATTTAACTTGATAATACCAATGCTAATGCTGAGAAGAGTTACCTTCTGGTGTGGTCAATATACAGAGGTTGAGTAAAATTCTTATATCATGTCTCCTCCTCATCTACTCCACTCTAATACTGGGCAAATTCTCCTATTTCTGCCTTGTGGGCAACAACATAACAATGTTGTCGCTCTGAGCCTCTTTCTGTTGCTGTCTTTGATTTATGTTTTTTTTCAATAGATAAAATAACGTTGTCAGAAGATCTAAGCATATCACTTTGCTCTCCACTCTCATGTAAACAGAGCAAAGCTCACTGCTGCTTGGTAAGGTTACGAACCTGGCTAATGGTGTAGAGTCATGTGGTTGAGATCATTAATGAATTACACGGTTCCTTTCCTGGAGTTACAGTTCGAAAAATAGCTAAATGGCTCACCTTTAAAGTTTAAGCAGGATTCGGACTTGTGTGAATGAGTTTATGAGATACTTGTTAAACCTTTAATATTTTGCATTTTGCAAGAGAATGAAGTTTGATATATTTTAGCTGACTATGCTTTCCATGTCTGTTGTACTACCAGTCATTCAGCCTGAGGCGCACCGTGACAGAAAAGCCAACTGTTACACCTGGGTCCACTGCGAATGTCAAAGTCACAGCAATTTTGAAGAAGGCAAATGCAATTCGCCAGGTTCTCTGCATTTTCTCTTCAACTTTTTTTTTTTTTTTTGGTCTGCTTTGCCTTTGCTTATCATCTCATTTTACTTAAATACTTGTCAGGCTGTTGGCAGCGATGATGGCAATGATGATAATTGGAGTGACACCTGATTTCCCCTTTGGAGACTATCATGTCACACCATACAAAACCATCTTCTTATAATCCTTAGTTTTCTGGAGTTGGGGAGGCTCTGTTATGTATATGTGAATAATCTCTTAGCTCCTGCGTGTAAATAATTTGTAGGGCTTTTTCTTGTATCTTGATGAGCTTTTTGGCTTCTACGCCATTTATGTTGTATACCTTGCATGTATGAGCTCCACCACATATTTTTAATTCGAGGTAGTTATTTATACATAATGCCTGAGAAATAGGAATGGTTCTTTGGTGAGTTCAATAATTTTGTTTTTCTATTTTTGAACTTAAAAAGGGTTTCTCTTTCCATTGTCAGTTACTCCGTTGAGCTTGAAATGTGTGCACTGTCATTTCCCAGAGACTAGTGTTAAATATTTATCTCAAAAAAACTCGTCCAAATTCTTATCCTATTGATGAGGCATAGAATTAATCATGTCATGGATGCAACTCATGCTAGAATTAAACCATAAAAGATGTTAAAGTTGATACTAGTAAAAGTTGTTACCTTCTGCTGGAAGTTAAAAGGAAGGGGGATAACACGCAATTTTCAAATGGAATAGTCAATTAACCACAGGGTAGATGGCCAGTGATCAGCTAACTTCTGTGCTTATCTTATGATAAGTATGATGTTTTAAGTTTAATTCTTCTTCACGTCCCTTGTGGACAATCATCATTTAGACAATGCATAAAGTTTATATGATTTATGTGGATAGTGATCTTGTATGAAGTTGAAAATAGTGGTTGACGGTTTGGACGTCTTGTTGCAAGATATGCATATATATATATATATATATTTACATATCTATTACCTATATAAAAGCAAGAATAGCAATTTGATTTTTTTTTGCCAGTGAATTACCGAATTACCCTTTGTGCTGAGCTATTCGAAGAATCCAATTGCCAGTCGGCCACGTGTGGGTTCTTTAGTCATTAAAATTTACTTACAAAATGACAAATTTTAGTGAGATATACCTATTAGCTAGCTATTATTACTGCCTAATCTCTCTTGTCCTTATTTTTTTTCCTTCATCTGGTCCACTGGACAATATAATAATAATAAACATTCTCATTAAACAATATAATAATATACATTCTAGACGAGCTTTTTACCAAAAGTTATTTATTTTATTCAATATATATTATACCAGGGTCACTTTTTCAATATTTATTGAACAATAGTTAAACGTCAATTCTATTGACGTTTTTACGATTAGCGTTAATATTGATGACGATTTCAATTTATATTTTTTTGGTCGATAAAATAAATGAAACGTCAATACATATGACGTTTTATGTGTTACAACGAAAGACGTCAATAAAATTGACGTTTTCGGTGCCGACCTAAAAGCGTTAATTTGATTGACGCTTTCATTTAAAAAAACGTCAATTTCGTTGACGCTTTTAGCGAACATCGCCTATGTCAAAAGTTCTAGTTCGAAAAGCGTCATTAGGGTTTTCATTCATCCCGATTCAATGAGACGCCATTGAAGGAAGTGCTCGAGACGCCATTAAAGGAAGCCCTCCATCACCGAAGGTTAACGTGTTCTCTCTTGCTTATTGAACGAAGCCCTCCATCGCTGCTCTCTCTCTCCCGACAGCATTAGGGTTCTTCATTGACATTTACATGTTCGTCTCCCTCCCTCTCTTTTTCTGTATATATATTGTGAGTATATATATATATATATATATGTTGTATGTTTGTATCGATAAGTGGATTCAAGTTGTGTGCCATTTTTGAGATATTTTTGCTCTTAGTTATTTTTTTGTAAATGTACTCAAATTGTGGGAACGTTTTTCTAAACTTCACTACACTAGCTTTCTATCTGCGAACCTGTAACTGCCCCTGGCCTCTCTCTCTTTCTATATATATATTGTGAGTATATATGTTGTTGATTTGAAAAAAAGAAACGAAAATTCTGGATGTTTGAATTGGTTTCCACAATACAAAAATGGTGAGCTTTTTAATTTTTTTTTTTTTTAGGAATTCAGAATTGTGCTTTATGACTTACATGTAGTCATTTGTTTTATCTCGATGCCACATCCAGTGTCCTGGCTTTTCCTTGCCTTGTATAAAAATTACACTTCATTACTGTAAATGAAAGATTTATAGCAACATGATAAGGAAAAGAAAAAGAAAAAAATTTATATAGTATTTCGGTGTATTTTTTATCTAATTACTATATTCATATGTTTAATTATAGTAACGTTGGTTGAATGGATACCATAAAAGTGATGTGCTATTGGGGGGGACAATAGTACAAGACCCTGACGAAAGCATATCATATGATACCAAAGCGAAGGGGTTTTACACTATACAACGTAGAATAACATAGGAAGAGTTAGAACAATTTTTTATACCCAAAGTTGTAGATGAAGGGGTAAACATTCGTTTGAAATTGATATGCAGACATTCCCATAAACAATGGGAGAAGTTCATTTATTACAAGAAGGTGCCCATCAATGATGACATGACCTTGGATAGTGTGTTGGACATCCCACCGTGTTTTCCCACACTGAATTATGTTGAACTATACATGGAGAAAGAGAACATAATGAGTAGGTTGAATGAACCAGATCCAATGTATTCAGGTTATGGGGCATACAATGTTCCCGGCTCATTCACTGGGATGTTGACTCAAGAATCTTACAGTAGGGCTTCACAGTATGCCGATATGTCCCAACTTCCATATTATCCAACATATGGGTCATACACAGTCGGGGGATCACAGATGCAATACGACATTGGTACAAGTTCAGGGGCTGAGCGTCTATCTCTAATACACCTATTGGCTTCCCCAGTTGACAGGTTTCACCGGCCTGTTGACAAGTATGTTAATATGGGTGGTGATGGAGCTGAGGGATGCGTACCTGACAGTGCAGGTCCTGATCTGGACGTGGACGAGAACATTGACGCTAAACTAATGACTGATGATGAATCTGATGATGAGGGGCCTGAATTTGGTGAACTGCCATCATCCTCAGTTGCTATACCCGAACGGTACACTTCTATCTCTTTCTTCATAAACTTGGAGGGGGGTGATGACGCTACCGTAACTATTTGGGAGCTTTATTGTCGTGGGAATGTATGGATCCTGGAGACCGTAGAGTTCGAAAAGGGGATGATCTTTAAAGACAAAGATTTGGTGAAATATGCAGTAAATATGTACAATGTAAAGAAAAGAAAAGAGTATGTGGTGGTGAAAATGGGCAAGAAGGTTTGGGATGTAAGGTACAAGCATGATTGCAGTTGGAGGTTTTGAGCCTTAAAGAAAGAGAAACATGATTTCTTTGAGGTAAAGACGTATCCCGGTCCACATCATTGTGTGTTTGCAAGATTGCAGAGGGACTACTATAACATTGATACTGATCTCATTACGACGGTCATACTGGACTTAGTTAAGGTAAACTATATTTCTTTTAAACCAATGTAACTTAAAATTAAAACGGGAGTTGTTTACGTGTACACTTGAACGTGGTCGGTGTTTGTGTACAGGCAGATGTGGAAATGAAGGTGGCATCGCTTATCACCACCATATGAACTGCATTGGAGCACACAGCATCTTATAGGAAGGCATGGCTTGCGAAAACAAGAGCCATTGAGGTGATATTTGGGAATTGGGACAAGTCGTACACGAAGCTTCCCCAGTACATGACGGCACTACAGACCTTTAATCCTGGGATAATTGTAGACTGGAATGTGTTGCTGTCGACTATGCCGGATGAGGTGGTGTTTAATTATGAGCGGGCCCTGACGGCACGTCGAACGGAGTCCCGGTGGAGGAGTTACTGCATTTTTTCCTTCCGGAGACTTGACGATTTGAAAAACTTGAGAATCGGGGATTGGAGATGCCAAATCTTGCAAACGGCCTCCGTTTGGTGCGAAACTCGACACGCAGCACCGCCTCGGCAAACTACAGCTGTGGGCGCTGACAGCGCGTCGAACAGAGTCCCGGCAGAGGAGTTACTGCATTTTTCCCTTTTAGAGACTTAGCGATTTGAAAAACTTGAGAATTGGGGATCGGGGATGCCAAATCTTGCAAACGGCCTCCGTTTGGCATGAAACTCGACACGCAGCACCGCCTCGGCAAACTACAGCTCTGGCGCTGACGGGGCGTCTAATAGAGTTTCGGCGAAGGAGTTACTGCATTTTTCCCTTCCGGAGACTTAGCGATTTAAAAAACTTGGGAATCGGGGATCGGGGATGCCAAATTTTACAAACAGTCTCCGTTTGGCGCGAAACTCGACACGCATCACCGCCTCGGCAAACTATAGCTGCGGGTGCTGATGGCGCGTCGAACGGAGTCCCGGCGGAGGAGTTACCGTATTTTTTCCTTCCGGAGACTTAGCGGGATTCGGGGATGCCAAATCTTGCAAATAGCCTCCGTTTGGCGGGAAACTTGACACGTAGCACCGCCTCGGCAGACTACATCTGCGGACGCTGACGACGCTACAAACGGAGTCTCGGCGAAACAGTTAGTAGTGAAGGAGTTCATTGATTGTGAAATAGCCAAAAAAAAAAAAAAAATTTCTGGTGTGAAAACGTCATTAGTATTGACGATTTCAGTGCAAAGGAAAAACGGCATTTATGATGACGATTTTAGTTCAAAAATTAAAATGTCTTTCCTATTGATGCTTTCTTTATCACCTTTTTTCATTTTTGTAAATGCAAAGTCTAGTGGAGAATATTAAATGTAAAACGTCATTACGATTGACATTTTTATTAAAATCGTCGTTCCGAATAACGCTTAACCAACCTTTCGTAATTATTTAAATTTTAACACTTGTTTAATATTTATTGATTAAAATAAATATATTTTCGTAAAAGGCCCATTCTAGACCCTTCTTCCAACTTCACCGGCATACCACTGAAGTCGTAAACCTAGTCGTTTTTGTCATCGCATACATAGCCAGCCAATATGAATTGACTGCGTGCCCCGTTCGATCTCCCGCACCGCCATTGCTGGCTAGTGCCCATGACCGACTTGCAAGTGTTTGTATATAGGAGACCATATATGAAGAACTAAATTTAGCTAGCTGTATCAGAGCCTAAAAGTAAGATTTCTGCCCCTCCATTTTCTTCGTGTCGCCATGCATGAAGAAGATGAAGAAGGCATTTTTTCATGTCGCTGTGCGCAAAGAAGACGAAGAAGGCAACCGAAGGAAATCCCAGGCTTCCACTGCAATTTTCTCGTGTTGCCCTGCGCAAAGAAGACAAAGAAGGCAGCCAAAGGAGATCTCACGCTTCCTCCAACTTTTTTTTAATCGTTAGGTAATCTTCTGTTAACTCCATAGGAGTTTTGTTTGAAGTTTGGTTTTATGAGTTAATTTTGGTAAATGAGTGTTTTAAATTAAATTAAGCAAACTGATGTTCAAATCTTTTGACAAAAGATAATAAATAATGAAAGACCCTCAGACTTAGTAAACCAGTATAGAGGGAGAGAGATTATGGTTGTTTTTCTTTTAATGGTTTAATGTTTGTGGTTGTATATATTTTTTTCATTTTTCATTTGATTCTGTGTGCATCAATTATACAATTTGTTTATTGTCTTTTTTATTATAATATTCACAGAAATAATGTGGTGGGCACGGGCTGTACCACTAGTATGTAGAAAAGACAATAGAAATATAGAGTCATATGCACAGGCTCAACTACAACATTTGATACTAGTCTTGTCTTAAGAGAGGCATTTGAGCAAATCAAATCAAGACTCAAAAAACTAAAAAAAGAAAAAATAATAAAGCAAAACATTATGAAATTAATGAGACAATTCTCAGGAATCTTTTAAGATGGTTGAACTTAATAATATA
The DNA here is from genome assembly GCA_033060915.1 of Euryodendron excelsum. Taxonomy (NCBI): domain Eukaryota; kingdom Viridiplantae; phylum Streptophyta; class Magnoliopsida; order Ericales; family Pentaphylacaceae; genus Euryodendron; species Euryodendron excelsum. The sequence continues at coordinate 54,759,655 of CM065377.1, read as the reverse complement.
TTGGTATATTATTCTCATCATCTTTACTTTATTGTATTATGTGCCGTTTGCTAAGGCAAAGAATTTTATTTCCCAAGGAATATAATTTTATTACATCATTAGTTTCTAAGCAAGAATCAAGGGAAAAGAAGCATTTCATTAATAAAGAAAGAAACTTTTAGATGGGTTGACCAGCTGGTGCTAGCCTTGATTTGCTAGTCTGGACTTTTATATGCAGAAACAGGTGCAAAATTTCCAAAGAAACAAGTCCTTGGGCAAACACTATTGCTTGAAACTTGCTGGCAGCTGAACGATTAATTAGTTGAAGATTAATATAATGAAATCTGCATAATACAATTTAGAACTATATCTACTTCAGATTATAAAAAGAAAGTGTTTATATACGAAACTTGTATATAATCAATTTGCTGATGATTGCAAATCCAACATTGCCTTGTGGGTTTTGAGTAAACGGCTTTGATTAACCAAGAAGTTAGCAAATTTATATAGAAACAGTACAGCTAATGTGTTCTTTCTTCCAACAGAACATTTCATTAGTATTTAGGATTTTTCCCATTTAGTTGGCTAATGTGCTTTCATTTCTGATACAGCGGTTGAGTTGGGATATTACGCGTATAAATTATGCCGATCCTGTGGTTATAATTAGTTTAATACCTTAATAATATGGTCACATAATTATAATAGAAGCAGTTGTGGAAAGTTTCTGTGGTTAACTTCAAACCAAATCAATCTTCATAGAATAGCCAATCTTCAAGACAAGGCACATAAAGAGAAACTTCATAGAATGGCCATGTTTTTAATTTCACATTAGCTTCCTCACGTAAGGTTTGGGCAGAATAATGCAGGGCTTGCTCTGTATTGTTCCAATTTTCTCAATGGAGGATAGGTTTGAAAACTCAATTTTGCCTCTATCAATTAACATAACCCTGTGAGGAGCAAGCTAGCCCAGTCGATAAGAGGTGCCAGCCCACACCTTCAGGTTGTGGGTGCGACTCACCTCCCCCTCCCCAAAAAGTGTACCATGCCCTATTTCTGTACATGCTTAGGTCCTAACTGCTAACAAAAAAATATATTTTTTTTTACCTCACCTAATACCTTACCTCTGTTTCCTCAAACAGAGGTAAGAATAGGGCGTGATGCCCAGCTTCTTGTAAATTATCTCTATTTGAAGAGAGATTGTTTTCATGTTCTGAATCTATAATACCTAGGCCATAATTAAACAATCTTAAATTATTTCTTAGTTTTGAATACGTGACCGCCAGGTCACAATTGAACAAACTTGCCGCTGCACCTCTGCAAGTATCTGGAGAGGGTGAAATCTATGTACCCTTAATTGATTTGCACCCAATTATTGTGTTGGTTTGAGAAAGTTACATAATATCTGTCATATGTAAATTAGCTGCCAAAGTTTTCCAAGCAAAAGCAATTGACAGGACAAATAAAAAGTATTGATATTGATCATTTCAGTCCATGGAAGTTGACCCACTTAAAGAAAAAGCATTGTCCACTATAGAAGAATGCATGAATCTAGAATGGATGACCCTGTCTCAATAGAACCTCTATAGTGTAGTTTATGTTAATCTTGTTTGGGGCTAACAGAGGAAAGTCTCCAACTTGCACTGATTGGGAGAAGTAATTAAATGAATGAACCAAGAAAAGGTTAAGAATATCTTTCTTTCTTTCTTTCTTTTTTTGTGTGATTAAACTACCCCAACTTGATGATGGGCCACAACAGCAAGCAACATGTACTTAACTTTCCAACCCACCCAATTGTACTTCTATTTATCAATATTTTAATTAATTAACAACTTAGGGCAACCATTGGAGCAACCCAATTTTTTAACAATTAGGGTTCCTCAGTTTGTTAAGACAATAGTGCCCCTACCATTGGAGGCACTGATGCCTTCCTTTATGCTTCTATACCCTAGTCTATCCATCACCCAAAACTTAGGACCTAATCTCTCTCTCTCTTGACTAAGGTACTTAATAAATATCATAAAGTGCCAATAGTATTATTTGGTAAGATTGCTCTATTGTGATATGAGTATCATAAATTCAAAATATAGAAATTGTTCTTCAGTATAGGAGAAAGGCTTTATACATTTTACCTTCCCAAACTCACAATGGCAGGGGCCTCTAGGTTGCCTTTTTTTTTAATGATATTCATTGAGCTCTGGATAACTTCAACTGAGAGAAGTTAGAAATTTAGTTCTTGAAGCATGGGATTATGGGGATCAGGGCTACTTTTATCCTTGTGCAAAAAGAATAAAAATAAAAACAAAATAACATTCAGCAGAGGGCAATTTTGTAATTAAACTCATTCTTAATAGGGGCAGCCCATTTATTTAATCAATGGAATGATCACAAATCACTTTGTTTTTCACATATCCCTTTTTTTTTTTTAATCTTTTTAATTCAAAAGAGCCACCAAAAGAACCCTAAAGGAAAAGTGCATCACTCTTTTCAACTAAAAGGCAGGAAAATGCTCCTTTGTCTAGATTATATATTGGAAAAAAGGTGTTTGGAATAGTGGCTGCTTTAGTATTGATTAATTAAAGACTCCTTTATTAAAGTATAATCCCCATATCAAATCTCAACTTTGCATTGGAATTACAAGTGAAAGCTACCCAGACCACCACAAACACTACAATTCCAAGTGGTGAAAAGGCAGCAACAAAGTCATCAACAAATCCAAAGATACCTGAAAAGAAAAGACTTTTGAGGCAAAAAGGGGACAGCATTACCAAAACAAGCATCCAGATAGAGGATCAATGCAGCCTATATTGTTCATCACAAAATATCTTACAGTGGTCCTCACGGTTCTGTCTTTATTTTATTTTTATTTGGTTATTTAAGTCTTCAACTGACTATATTTTTTAACTCGTAGGCGTATGGATAAAACTTCAAATGAACCATGGGGGCATGGCCCCATCCTAATCTGACGATATTTTATTAAGACCCATAGATTTTAAATATTTAGTACAAAATTCTATAGTGGTCCCTCCAAAATTTCAAATAATTTTTTTTGACCTTGTAAAATTTAAAATTTTTACCTTAGCTTCAACAAAATTAAAAAAATCTTACTTTGACCTTCCAAAACTCAAAAAATTTTACCTTAACCCCTCAACAAAATTCAAAATATTTTATCTTAACCTTCTAAAATTCAAGAAATTTATCTTACCCCGTAAAGAAATTCAAATTTCTTTACCTTGCCTTCCATGGCTCCACTGTCCCTACGAAAGAAGTAAACTTCATGAATTGTATCAATGATGGTTTAGCATAAGCGAGTGTGAGAAGAAATCAAAATTGAGACTACATGCTTACTATTGAGAATTGTCCCACCCTGGACTACTCCTTGGGTTAATTCTTTTGTCTTTTTAAGTACTTTTATGCAATCAAGTGACTGCATTGCCTTAAGGAACAAGCTAGCTCATCCACGGAATCTAATGGGCATAACTGGCTCAAGATATGTGAATAAGTATTCTACTTTTCATTATTCTTCTCTTCCCTCATTGTCAGGCCATAAGTCTTGTTGGTAGGAAGGAAATTTTAAGCTTAACCATATGCTTTGTTGCACTACATTTATATAGTTTTCTTGTAACACTCACCATCAAGCAGCACAAGAATTTATCTTGAAAGTATCCCAAATAAGAGTTTTATGTACCATAAAAGGCCCCAGTTAAGCAAGAAATCACACTGTGGCAAAAAGGTGGTCCAGTGCATAACTCTAAAGCAACTACTGGATTTGGGAAGGATATGTGGAGATGTTATTTCCGTGTTTTGAACCTATAGCATCAAGTTGCAATAGAGCAAACATTTCCGTGACACACACACACACATATATATATATATATATATATGTTTGCAATCAATTTATGAGTCTACTTCAGATGTTTCTTGAAAATCCTATATTGTTAATTTCTCTCCATCCATATATGGTATATAGTACACACATGCTGCAAATGAAAGCTTTCTTATGTTTTGAAAAAGGTATGACGCATTTTTTGTGTACCCCATGGCTATCCAGTATTCCACATCAAAAACTTTTTCCGAATTTTAGCTTGAGTATGAGTAAATGAAGAATCAAGTTTTGTTGTGATTCCTCAAGTTGACTAGCCAACACACCCATTCGATTCATTTTACCTTAAAATAATGATTGTAACGTATATCAAATACCAAGATTTGTAAGATGGTTCAATATAATTTGGCCTGTTTATCATGCATACTTACCCAATTTTACTTGATGATTGTTAAGATGAACCATATTTTGAATCTATTAAAAAGTTGAATCATTCAATTTAAAAGTTTATGTTTACATTTGATGTAATGGAATTCATACCTTAGATCTGAAAAGACAATCTCAAATCTCTAATTTCCAAGTGTGAATACAATTACAATGATAATGGAACAGTTGACAAATGAAACACACTATCGTATTTCTCGCACTCTTAGATATGAATGAGTAGCTTTCATTGCATTTGGTAATATGCATGAGTTCCACTACATAAGTTCAATAACTTGTGTAGGAATAGTAAAATAACTCCACATTTCAGATTCTTATCTCATCTCATCCCTAACAAGATGGGTATAAGGTGATACTAATTAGAATCGGGTTGAGTTTGAAAATAATTTGCAATAATTCACCTCACCCCGAATCCATCCCCTTTATGCATATATAATTTATTTATTATTATTTTATATATAAATATTATATTAAAATATAACTAGTGTGATTGTTTTATTTATGTGGTTTTGTTCTTTGCTTTATGTATGATGTGTTTGAAAAAATTATTGACATGAAGGAGGTGGGACGGGAAAGGATGGAAATGGAGAGGGATTAAACGGAGCAAGTTAGGGTAAGAGGAGAAGTCATAATGGTGGGGTAAAGGTGGGATAAGAGTTTCTCAACCCAAATCTGCCCTGTTACCATTTTTAGCTTTGTTTTTTAAAGTGAGAAAAACGGGTTGAGAAATAAGATAAATTTGTACAACATTACTCTCAACAAATACAAATACAAATACAACTACAACGGGTGATAATTTTTCTAATGTCACTGACAAAACTCTATTAATAAATTCTTCTCTTAAGTTAATTAGCTGCACCATTGACATGAAAATGACAAGAGCTTCAACATTACGATTAAAACACATTACTATGATGTGGCATTGTAATCTTATTCATAGTCTCATGATATATATTATGTATAGGGATAGATAGATATATGTATACACTAAAGCAATATGGTATTTTTCAACTAAAAAGGCCTTTTAGCTTTATCTCTTTATGCTGCCCACTTTAAAAACCCTTTTAGCTACGCAACCCATCTGGCTATGGCCTATGGGACCCACACAAGAGGAACTTTCAACTCTGCTTCTTGATGACGTGGCGTAATGATGTGGACAAAAAGCTCAGCATCAACCTTTTTACGCATCCCACGGCCTTTTGTTCTTGGCGTATCTCACTTTTTCATGTCTAATGCACTTTTATCTGTTTATCACCTATACATACAGACATATATACACATCCCCTATATATCTCTAAGCACCACCTTCACCTTTCCCCATCAGCCATCAAGATTTTCTCTCTCAGACAAACCTCTCTCTCTCTCTCTCTCTCTCTCAACTATACATATACACATATATACACATCCCCTATATCTAAGCAGCTCCTTCACCTCTCCCCATCAGCCATCAACCTTTTTCAGACATACCCATCTCTCTCTCTCTCTCTCTCTCTCATGGCTGAGGTTCACGAAGCACAGGGCATCAAGCTGTTTGGTGCAACAATTGCAGTGCAAGCTAGAGAAGCAAAGGATGAGCCAAGAAAAGCTGATCAAACCGTAGAAAAGAGGCCAGACAAGATCATACCATGCCCAAGGTGTAAAAGCATGGAGACCAAGTTTTGTTACTTCAATAACTACAATGTCAATCAACCAAGACATTTCTGTAAGGGCTGCCAGAGGTATTGGACAGCCGGTGGGGCTCTTCGGAACGTGCCTGTCGGAGCTGGTCGCCGGAAAAATAAGCCGCCGTGCCGGGGGCTTACCGGTTTCTCGGAGAGTTGCTTCTTTGATGCTTCCGGTGTGCAACAGTTTGGCTTTGATGGGGTGGTGGAGGGATGGAAATTGGCGGCACACGGCAGTTTCAACCATGTCTTTCCGGCGAAGAGGCGGAGGAGCACCTCAGGTGGTCAAAGTTGTTAATCCTCTTCTTTGTCTTTTAGTTCAATAATTCAGAAAATGATTAAAAGAATATATATGTATATATATATATTGGTAGTGATCTAACGGTGTTGTATGTACAAGCTGTCTTAGTTAATTAATAATTGATCACTGATTTATATATGTAGTTATCTGAATATATAGATTGAAATCAATAGTTTTGAATCTTGATGATAAATCTCAAGGACATAACTTGGTGTTGCAGTGCACCATGAAGATCAATAGCCCCTCACATCATGATTACAAGGCCAAAACCAATCTCATTAGAGGTCAATCATGGTCCAACTCAAGGAGAGAATAGCTATACATGTGCCAATTGGATAAGCAACATGAAGCTTCATAGAAGGGAACAGCATGAAATACTGCAGCTATGATATTATAATCACACCAAGCAAATAATGCAGAACATGAAAAGAGAATCGTCTGATCAGAATTTTGATCATCATCACATGCCGTCTATTAGGTGGGGTGGGGCCTAATCCAGTTGATAGGGTTACTTACAGACATAACAGTCCCTGATGTAACTTTGAAGAGATGGCTAGATTTGAGAGCCATCGAAGTGCGTTCCCATAAGAAAATTGTGTTTGGAGACATAGTCCTTATGGCTTTTGGAAAGGAAACTACAAGAAAAGGAGAAGGAAGGTTCCAACAAAGAAATTGAATCGTTAGATGAAAACATGGAAAACGTTTCCTTTTGGTGGAAAAAGCAGGGAAAAATTCCACATTGAAAGTCATGCTCTCAGTTCCAAAATTTGTGGCACATGCCGTTTACGGCAATGAAAATGCATATCATTTTCTTCGAGATAATGAGTTTAATTTTAATACAATATCAATGTAGAGTATTTTGATAATGAGTTTAATTTTAATACAATATCAATGTAGAGTATTTTTTTTTACATCATCCGAATAGTAAAATGGGACACTTATCTTTTTAAATGCAACATCAAAAAATATATATATGCTTATGGACATGTGTCTCATTTTAATGCTAGCTTAAATTTAAAAAAACTTTATATTAAAATTGAAATTTGTAAAATTGAACTCATCCATAATTGCGACTTTATTAGCCATAGGTCAACTCAAGCAAGCCTCAATTTGTCCATTTGATAGGGGTCTCAATCCTATAGTGTAATATTATATGCATTTAACATATGCATATTGACTTCCAAGTTTTGATATACATAATATTGTATAATCTATATCAAACATTATTTAACACCAAGCTATTTTAGCATAACAAAAACATGTCATCCAATACAAATATATATCCAAAGGACTTAAAAATATATAATGAATTATCTAATATATGGCCAACACAAATTATAATAGGCATCTATCATAAAAGCTCTCAATTAAAAAAATTCCGATACAGGCCAGTACAAGTCGTTAGGAACTGATATAGGCCTAAAAAATTGCACGGAATAGAATTCGCCTCTCCCGGCCGTCAATTAAAGTGACACTATGAGGTGAAAAGAGACAATGGAATGGTATCTGATCCAAGAGCATGAACAAATTTCTGGAACAAGCATCGTGAATTGGAATAGAAAAAAAAAGTATTAACAAAAACAAGAATTGCAGAACAAAGTAAGGATGCCACCAATAAAATAGTGGAATGATCAGAAACAAGCAGTGTCAGCATGTCAGGCATATATACTTGCTGGATCACTTCATTAGGAATCATACCGGTTTCTTAGTTCCCAAACACACATCATAACCCAATTTTCCTTTTTATTTAATTTCAATAGCTAGCTATTGCTCGGCATCGTCCAACAGATCAAGCATTTTGAAGTGTCACTTGTCAATTTCCAGAGTGTTTCAAACTGTCTGTCGCATCATTCGAGACTTGTTTATGTCTTTCCAAGCCTTCAAGATCAGCCATGTTAACTTCGACAGAACCTTCAATGGTTGATGTCTGCCTCATCGGGAATTTATTTGATGCAAAAAAAAAACCATATGAGTATGCATACATGTTTAAATAAATAGAAAATTTGCTTTTGCACAGCCAAAATGGTTGCTTCCATAAATTTATGTGATTTGGGCTCTTTTAATCTTCATCAACATATATCAAAAGCAAATGGATTGAGCAGTGTTGTATGCATTTGATGTCTCCCAAACCATTGATCCAACATCCAACAAGAAAAATAAACCTTCAGACATCAAAGTTGAAAGACCAATAAAACTATTGATTTCTACACGAATGTAATTTTCTGAAAGTGAAATCATCTAATTCAACCAAGAAAACCATAAAATTGACAGTAAAAAAAAAAAGCACTAATGCCTGATTCGTTACAAGTAAACTCAAATGCAATAAAGCAATCTATAAAATGCAAGAGGCTCCAAAGAGAGGAGAAATACATAATTTCCTAATTTTGTTTTGTAGTAGGTGTAGTACAATCAATAACAGCTAAAGGTTAGACTCTTTTGATGAAAGCTCAACTGGTTTCTAATCTTTTTCCATGAAGTTTCTATTTATTCATTCTCATCTATTAGCTGTTTGGGCTTACACAGGTTTAGAGTAAAAAATTGCAGAAGAGAAAGATAGGGGAAAAAAAAATTCTTGGCATTGCCCATTGAAACAATGTCAGCATTGCATTGACCAGAGAAAAAAGGGTTCTCCTATATCAGCCTTTGACAATATCCCAAATGGTACAACACAGAGCAGAGGAAGAGAGAATTGGGTGGGGGGAAATGCCTTATTTTCTCTTTTCTTTTGGCAGATGGAATCAACATAGTCCAAACATCAAACCATAATAAGACCTACAAAAGGGGAATGAAATGATAGAATTTTGGATTTTCTCTTCGGAATTGGGGGAAAAAAAAAAACCTAAGAACTATTAGTAGGCAGAAACTTCAGTGCAACAGACCTCAAGCCAGTCAACTTCACTGCAAGGAATTATGGAAATCCATGAGAAACAATATCCAAACACAAAAACAAAACCAAAAAATAAAAAGAAATTTAAAAGACAATACTGACCCCTGCATCTTCCCCTTCACCTGGTGTAGCAGAGCCATCTGCCTTCTGGCTTCTTATGATGTTCTAAAATGAAGAACAATTAATATTATAAAAACAAAAAAAATGAGAGAAGGAAATAAAGAAAAACTATACACGGTAACACACATGGGGAAGGATAGATAAGAGACAGGTTTGGAATGACAGTAAGGCACAAGGATACAAAATATGAGTGATATACACAAAAAAAAAAAAGAAAAAAAAAGCATAGAGAAAATTATTCCTCTTTGTTCAACATGACATCTTTTGTTATGACTGTTTCCCATCAAAATTCTAGAATCATTTTCCAAGTTTCACCAATGCCTGAGTTTTAAATGCGCATATAGATTACCAGAATTTCAAGTCTACTTCAGCCATTCCTAAGTCATCCAAAACCAAAATTTTAATTTATTTATACATTTCTGAAGTACACTAAATATTTTCCGCAGCCTCCAACTCATTCTTCAATTTCCTCTGTAGTCACAGTATTACTAAATTTCTTTTTGACAGATCATCAAACTCAATTGGTTCAATTAATTACAGTTAGCATGACTAAACACTGTGAATTGCAATAGCATGCTTCAAGCAGCAACCCGTACGACGTAAAGCTCCCAAAGAAAGGGATATAGTATTGAACATAGACAAAAGCTATACAAATAGAAAAAAAAAAAAAAAGAAAAAGAAGTAAAGATCTAGGGCATCTGAGCATATTTCTTCTTCAGCATATTAAATTCCAGTGAAGGATTGACATTTCTCTTCATATATAGTTAAGCTGCGAATAAGCCCTTCTTTAACTAGGCCACTTCAAATTTCATTCATTATGATTATTTTAGATATTGTGGAAGGCAAAATGGGAGCATCGAAGGAACACTCTTAACTCCAACAGAACTCAGCAAATTGAAATTTCAGCCTAAAACCGGACAAGTAACCCTAGCAACTTGAACTAATTTGCAAAAACTGTAGTCCATTTCAAAAGTTTAGGTGAAAAAATAGAGAAAGAAAACATAAAAGAAAAGAAAAATGATTCTTGCACAACCCAAGTGCCAGAATCCAACACATCCTGCACTAGTGTCCTTAACCTGTCAACATAATCATAATGAATGGTTCAATGGTGTTGTTTAACTTAAAACACAATCCAGTATGGTTCGACAGTTGGCATCTATTGGTCAAGAAATATGCATAAGCTGTTAGGAATAGATGCCAGGACCCAAGCAGTGAAGACACAACTTTTTCCTTGGTCAGTTCCAAATGCCAATTACCTCACTCAAATGAAGGTGTTTCTGTCAACAGAAGAATAACCAAGCAACATGTGACTTCTTGGTGAGGGCAAGGAAGCTAAAACACATTGGGTATGCATCTAAATGTGCATGATATAAACCCAATATGGTTACTGGTAATAGTAATCTGACTCTTCTTCACATGATTCTGAACACCAAAAAAATTTTAGTGCAGTGATCAAGAAAAATTACATGTTCAACGCCACTTCCAGTTTCAAAGAATGCAATGCTGAAACCTGCAATCACGGCAAGCAGTTTTCCGGCACAAGTTACATTGTTCAAAAATCAAGTTAACATCATGTCACACTTACAAAACTAACCGCAATGGTTTCCTCAAAATATAGGAGCAAAGGGAATCGGGTGCTGTGGTTCATTAGGACAATAACAGGCACTTATGTTTTCTTCTTCTGAATGCACAGGATTATGAACACAATAAAATGAAAAAAGAATAAAAATCTTCAAGACTCTAATATAGATTGTATTGAAAATGTAAAACTCTAAACAATCAAATGGATCATCTTTTCTCAAGGCAAATATTTGAAAGTTTGTTGCGCTCCTAGTTTGCTTTCTCAACGAAGCACAAGACGGTATGAAAACTTGAGGAATTTGTCTCACTGAAACTATAATATATTGATCAAACTGCGAAGCCATTCATATATGAGATTAGCATCAAGGTGGACAATATAATCCTATATGGCAGAAGCAATATAAAATTTTATAATAAAGAAAAGTTTCAACCCTAAGAATAAACACACCAATGCTGGTGGAAAATGATATGGATGTCTAGGAAAGTTTCTGGTAAAGAAAGAAGAAAGAGCTACAGAGTGTGGTAAAAGTTACATGTATAACTAGAACTGGCAAGCTGACATTCCTTATTTTGCCTGTATTCTGAAGATACGAACAGAGTTTTCTCAATACAAAATCGAGGAAGCCAAACATGCAGCAGAAGTGATCATCAGAAGTACCAATTGAAACTTACTTCGAAACTGTCAAACCAGCATTCAGGTAAGCTAATACGCTACAAAATAAAAAAAGTACAAGCCTTTTCAAACAACTTAATCCAAAAACCTTGTGGTTGATAACTTGATATGAATAATAAGCCTATTTGAAGCAACACTAGAACTATCACTAGAACACTCAGAAATAGACAGAAATGTAGACCATGAATGATAGCAACAAACCCACCATACCCCAACCAAATAAGGTTCAAAAGAGCAAATCAAAATTAAAATTGGGGGTTTCTAACCAATTTCACCGTCAGGCCTACATGCTTAAAGAGAAACATAATAAAAAGAAAACCAGAGCAAAGCAAAGGATAGACAAATACAAACAAAATCTCCTACCATGCTTTCAACAAATCAAAATAGACCACACATGCGCACAATCAGGAAAGGGTATGTAACTAATATACAATCAGGCTAGGCAGAACAAGCAACAAATTTAACATAAAAAGTACTTCTGTGGTAAGACAGGCAAAACATATACAACCATTTCAATACTATGAAAAGCAAACCATCCCATTGAGAAAAAAACAAACACATTGTTGCAGGGAAAACATAGAAAAATAAAACAAGAACACACAAAAAAATCAATCCATGAGAGAAAGAATTGATAAAAACAAAACCACAAACACATTTCAATTCATCAAAAAAAAAAAAAAACAAGCATCACTCAAATTCCAAAATCATATACTACAAATATGCTCCACACAATAAGTTTATATCTTTAATAAGTAAGAAATACTAAACCAAAATAAGGATTGAAAACTGATACATCGAAAACAAACAAAACCCATCAGAACCCAGATTCTAAAACAACCATAAAGCAGTAGCACATAAACATAAACATATACAATGTTGGTATTGATAAATGTGTGATGAAGAGAAAACAGCATACCTTATGATGTTGAAAGAGAGGTAAGATTTGTTACTTACTTCCATAACAGACTTGGTGATGGGTCGTTTAATTGGTTTGGAAACTTTTGCCTTGCGCTTCCCTATTGTTGTAGAGAATGTGAACAAGATAAAAATGAGAAAAATAAAAGGTCTTCTTCAAGGGAAACCAAAACCTCCAAGTTAGACAAGCTAACAATTTAATTAGGTAAAAACATTATGAGTTATCCATTCCATAGACTTCAATAAGTACAAATAGATTCAACTGCAACAAACAACTAATAGCTTGAAAAATAGCAACAACTACTAAAAAACAGCTGACATATCTCCACCTAAATAAACTCTACTTCTCATATCATAACTCCACAATCTAGATCCCTATCTACTCCACGTTCAAATTGTCTAATAATCTGATACTAAGTAGGTAGACCCATAACATTCTCTCTCCCTAGAAAACACCTTTGTCCACAAGGGTTCCCGCACTATGTTCCTTTTCAATTTCACCATCTTTATCACTTTCTTTATCTGACCAACAACTTTCAATGAGAAATAATTTTTTTACACCTATGCACAGGGCCAAAATTTTCATTGCAATTAAAACACAACCCCTTATCTCTTCTCTCCTTCAATTCAGCAGGAGTTAACCTTTTAACTGCTAGAAAAGCCTTGGTCTTTGTTTGGCACTCCAATATTGTTTGGTACAAGCTCCTTCATCTCCATGATAGTTCCACGCTCACTTGATTGATTGCGGGAATCGTATAATCTTGCCTACCCAATTGCCGATGAGAGGATCATCCGCTTACAAGCTTGCACATCAGTGTTGATACTTTCCTTTAAGCCGCTCACAAAATATCCAACTTATTGGGATGGTGTCAGTTTACTTGCCCTAATCAACAACTTCTCAATCTGGGTTTGATATTCTCTCACTATACCAGTTTTTTGCAACTTAGTTGTATCACCAAAGAAGTCTTGAAATTGTGTTGGACCATACCTTAGGTGCAACCTTGCTTGACATATTCCCAAGTGATAATTGGACTCTCTGCCTTCATCAACTGAAACCATAACTGTGCTTCACCTTCTAAATTAAAATATGCTAAAAGCACCTTTTCTTCCTCTTGGGTTCTATGGAATTCAAAAAATTGCTCATCCTTGTAAACCCAGCCTGTTGGGTCCTCATCCCCTTAAAATGAGGAAAATCTAGCTTCACCATTTTTTGAAAGGTAAGAGTTACTTGAGGATTCACAAGATATCCTTCCGTGGCCATTAGTTTGACCTCCGCCAGTTCGGTTTTTTGATTGTTGGAACTCTGTCATTGATCACAACCCCCTTGTTAAAGAGTTGATCAAAGTGAGTATTCATGGCAGCAAACATCTTTTGCATTTCTTTCAGTATTTTCTCTTGTCATGCAGTTAGAAGATGCACTTCATTCTTCAAACGTGTCAATCGCTGATCGTCCATGCCTGATTGATACCAATTTGTTACGTGCTTCCATAATAGATCTGGTGATGGATCATTCAATTGGTTGATTAAGAGATACAGATTCACTGAATTTGAAAACTTTTGTCTGGTGCTTTCCTATTGTTACAGGAAATGTGCACAAGATCAAAGTGACACAAATAGAAGGTCTTCTTCAAGGGAGACCAAAACCTTCAAGTTAGACAAGCTAACAATTTAATCGGGTAAAACACATTCTGACTTATCCATTCTACCGACTTCAACATAAATAGCTTACATATCTCCACCTAAATAGACTCCACTCCTCGTACCATAATCTCACAATCTAGATCTATCTACTCCACGTTCAAAACAATATGAGTACATAAGATCTTAGCTCAATGAAGAGCTCTGCATCTGACCCAAATCAGTAGCATTACCATTAGAGTTACAGAAAAGTGAATCTCCCAAAAGGGTGCCTCCAAGAGATGGCCACAATCAAGTTGCCACCCTTGGTGAGCCCAGTGAAGACGAGCCTCCCATCCTCGTCTCAATAAACATCGTAGATTGGTGGGTTACGTGAGAAGAATGAGAATTTTGCAGCCACTCGGCGTTACATTGCCCACTAACACCAACCCACGAAGAACAGAGACCAATGGGGGAAATCAATGAGGTTTTAGCTTGATAACCTGGAAATTAGAACCCTAGCCGTTTTATATCTAAAATTTTAAATTTAAGACTCTCAAAGTATTTTAAAACTCTGTATATTTACAATCATAATAATATTCAAATTTTTTCATTTAAAATTTCAAACACAACGGTATATTGGGCTTCCTGTCATATTTTGAAACCTTTTCATTTGAAATTTCAAACATGCAACGGTAACATTGGCTTCCCGTCACGTATAAAACCTTTTGATTTGAAATTTCGAACATACAACGATGAAAACCCATCTCTCTCTCTCTCTCTCTCTCTCTCTCTCTCTATCATCTTCATTGTTGTCCTTGGTGTTCTTCTTCATTGCCGATCTGGGATATCAGAGCACACCTGAGTTGTGTTTGAACATGGTGCTGTCTCCAAGTTTCTGCAACTTTTGAGCTTTGTCGTTGAGAAGGTAAACTCTCGCTCCATTAGGCTTTGAAACTCTTTTCAATGGCTATGGGGTTCCAGTTTGGAAACTGTGTGAAAATGTGCTTATAATTCTATGCTTCTACTGCATTTTGTTGGGGAATTTAACTTGCATGGTTAGAAATTATTTGATAATTGTATTTGGTATGAATAATCTTGTGGCTTTGTTGGGGGTTGATAATCTAGGATCATGTGGATTACTCTTGAATTGACAACTAATTTTCCCAATTGTACTCTTTTTCTGAACCTGCTTTGCTTTTTTGATTTTGAAGCTCTTGATTCCATTATTGGGGTTTCTTCACTTTGATTCCAGTGTTCTATGAAATTTGGACTTCCGAATTGTTTTCAATTGAGGGTTAATTCTTGAATTTGAAATTGGCTCACCATAATACATCAATTAGATTTTCATTTCAAACCATTCTCTGTATCGGTCTTGGATGGAAGAAAGTCCAGAGAACTAGATCATATCATCATACACAGGTCAATTTGGAAAATTTCAATCACCAGATGTTAAGTTTGGTTGTGGGGGGAAGTATGACTTTATACAGTAGATTGAGTGGTGAACAGTGAGAAGGACTTACAAATGAGCCATAAACTATGTTACCTGGTGAATGTTAGGTTACATAACCATAGTCTCTCTCTCTCTCTCTCTCTCTCTCTCTCTCGTATAGTTGCATAAATGAATGACCTTTCATAGGACATCTCTGGAATTGGAGTGGCATGATAGTTTTGGGAAGATCAGGGTACTTACTTTTGGGAAAATTATTTTGAGTTGCCTCTTTCATGATTGTTTGCATTGTAGCAAAGAGAGGGCATGTGCTGCACTGCTGCTACAGAATTGCTGATGATTTTTATTCTCTAGATTTAGACAAGCTGTTCTGTTTTTATTGTGGTCAATTTTCCGGGTAGGATGTGATGATGCTAAATCATACCTGCAATGTAGCTCTGATTCTCTCCCTCTCTCACATATATGATGTCATTTTGTATTCATGGATCCGGTTTGGATTACTAATTTTCAGTTTTGATATGGGGGAAGAATATCTATACACTTGATTTCCATGGATGTATATTTTCTAACTTATATACATATATTTTTTATTTTAGTTATTTATGGTGCTTCTATGGATGGAAAAGTTGTTCATGAATCCAGAAAAGGAATTCCCCTAGTGGTAGTGTTGCCCCCACCGTGATTGAGGTAATGTGTCTGACTCACTCTCCCTGTCCCCTAGGGTTTTGGCCCTCCAAGGTACCAAAAAAAGTAGTCCATGAATCTAGTAGCTCTATATGTGTGGTTGATCAATATTCATTCCTATATGAGCTACTACGTAATTTTTGTTTCATTATTTGGTTGTATATATAATTTGTTTCTTTGGTATGCATTAAAAATCAGAATGTCTTTCCTTGACACCTTCATACACTCTGCTTATGTATATACAAAATTCGCAGGAAACAAATCTTGTGAATGGAGGGATTGTAAAGTAGTACCAAATCTACCAATCCCTAAATGATTGAAGGGATTGAAGAGTAAAACAAAATAACACATGGACACCCATGGATTTGACCTTGGCTATAGCTTAGCTTTAGGTGTAGCCCTTGTAGCAATAATGTAGAGATAAATTTGTGCCATCTGGATTCATTTCGTTTAACACACCCCCTCAAGTTGGAGCGTGAATATCATGAACGCCCAACTTGTTGCTCAAAGACTAAAGCTCTTCCGAGAAATGCAGACTAGGTTGACAATAATATGAAGTGTTGCTCAATTACATAGCATTAACGAAGATTCAGAAGGATACTAAGATCATGATAAATATGTAAGCCCAAGAAAGCTTACAAGTGGTCAATGCCACAATGTGATATGCGTCCTTCAGCAAGAACTAGGAAACAGAGGTTTGTTCACTATGAGAAAAGGTGAACTTAAGATAAGGCTCTATAGGAGGAAAAAAGGTCAAGCATCCTCAAGACCAAGAAAAAATTTGATCCCTGCTAAGAAACATTTGAGGGGATTTACAACCCCTACTGTGAAAACTTTTGAGAGGGCTTAGGACTCCTTGTGAAAATATTTGAGGGGGCTTAGAACCCCATTGTGAAAATATTTGTGCTGTGAACATACACCAACACAAACAAAAGATGCACCATGATGGCCTTAGATGGAGTCAAACCAACATCAAAGAAGACACCAGAAAATTGAGTGAGCCAGTTCTTCGAGGTTTGCTGGAGATTATAGATGAAATTTTAACGTGAGATACCACGTTCGACTCTGTTTGGAATAACTCGATGGAAGAGCATTAATAATCCAAGAAAAAAAACCATGCTATTGCAACGAAACCACAGTTGGTAATGTGGAGAAAGATGGGAAAAGAGAGGTGTATAGGCATGGCTTGGTTTTCATGTGCCCTTCAAGAATTGAGAAACAAAAGTCACACTGGATTGTCGGAGTGATAAAGAAAGAAACACAGTCCTGCTTCCATAATCAATTTGCAGCAGCAATAGAAGATGAAGATGGTCATGATGTTAGCCATGAAGCCAACAGAAGGCTAACAAAAAAAAAAATGCACGAAATGCAACAAAAAACAGAACTGTGCTTAAAGAAACACAGTCTATTAATGTTTATCTAGCAACAAGTACAAGAATTGGAAAAAGCAGATTTAAACATTGTTGAAGGTAAGGAAAAAATTGCAGGAAATGCAAAGAAAATAGAACTGTGCTTAAAGAGACACAGTGTGTGAGGATCTAGCAACAACTACAAGAAGTGGAAAAAGCACGATTTAAACGTCGTTGAAGGTAGAAGGAAAGAAAGCCAAGCAGGTGGCAAACTGCCACCGGCGTGAAAAAATGAGTTAGAATGCCTTTCCTTGATATTTTTATCACACTCAGCATATGTATACAAAAGTTTCAGGAAACAATCCTGTGAATGGATGGATTGAAAAGTAGTACCAAATGCTGATAATCCCTTGATTGAAGGGATTGAGGAGTAAAACAAAACAACACATGACCACCCATGCTTTCAACCTTGGCGCTATAGCTTAGGTGTAGCCCTTGTAGCAATAGTGTATATATATATATAAATGTGTAGCCTGGATTCATTTCTAACAGTAAGTTAATGAAGATTGAATGGATTTTGAAATGACCATTTGGAATCTGAATTGTGCAGCTGATGGTAGAAGTTTCATCTCAGGTAATGGACTTGCCTTTTGATTTTGGTCTTTTTCTTGACTTTAAGCTTATTGATATATGGAGAATTTTTAATGAAACCTCCCATTATATAGAGGGAAAGCATTACTAGTAATATGTTTAGATCTAAATTATTTTGGATTCCTAGTGTGATGAGCACTTGCAAGGCTCTGAATTTGAATATGTTCATCACTTACCAAACTTTTGCTTTTCTTTCTTGCATTCTACCCCAGAAATAATTCTTTTTTCCTTGCATGGGACACCTCTGGAATTGGAGTGGGATAAACTGTTTTTGTTTCTTTTGTGTATCATGTGCTGATGCTGAATTATTATATGCAATGCACCCATTATTTCTTTCTGGGACTGCCAACTCTCTTTCTCTCGTCCTTAAATTTCTTGTTACATTTAAGAGTTCAGATTTCGTCTGTTTTCAGCATCAAGCAAGGTCGGCCAGTGTTCCTCTCTCTCTCTCTCTCTCTCTCTCTCTCTCTCATTTTTTCTTCATGGAGTGTGCATGGATCAGGGCACTAACTTTCTGTAACAGAAAGAAATGACTATTCTGAGTTGCACCTTTCATGATTGATTGCATTATACAACAAAGAAATGGTATGTGCTGCTACCGCTGCTGATTTGTTTATAATCTTCATTTGCTAAATTTAGAAACGTTGTGCTGTTTTTGTTTTGGTATGACCTGCTGGTGCTGAGTCATTATTTGCCACGTACCCCTTATTTATTTCTGGGACTGCCATCTCTCTCCTTTATATTTTTTGTTTTATTTATTATCCAGGACACATTTGAGTGGCTCAGATTTCCTCTATTCACAACATCAATGGCTGAAAGGTTAATGTTCCATGCTCTCTCACTCACGCACTTTCATATATTATCATTTGTTTTATTCATGGATTATGCATCAATTACTATTCACTTGACTGTCATGGATGGATATTTTCTCTGGATGGATGGGTGTTCATGAATTTGTTAGTTCTACATGTGTGGTTGAATGCTCATGGCCAGCTCGTATCCCCCTAAGTTTCAATCGATTAGACATGGTTGACAATTTATTTATTTCCATGTAAGCTGTTGTTATGTAATTTGTATTTATCATTATTGGGTTGTATATATAATTGGCCGGGTCGGGGCTTTTGTTCTATTTCGTTTCATTGTATTCCAACCATGTCTATCGATTGAAACTTGTCATTGATGCATGGCTACATGATTAAATCCTCTAGAGGCACAGAAGACAAGAGTGTGCAATGTGAGTGCATAGGCTTCTGTTAGGCCTCTCTGGATTAGAGGGTGGCAGACCTTGGCTTGGGAACTAGCAGGAGATGGTTAGAGCTTGTATTTGGAGGTCATGTAGCCCTTCTATCGTGACATGGGATATGAGATGGGCATTTTTCATTTGTTTTTTGTTATGTTCGTTTCTTGCATTATTTCTTTGGTAGATGAGGTCCTCTAGCATCAATCACGACTGCACTTCCTAATGCCAAACACTTTTGTTGGGTCCCCAATATCCGCTGGTGAGTGCTAGCTGAGGTGTTTAGCATCAACCTATGGCTGCTGCTAACTTTTCTTAATGTAGATTAGATGGCAATGAACCCAAGACAACCTCCAACACCCATATATATTGGACCTGCGCTCATCTAGTTTGCATTGCCAATACTTTTTTTTCCTTTGGAGATTTGATTAGTGAGATTTTGGTCCTTTGTTTGTGTATTCAAATACTCTAAGAACTCTACCACCCTAAAAGCTGGATGTGGTAACAATCCTAAAGCCTCATCAAAATTTCAAGATATAACCAAAATTTCAATCCTATAAGCTGCTTCTGAAAGCTGCTTTTCCAAAATCTCTTATCCTAACAACCTTACTATATACTTTCAATTTAGACTAGTTTGGTTTCTTATCTTCCTAAGGCAACCAACTGTGACCTGCTACTCTGTTTTTAAGATACCATCCCACGTAGAAACAGTCCCATGGGGCATGGGAACCCCTCTTGTTAATGCACCCTAACCGTTAGAATTGGAGAATATTTTTAATTTTTATTTTTATTTTGATCTGAAATTGCTTACGATAGACATGTATCAAAGTTACCCTTACTCTCATCACCCTTTCCCAAAATCTCAAATCCTAACCACCCAAACATGAAATCTTACCCAATAATAACAATAATTAACCTCCCTAAGAAACCTTTACTGGTTTAATATATCAACAAAATCTTAGATTTTTAAACCCTTTCATCAACTCTCTACCTCAGAAATCATGAACACTAAACACTCAAATCCTAGTAGAACAATGATTGACCTCATCAGTAGGAGGCTTTCTTTTAATTGATCTGTAAATTTCTCTATCTCATTTGTTTAATTGAACATAAATCAAACTTGAAATCTTATCATGAACGCTAAATATCCAAATCATAACAAAGCAAATAATACTGACCACATTCGTAGGAGACAATCCCTGGATTGATATGTTAATTTCTCCTCTGTTTAAATAAATGAATATAGACCACAATTGAAATCCTCTTCCAACCCTCTTTTCACTCTCCATCAAGAAAATCCTCTCTTTCAACCCTCTGTTTAAATTAAACATCATGAACACAGACAGCCAAAATCAAGAAAATTATATCTTAGATACAAATACCGAAATCCCGAACAGTAACTCTTCCAAATTTCAAGATGGCTCATTCTATCATTTTATTGTTGTATGTTTATATTCATATTAAAATTCTTATAAGTGACCATTCACATAAATGGTCAGTTTTTTTTAATTTGATGAGATTAGCTATTTTTCTATTATGTTTTTGTTTTTTTTTTTAAACTGTGTTGCAATAAATTTATCTCTCATTTATTATTATGTGAGATATTGTTCAAGTACTTTTAAAGTTCTTTGCTTTTACAATTTAGATCAAATTGGTTTTAACCTTATTCCTATCTTTAGTTCATTCCCAAGCAATTAGAATGAGGAAACCACCTACCAGCTGCTAATTTGGCTCTTAGATTCTTCCCATGTAGCAATCCCCTCGAGCATGAAATATAACCAAAGTCTCTTTCCCAAAGCCTCTAATCCTAACCACCCAAACATGAAATATTACCCAACCAAAGTTATTATAATAACATAAACCACAACCTAAAATCCCAAAGCCTCATCCTTAAGAAACCTTCTTTGGATTGATCTATTGATTTCTCCATTGTCTACAATAACATAAACCACAACCTAAAATCCTAGATTTTTCAACCCTTTCAATAACTAACCTCATTCGTAGGAGACCCTTGGATTGATCTGTTAATTTTTCTTTTATGAAATATACTGGCTTCTATGTTTATATTATTATTATTATTATTAATTCTCTCGACAAGTGAGGTAACAATCCGAAGATATTACCAAAGTTTCACAGCTGTTTTTCCAAGATTTCTTATCCTAACAACCCTAACACAAAATCTTACCCATACAATCATAACAAAGCAACAACTTACCTCTCCCTAGGAAACTTTATCTGGATCAAATTCTTAATTTCTCTTTTGTTCATATGAACATGACCCACATGTAGAATATTGAATATTGCCCTTTCTTTTAACTCTCCTACTAAAAAATCATGAATACTAAAATATTCTTTGGGCTTTTTCTGATCCGCTTGACTTCATTTCTCTAGCAAAATCGAAGATTTTTTTCCCCTTGATATAAATAGACACTTGCCGAGGTATTTGTAATAATTACTGTCAAGCCATTGTTGATATGCATGGTTTAAGCATTTATAATGAAATTTCTTAGTGAAATTTTATGAAGAAATTTGTAATGATCATCATAATACTTTTTGGGACAGGAAGCCACATATTGTCTCCCTCCTTTACGAAACTGATTTTACAGATTGGCAAACCTCGACAAGGGCTCGTCATTGTCAAATTAGTCAAGAATATCTTGAACTCTGCAAAAAGGAATGACTTCTTTACTTGAGAAAAAACTTATTAGAAAATCCTATTCTCCTTAGAGTTGCACAAGATTTTATGTTTATAAAAATGCTGAAATTGAAATGGATATTCCACGTTTAGTTATCAATTATAAACCCCTTAATAATGTTTTAAAATGGATTAGGTATCCTATACCTAATAAAAAAGATTTACTTAATCGTCTTCATAAGATTCTTATTTTTTCTGAATTTGATTTAAAGTCTGGATATTGGCAAATTCAAGTTGCTGAATCTGACAGATACAAAACAACTTTTACTGTTCCTATTGGGTATTATGAATGGAATGTCATACATTTTGGTTTGAAAAATGCTTATTCTGAATTTCAGAATATTACGAATGATATTTTCATTCCATACACTGACTTTATTTTAGTGTATATTGATGATATTCTTGTCTTTCTCAAACTGTTGAGCAACATTTTCGTCATTTGAAAATTTTTTGCAAAATTATATTACACAGTGGATTAGTCATATCTGCTTCCAAAATAAAATGTTTATCACTAGAAGATGAAATGAACTGGACACCACATCAGATGTGTATTAACAAGTGGGTTATACTTGTTGTAAAATCTTCTACCATATATAAGGTAGGTACTTTTGAATTAATAGGCTTAAAAACTGCTAAAACTGTAGAACGGACTATCCAATTATTGGACAATCGATATTATACGATAGCAAAGTAACTATAATTTTATACACATTGGCCTTATATAGGTTGCATTTAAACCCCTTACCTTAAGTGTTTACTAACTAGTTTCTTAGTAGTCCTACAAGATGTTAGATGTCTCGATTGGAAATCTTTCCTAATGAGAATCATGCAATCTAGTGTTGCCCATGGACCTATATATCTTAATCTCCAATTATCTCTAACAGATACAATCTGCTAGATGCTGCTAGTTTAAATACTAAAACTACATGGTTATAATTTTAAACTAGGATCTGAGCCACTGTCTATCAGTTATCGAATTTATTTCAAAGTTCTTCATACACTCACACCTAATTGTAAGTTATTCAGTGTTACAGGTAATACTGTTGTGGTCAAATCTAACCTTCTTAGCTCTAATATAGCTATTAATCGTCAGATTACTTGGGATAAAATTCAATTCTCAGAGACGTGGCAACTTCAAAAAGTTGTTCTACCTGCTCCCCTAATTCAAGAAAAGTTAGATCAAATCATCCAAACTTCTGAAGGAGATATCGAGATAAGATTTAACTTATCCCTTCTCAAGAATCTAGATTAGGATCTCTGTTACGATCTTCTTCTACCAAATCTATGATTCCTCCTTATAAGTTTTCTCTTCCAAGAATATCTACATTTTCTATCTTTAAACTTCTTGATGATATTGAGTCCGTCAGAATATCTGACCAATAGATTCCTCATGGAATCCTTAAGTCATCGTCAGTAGAAACTGGTTCTGAAATAGATTTTCGTCTTTAATGGATTTAAATTTAGGAAGTGAAACAAGAGCAATCCTTAATAAGGAATTGTTCAAACCTTATTATAAACCTTTCTGTGACTGATATTTTTCTAGTTTTAGTTCTACTAAATTAGAAAATTAAAAAAATCAATATTTTGATTATTTGAGAACTACTCAACAATTAGAAAATTTTGTTTCATAGTTTCTCCACTATTTTGAAAGGAAAAGAGAAGGGAAAAGGGAGAGAAATTTTTAAATCAATCTATCTCTTTTTTTCTCTCTTCTTTCCTTTTAATTTTTTTGCAAAACCAAATAGGAAAATCATAGCAAACAATAATTTTTTCTTCCCTCTCCTAAGTTCAATACAGGCTGTAAGGCGTGCAATGAGAGTTTTAGGCATTGGGGTGGTCTAAGAATTGGGAGACATGTATTTGTAGGAGTGATATGAAAATTTTGATGGTTGAATGGTTGGCCTATAAAAAAGCTTATGATGAATTTAATTGTTAGGATCTCAAAATAGATGAAATAACCAAGATTTCCTAATAGAACTTCTACAAAGCATATTTGGATGGTCACTTGTAATAATTAATATTAATATAAATATACAACATATATTCAATAACGACAGAATGATAGAGTGAGCCATCTTGAAATTCTGACAAGGATTACCATTCAAGATTTGGTATTTATATTTAAGAAATGAACCTTTTGATTTTGGGTGTTAGTGGTCATGATTTTTGAGGTGGAGAGTGAAGAAAGAATTGAGAGATGGTTTCTTGCAGATGTGGTCAGTTTTTTCTTTGTTATGATTTGGATGTTTAGTGTTCATGATTTCTGAGATGGAGAGTTGCAGCAAGAGTTGAAAAATCCAAGACTTCAAGTTCGGTTTATGTTCAATTAGACAAATGAGAGAGAAATTATCAGAGCAATCCAAAGGACGTATCCTATTGTTGAGGTCAATCATTGCTCTATTAAAGATTTGAGTGTTTAGTGTTCACGATTTATGAGATGGAGAGTTAATGAAAGGTTCGAAAAATCTAGAATTTTAGGTACAGTTATGTTCCTTCAAATAAAGGAAAAATTAATAGATCAAACTAGTGAAGGTTTCCTAGGAAGGTTAATTATTGCTTTTGTTGGGTAAGATTGGGTTACGATTTGAGATTTTGGGGACGTGGTAAGGAGAGCAAGAGTATCCATCGTAAGGAATTCGAGATCAAAATCAGAATGGAAAAATATTTCTCTAATTTTAGTAGTTAGATGCATAAACAAGACGGGTTCTCATGCCCCGTGAATTGTTTCTACATGGGAACCAATCTTAAAAGCAGATTAGCAAGTCACAATTGGTTGCCTCATTCTTTAGGAATGATCTAAAGATAAGGTTGAAACCAAACTGGTTCAAATTGAAAGAATATATATTATAATAGGTGTCAAAGTTTTATCCTTAGGCTGTGTTTCTAATTTAGATTTATTAAGAAAAAAGTAAAGAAAAAAAAAATATAAGAAAAAAGAGAGCAAAATAAAAGAGAATTTTTGTTTTCTTTTTTCACCCAAACACGAAATCTAACTCTATTAACCTCATCTCTAGAAAACCTTCTTTGGATTGATCTATTAATTTCTCCATCGCTTACATTACCATAAACCATACATAATAAACGTCCTAGATCTTTTAATATTTTGTCAAGTTTTCGTCTAAAAACTCATGAAGACTAAATACCCAAATCCTAACAACCCAATAATTTACGTATCCCTGGGAAACATTCTTTATATGGATTTGTTGATTGCTCCTTTGTTTAAATGGACATAAACCATATCCAAGACCCAGGTCATTCAACCTTTTCTTCAACTCTCCATCTAAAAAATATGAACACTAAACACGCAAATCAACCTCATTCGGAGAGACCTTTGAATTGATATGTTAATTTCTTTTTTATTAAGTAATTGTTGTTATATTTGTATTAATATTAATTCTCGACAAGTGACCATTGACAAAAATGGTTTTTTTTAACCTTCTCTCCATATCTAGGGAATTGTGTAGACAGAAATTCGTGTGGAATATTTGATTATGTCTTCTATTTTTGAATTCTTATAGTCCTCTCCTTTTTGCAAGACACCCTAATAGCCCAACCTTGCAAACATAGAATTCTTCATGTAATAACTCATATTAGTTATTCTTTTAAGTTTATTGGCACGTTATGCTCATTATTTAAGTCATTAATTTATATATAGATATGTATATAGGTGGAAGAAGAGTTAGTAGGTTAATGATTAGAGAGTTGTGGGATTATGGCCACAAGAACATATCATCTATGTAGAAGAGAAAAGAGGAGGAAAATAAGAGAGAAAAGGAGGAGGAAATAAAATAAAACAGAATAGGGCAAATATGGGTTGGTTGGCCACCTATGGCAGCTTGAACAAGGGGTGTTTTGTCCATGAGTGGGTGAGTTGTCTAGAAAATAATTAGTGTATTAATTATCTTTAAAATTTTAGAGAGAGAGAGAGACAGACTGCAAAAAGAGAAAAAGCTTGCTTCCGACGTTGAGATTTTTCGGCAATTCAAGATAGGGTGATGGAGCATCTTTTGTACCCTATATTATGTATCTATATTTTTTATTATATTGTTCTCTACACAGATTTATATTTGTACTTGTTGAAAAAATATTATATAATGTTTCTCATATAAATTGTAGTTATAATAAAATGAAATTAAACATAATGAATAATGTATACGTAATAATGTGACATGGCATACCAAATAATTCATAGGCGATAATGCAATATAACATGCTATGAAAGGTACATCAAGTCGAGTGTTGCACACTCTCTCATTAAAATAGATTCGCCCCCCATACGCATGCCCATGGGATTAACGAGTATTTATCTCAAGAATAAAATGATCACGACACCAAATAAGTAGCATTATAATATTCAGGTCCAGCAATTGCAAATGTCAGATTCTACTCTCTCTATCTATAATACGAATGCAATATGTATAAAGGAAAACATACGAAAGTTTCTGTCTAATTCAACACATAATTACAATAGTAAATTTCAAACAGAAACCTACACCGTTTCTGATAAAATCAATATGATATGATAATGAAAAGCCAGTATGTCCTACATTGGAAATATACTGATATTCTGTAAAATTTCAACTCAGAAATTCAATACAGAAATACAAAATAAAGTAGTTAAATTTTTACTGAAATCCACCACACAACATATACAAAAATTAATTTGAAAATAAAACCTAGAGAGAAATTCTGTACGAATTTCTAAGTTTGAAATGAAGATCAGAAAGACTGATTGAACAGTTAGAATTCGCCTGGAACAATCGCCAGAATCTGGGCAGCACTTCACCGGAGATCCGAACGAATGGCATTGGAATCCGGGCAGAATGTCGTCGAGTCGGTTGCGGTAGGACTTCACCAGAGAGAGAGAGAGAGAGAGAGATGAGAGAGAGAGAGAGAGAGAGAGAGTAGAAAGAAGAAAAGAGGAAAGAGAAGAGGAGAGGAGAGAACAGAAAAGAGAAGGAGGACATGAACAAAACTATGTAAAAACGATTTTATTTCGGAGGGGGAAACTCGCCCTTACGAAGGGTTGTAACCGTTGGAATTAAATTTGAACTTGTACCGGTTCGGTTTTCGTCCGGTTCACACACATTTGGTTCAGACCACGTCCAAAAATTAATTATTAAATCGGCCCAAGCCTTTTTAATATTATTTTAATCGCACCCGAACTGAGCCGAGCTGGCCAGACGGACAGTGGCGGCGGCGCACGCGTATGTGAAGTATTAGGTCAATCCATGGGTTACATAGATTCTCTCACTTCCATAACGTGGGGTGCCCTTTAGGGCCCAAACCCATCTTTAAACCTAGGCTTTATATACCTATTAATTTTTCAATAGAAAATCAATGGATTTAAGCAATAACCATACTCATGGTACTTACTTTAGAGACCATTATCTCATTCAAACCTCCATAGATTTAAACAAGTAGATGCTTATTCTTTATCTCCTCATGGAGGAAAATACAAAGCACCTTGGACCCATGAATGAGATTGACTGTCAAAAAATAATGCACAAAGAAATGCAGATGCACAAATGTCAAGAAAGGTGCCTTTTGGCTTTGAACTTTTCTTAGTGAAATACTATCAGGTTTATTGGCTGACCAATGAACATGATGTCTTGAATTGTTCTGCCGTTTGTATAAACCGAGACAACAATACTCACACGGTTTTTTCCCTATCCAAGTTTGATTTTTCAGTTGTGTTCGTTTTGGCCCTGAACGATCCTTGTATTCATGAGTGCTTTTAGAGAATTGAAACCTTTGCAGTTCTCACAGAAGCTGCCTCTTTTCACTCATATAGGTAATTTTTTAAAGAGTGAGCAGATATATATACTCCACTTGGTATCTAAGTAATAAGAATCATTAAAAGCATAGGCTTATCAATATGAGTAGCCTGCCCTACTCGTTCTATATTAAAGTTGTAGCTTATTCTAATAATATTTTAGGTAATCAATATTTCACCATAGAATTAGACAGTGGAACAGAGTTTCCCATTAATTATTAAGTCGTCCTTAATTAGGTTGTTCCGTTGAACCTAGATCTTGGGATCTCCAGTCAATTAGATTGGGTTGCCATTAAGATAATAGGCTTTAATGCTTAATCCTCTTGATGAATGAATTTCGATATCTTACCAAGCCTAATAGTAAGATGATCTCTCAATATCCTTTGATTAAATTATTAATCATTGAATATTACATTCCTGCCAGTAATGACCTTTAACAGGTATGTTTGTCGTGTTTTGTCATTATCAAGAATTTTCTGTGTCTTAAGACATTTAAGAAGTCACTTGATACTTCGTTCATAGCTGTTAATTCCTTTGTAGAATCTGGCTGTGTACTTCCATTGCGAGAATTTTCTTAGAAATTAAAGCACTTCTTATAAGACTTATCCATTTATGGATTTAGCGTCTTCTGATCCATAAATTTAGTTTTCACATTATACCCTCTCTGGTATTTCTGGATGTATATGTGATCAATGCTCAGCACAAGGCCATCATCGTCTAGTGGATTAACTTTGGGTTTGAATAAAATACTTTATTCCCGCCAAGTTATGTTTACCCTTATCACTTACGTGAACTCATATTACAAAGTCACAACTACCGAGACTCGATCTTGTCACATATCTATTAAGTATTTGACAATAGACTCTACTCGTTAAACCATTTGGATAACCTTGTTCTCGGATCCATCAAGCAGATTGTCTGTTATCCATTTAGTTTTACTTGTATGTAAACTATTATTGTGGTTCAGATATAACGAAACTCTATACATCTCTTTACTTTACTAAAGTTATAAAGACTGTACTTAGTTCCTTTTCTCTTGAGGTTTCACCTCTGACTTTAAAAGTTAGAAGCATTCGGATCCGTCACTCTTTCCTTTATTTATCTAGAACTATTCTTCCTTCCAACCATAGACTTAGAGTCTTAGATTTCTTGCTAATTCATTATAGTCTTCAAGACTCTTAGAGTGAAAAACAAATGCACAAGGAAGTCTATTCCTAAAGAATGTCCCACTTCTAGAATTAGGAAATACTCTCTCGAATGATTCTAGAGTATTAGACGGATTATCATCTACCACGACATTCACATACACAACCGTGTTCAAGCAGACCGAGGAATAAACCCTCACACGATTTTATAACTTAGATTACGGATAACTTGAGCTATAATTATGTCCATGTTAACACAGTGTTATGTGGGGTGTCTTAATGAGAACGTGTGTTTGAGAAAACAAAGCTTTTCCCCACATTTCCTGGATTATCTAGAATTTAACAAAGTAGTACACATCAACTCAATGAAGAGTTGGATTTTATTTTTCCAGCAATCAAGTTAGTGAATTAACTAGGTGTTTATAGACAGGCGAATCTGGACGTTAAGCTACTGAAGCTACATCATCACCATGTCCAATACCTTTTACTTGTTTACTACATTTGTTCTCACATTCATTTGAACATTATAACATGTGCGTTGATTACTTTAAGTATACTATTCCGGTAGCACCACTAGGAATGTGCATAACTGTAAGTATACTCTTCGATGGTACCTTCTTAATTTCCTTGTATTTCAAGGAACACTATGAAATACAATCAACACATGACAATTAATATAAAAGTTAGATATGTCATTACCATCACAAACATAGATATACATAGATACGTATATGGTCACTAAAAGTGTTTCAAGGTTAGCAACTAAACAAGTTATCATACTAACCAAATTAACTATACAAAAACATAACAAGAAATTAGTAAGGACTAGATGATCCTTCAGACGAGGAACTCTTAATCACTACCAACACAAGGTCAAGCGTCCCCTTCCGCGCGCGCTCGAGGGTGTTTGGCCGATAAGAAGAGTTCACATCGTGAGAACCCTTGGGTTGTGCTAGAAGCCTCAACCTTTGAAAGTAAGTGAGACACAGAACGCTCTTGTGAGTGGTGCATCGAATCTTTCCGTAGTAGTTTCGATAGCGCCTCGATCCTACCTCATTCGGTCCAATTACCTACCTTGACAGAATAGGCCACTGGCCTAGGAAGAACAACGTCCTTTGGGCCATGAAAATGATACATCATATGTAACACAGGAGGACCCGCTAGTTGTGCAAGATTCTCTAAATTATCCTCACCAAACCAGTTCTGATCCATCTCTTCCCAAATGTCCATCATGTGAATTGCAAACACATAATAATATTCTTATGATTAGAAATCATAGAATAAAAGAAATTAAAGACTCTAGCAATTAAAGTTTGCTAATACACAAAGTATCATATGCTCATATTCTTAAGGTTAGAAACCCTATAATAGCACTATTTTAATTTCTCAAATAAAATTAAAAACTCTAGCAATAAAAATTGCTCAACCACAAAGTCATGCTTTCACCAAAAACATATAAGCATGGCAAAACAAACAACATGTAGCATTTATGATACATAAAGATGTACTAATACAACTTATTATGCTAAAGATGCAACGAAAATACAACTTTAACAAAGTAATAACCACTGTGCAAGTTAAGTTTATCACAACATTAGGGTTCATGTCAATTGCTATGTAATACGAAACTCAAGTTTCTAGATTTGTAATAGATTTATTTCAGACATGAACAATCTCTTTCTAAGCGGCAAATAAAATAAATTTAGTGCCATAGAAACATGAAAACTTTACGTTACCGTCAAATCTGAATTCACACATGACTATTAACATCATATACTCAACAACACACAATCAAATGCAACTTCACAGTATTACTACATATGGAAAACACATACAAATAGAAACATAATCTGTCTTTATACTGTTGAAAAAATATTGTATAATGTTTCTCATAAAAACTGTAGTTATAATAAAGTGAAATTAAACATAATGAATAATGTGTATGTAATAATGTGACATGACATACTAAACAATTCATAGGCGATAATGCAATAAAATATACAATGAAAGGTAGATCAAGTCGACTGTTGCACACTCTCTCATTAAGATAGATTCGCCCCTCACACAGGTGCTCATAGGATTAACGAATATCTATCTCCAAGATAGAATGATCGTGACATTGAATAAGTAACACTACAATATTCATGTCCAACAAATGCAAAAGTCAGATTCTACTCTCTCCCTGTACAATATGAATGCAATATGTATGAAGAAAAACATAAGAAATTTTTGTCTAATTCAATACAGAATTATGACAGTAAATTTCATACAAAAACTTACACCGTTTCTAACAAAATCAATATAGTATGATAATGAAAAGACAATATTTCCTACGTAGAAAATATACTGTAATTCTGTAGAATTTCAATGTAGAAATTCAATACAAAAACACAAAACAAAATGATTAATTTCCACTGAAATTCACCACACAACATATACAGAAATTAATTTGAAAACGAAACCTAAATAGAAATTCTATATAAATTTCTAAATCTGAAACGAAGATCAGAAAGACTGATTGAATAGTCAGAATCCACTTGGAACAGTTGCTAGAATCTGGACAACACTTCGCCGGAGAGAAAGAGAGATGAAAAAAACTATGTAAAAAACTATTTTATTTTGGAGGGTGAATTTTTCTATATTTAAAAAGATTCGTACCCCTTCGAAACGGTGTCAGCCAAACGCGCCCTTAGGCCCTTGGTCACGACCATTGGAATTAAATTTGAACTCTTGCTTTGTTCACATACATCTGGTTTAAACCGCGTTAAAAAATTAATTATTAAATCGGTCTAAGCCTTTTTAATATTATTTTAATCGCAGTTAAACCGAGCTGAACCGACCGGACGGACGGCGTCGGTGGCGCATGCGTGTGTGGAGTATTCGGTCAACCCATGAGTTCCATAGGTCCTCCCCCTTCCACAAAAGTGGGGTTCCTCTTGGGACCTAAACCCATCTCTAAACCTAGGCTTTATATACCTATCAATTTTTCAATAGAAAATCAATGTGGGAGAAGCCTTTAATTCTACCCAATAACCATATTCATGGTACTTACTTTGGAGACCATTATCTCCTTCAAACTTTCATGAATTTGAGTAAGTAGATGCTTGGTCTTTATTTTCTCGTAGAGGAGAACACAAAGCACCTTAGACCTACTAAAAAGGACATGTGAATCCCACCTTAACAATGACTCAAAATTAGTGTGTCACACTAAATATTCCAACGATACTTGTGATTAGCTATGAATGTGTGAGATTATTCTTTGGCGTAGTATGTATATTGTGTTGGTTGGATTGCTATATATTGTGGACTAAAGGAGGCCATGCTTGGCCGTGGGGTTCAAGTACACGTGTGTGGGAGTTGGGTTTGTAACTATTGTGGCTAGAGAAAAAGGAACTAGAAGATTGAGTCAGTGGGGTTTTCTGATGGAGCTGGGTTTGAGCAATTTTTCTATAAGAGGAAAAATAATAATAACAGTAATAATAAAAATAAGAGAATGAGAAGGAATTGATGCATGCTTCTCTGTCGTGGGGTATATCTTATACTTATAAGTGTGGATGTGTACATATATGTGTGTATCTGTGTGCTTAATTGGTGTAGATTTCACAAGGCTTTGGGGTGCGATTTTGTAAACCTATAGGTGATTTTGGTGAAGAATTATTTTGGGTCTACTGTTATTGGTTTTAGAGAGAGAAAGTGAGGTGTGTTAGTGTGATGACCATGGATAAGTTGGGCTGTGTGAAGTGTCTATGGTAATGGTTCCTTTGGTTAAAAAGAGAGAATAAAGAGAAGAAATAAAAAGAAATATCTTTAGGCCATTGGGCCATGGGAGAAAATAAGGCCAGTTCTGGCCATGGACTGGGATAAGAAGAAAAGAAAAGGAAAGGGAAAAAAAATTAATAAAAAAGGAAAACAGCAAAGGAAGAAGAACCCAACAAGCATGCTTAAGAATGATAAAAGCATCCAAAACATTTGTTTAGAGAGAAACGTTTTGGGTTTGCTGAAGGTTGAAGAAAACATAAGCTTGGATTAGGTGTAGTCAAATGTATGGTGCTACTGTGCATCCTAGTGACCTTGAGCAATCGGGTGGAGTTTTAATTATTAGACAGTTTTATCCTAAGCTTTTTGGTGTGTAGATTTTGAATTTAAAGTTGGTTTTAGTTAATTTGAATATATGTTGATGTTAGGTTTTAATTTTTTTAATTCAGGTAGCACTTGTTAGTTTCGCGTGCTATTTTCAGGTCCACATTCTTTGGACATCAGGTGAGTGATTTGCTTTGCTAGTATGAGATTTGCAAATTTAATCTCATGCATATGAGATTTGTAATAAATGATTTTAATTATCATAAGCATTTATTTTACTGAAAAATAATGCTTTATTTTGATATGAGTAAAGTTCTTAGCATTTGAGAATGAGCATGAGAAGAGAAATGCAATATTTAATTACTCGAGAAAAAAGATTATTTATTGAGAAGATTTTCAGATCTCATTCATATGAGATTTGTAATAAAGTGTTTTTACGAATTTTAAAAATTGAAAATTTTGTTGGATGACATTATTTATTTTTTTATCATTTTAAAATTATTTTTTTTTACCATATTTGAGACACTGTTCAATACTTTTAAACTGTTACTTTTACAATTTATATTAGATTGATTCTCATGTAGAAACAATCCCATCAACTAAAGAAAATATTTAATGCAACGGTGATACCAACCCGTCTTGTCTATGCATCCCAAATGCTAGAATAGGTAAAAATATTTCTCATTGCCACTTCCCCAAATTATCAAACCTTAACCATCCTAGTACGAAATCTTACCTAACCAAAACAATAACTAACCTCATCCTTAGAAACCTTCTCTAGATTGTCTATCAATTGCTCCTCAGTTTAAATGGATATTAAACGGATTTGGATTCTCTCTATTTTATGGCTTGGAATGAAGATCTATATTTCATAATCAATAGACTAGATGTAATCTTATTACATGTCTTACTAAAATTATATTATTTTGCATTAAAATTTATTTCCTTATGCATAACTATAAAATCATTTATATTTAAATAAATTTTAAGTCAACTCATCTAAACTCTTTATTTTTATATTAATTGACATGTTAATATCTCAATCAGTGGAATGGAGATCCCTATTCCAAATCATGAAATAGAGAGAATCCAAATTTACATTAATCATACCTAAAATCTTAGGTTATATTTGGTACAAGAGAATGGAATAGTCATTCCCATCCCCTTATTTGGTAAGACCAATAAATAATGCTAGAATAGAATGGAATAAAATTTGTGTATAATATGAAAATTCAATATTATGTCTATACAAAATATTAGTAATATATATTATTTAATTATTAAATACTATTAAGCATTTGTAATGGTGGTAGCAGCGGCGGTGGAGGTGGTAGTTGGTGGCAATGACGGCAATGGTGGTGAGGCAGCGACGGTGGCCAATGGGGGGTAGCGGTGTCGGTGGATGACCGATGATTGTGGCTAACAGTGGACGGTAGTGGTGGTTAGTGGTGGCGGTGATGGTGAGATGCGGTTTAATATTATTTTTTTAGATGTGGTTTGAACCATAATTGTGTGAACCGGGAATAATCGAATCGGTTCAAATTTAAATTTAATTCCAACGATTACGACCCTTCCTAAGGGTGCGTTTGGCTGGCACCATTTCGAAGGGGTGCGAATCTTTCTATATATAGAAAGATTCTCCCTTCGAAATTAAAAAAACAGTTTTGATATAATTTTGTGTGTGTGTGTGTGTGTCTCTCTCTCTCTCACTTCGACAAACTGCTGTGGTGACGACGACATTCTGCCCAGATTCCGATGACGTCCGTTCGCACCTCCGGCGAAGTGCTGTCCAAATTTCGGCGATTATTCTAAGCAGATTCTAACTATTCAGTCAGTTTTATTTTGTCACTTTCAGACTTAGAAATTTTGTACGAATTTCTATTCAAGTTTATCTATCCGGTTAATTATCTGTTTTACTAGTTCGTGTTTTCAGATGATTATCTTTATTTGCTGTGTGATGAAAGTGAAAATTCAATCACTTTGTTATGTATTTCTGTATTGAATTTTAGCGTTACAATTCTACAGAATTGCAGTAATTTGCTATGTAGAAAATACTGTCTTTTGTTATCATGTCATATTGATCACGGAGTAAGTTTCTGTATAAAATTTATTGTCATAATTCTGTGTTGAATTAGAAAGAAATTTCTTGTGTTTTTCGCTCATCCATATTGCATTCATATTGTACATGGAGAGAGTAGAATCTAACGTTTGCATTCGTTGAACCTGAATATTATAGCGCTACTCATTCAGAGTCGTGACCATTTTATTTTGGAGATAAACACTAGTTAATCCCACAAGCACTTGTGTGCGGGGCGAATCTATCTTAATGTGAGTGTGCAATACTCAACTTGATCTACCTTTCATTGCATATTTGATTGCATTATCGCCTATGAATTATTTAGTATGCTATGTCACATTATTACATACATATTATTTATTATTTTTAATTTTACTTTATTATTGCTACAGTTTATATGAAGACATTATACAATATTTTTCTAACAAATATATCATTAGATCTTTCATACCTTTCTATACGAGATTTGATTCGTGTAAATGAACGTAAACCACACCTAAACTCCTCGATCTTTTAGCTGCAAATATGAACAATAATAAACACCCAACAAAGTAATAGTTGACCTCATCCGTAGCAGACCTCTGGATTGATTTGTTAACTTTTTCTTAGGATAAATGAACATAAATCATACGCAAATTCTAAAAAATCATGAACGTTGACACCCAAAACCAAAGATTTTTATTTCTTAGATGTAAATAACACATTGCAAACTGTGGGGTAAAAACACACGGCTCAATCCATCTGGTTAGGCCTAATTAACATGACATTGAAGCTGGGCTGTTAGGCAACCCAAATCGAGCATTAAGGAGCGGTCCAGCCCAAGGTACTGACCTGGGCCCAAACTGCGAAAGGTGAGCCCAAACCACTAGCGGTCTCAGAGCATTAAATGAGGAGTTGACCAACATTAAATGCGCCAACAGCTCCCCACGCGACATCGACCTGCATGTCTGATCAGCTGGATTCTTTAGCGACGGTAAGACAAGCTCTACACGCGGTCAGTTGGCGGTATATGATGATGCCTACCCAGCAGGCCATGATGACCTGCTGGTAGGCCAGGAGCAAAACACTCCATCGATCACATTATAAATATCCAAGCCCTCAAGAGCCAGGTAGGGACAATAAACTCCAAGTGTACACTACTTTTATCTATTCAACACTTGGTTAAGCTTGCTAACTTAATCATCGAAATGTGATCTGCCCACCAAGGGTTGACCCACTAACTTCTCTTTCTTGCAGTGAGTTTGGACTTATCAACGTTGGCTTGAATGTTCGGCTCGACCTTCCTGAAAAATCCCACCTACAATTAGCGCCGTCTGTGGGAAGGCTTAGAATACCATGAGTTTGAACGATCGAAGGGGAAGAGGAGAGAACCACGATGAACGAAGTAACAGAGCCTCCTCTAGCAAAGATCAAACCAATTCGGCGCACTGTCAATCTACCCCAGTAGATCGGTACCGAGGTAGAATACTGAGGTTGAAAATACAAATCCCTACTGAAAGCCACTAGGAAGCACCAGACGGGTTGCGGAAGAACCCAGACTATGTCAGGGAGCGAAACTTCCACAGAAACCGCCACCGAGACCTTGCCCCCTCGCCCTCCAATGGATGGGTCCCAAGTGAAGATATGCTTCGTTCAGCCGAAAGAGAGATTTGGCGATGCCACGAAGAGATTGCCTACCTCACCTCCCAAGTTCGGATCATGAGAGAGGCAATATCCGGAAAAGACAGGCATGGGAATGAAAGGTCCCCGAACCACGAAAGAATTACTAGATGCAGGGACGTTCCAGCGCCGCAAGTAAGAGGATGCTACACCTACAGCACTAGGCCCTGTGACAACGGACGAGCAGATCGGCGAAAAGGGAGGAGCGAGACTCTGCCGAATGATGAAGGTGTGGAAGATGGTCGGCAGCGAAAGGACTGGGAAAAATGGTACAAAAAAAAGCTGGAGGACAAGAAGCAGCAAACTAAGGAGCGCACAGCCCATGACCTGGTCAAGAAGGCCTTGGACCAGATTGCATCCACACCATTCACAGAGGAGATTGAGTCCCACCCAATTCCTCGAAAGTTCACCCCACCAAAGTTCATTCTATACGACGGAAAGGCCGACCCGGTTCACCATGTTTGGCATTACAAGCAGCTGATGGTGATATGGTGCGGTGACCAAACATTGATGTGTCGAATCTTCCCCTCTAGTCTGGGGGACGTAGCCTTACGATGGTTCAACAAGTTGCTATCTAGATCCGTGTCAAACTGGAGGCAACTTGTTGAGCTAGTCACCGCTCGATTCATAGCTAATAGCTAACAGCCCAAGGAGGTAGATTTTTTACTAACCTTGTGGAAAGAAGAAGGGGAAGAATTGTGGGCATACGTACGATGCTACTAGGAGGCTTATAACGAAATTGACGAGTGCAACGAACAACTGGCTGTGACTTAATTCAAAATCGGCCTTCCTAGGAGCATTGTTTGCGGCAGTCCTTGATGAAGAAGCCGACCCTCACCACATAGAAATTAATGCTAAGAATCGAGCACTACGCAAGACTAGATAAAGATATGCTGAACCAACTTCAAGAAAGGTCGGCATCATCGCCGATAAGACAAACAAAAAGGAGACCAAGAAACCCAGGCAAGAAGACAACAACAGGGGAAGAATGGTGAATGATGAGGTCTACACAGTCTTCAAGGATCCCATCTATAAAATCTTACCCCAGATCTATGACAAACCATTTTTCAAGTGGCCCCTGAAGTTGAGAGGGGACCCAGTTTCTTGGGATCAAAAGAGGTTCTGTTCCTACCACTGCGAGAAGGGGCACAAGACGGAGCAATGTTGGCATATCAAGACCCGTTTGGAAGATTTGGTGAAGGCTGGCCATCTCGATCAATTTATTGATTGGGACAAGGCGAAAAATGAGGCCGAGCAACCGCGAGTGAAAGATGCACCCCAAAAGGAGATTGAAACAAGGTTGGTCTGAGTAATCAATGTGCTGCATGGTTCAATTGAATTAGGAACCGTCAACCCACATAGAAACCGGGTCGAAATACAAAAGGCTGCACACTTAAGGGAAGTAATGCAGATACAATCACCAAGGAAGAAAGTCAAGGTCAGCGATGGCCCTGCATCCATTACCTTCACTGACGAAGACCTCGTAGGGGTGCAGACACCTCATTATGATGCCTTGGTTGTAACACTGAGAATAGCAAACTGTGACATTAAAAGACTGCTCATTGACCAAGGAAGTTCGTCTGAAATTATATATTACAGCCTGTTCACAAAACTGGAGCTCAAGGAGTCCGACCTCCAGCCATCACTCAATCCGTTGGTCGGATTTAGCTCGGATCCAGTTTGGTCTATGGGGAAGGTGACAATTTCTGTGATTGTTAGAGGAATTACGTTGCAGACGGAATTCCTAGTAGTCAACGTGCCTTCCCCCTATAATGCTATCATAGGACGAACCTGGTTACACCTCATAAAAGTTATTCCCTCGTTCTACCATTAGCTAATCAGATTTTTGATCTCCGGTGGAGTGGGGGAAATAAGGGTAGACTAAGTGGCTGCCAAACAATACTTCTTGATGGCATGCATAACAAAGATAAATGCCAAAAAAGTACAAATGATGGAGCTGCACGAGGACACCCCTACTATCGACAATATGGGGCAGACGCCGAAGAACAAGGTTGTGGAGGACCTAAAACAGATACACATTGATCGGCAGGATGATAAGTACTTCGTCATTGACACCTCTTTGTCCAAAATGGAGGAGCACTCTCTGATTGAGTTGTTAACAAGTTTACCTTGAAGTGTTTGCCTGGACTCCTTATGATATGTCAGGAATCGATGCCGAGGTCGCTTACCACATGCTAAATGTTGATCCAAAAAGCCGACTTGTGGTCCAAAAGGGAAGAAGAGCGGCAACATAGCAAGTGGACGCCTTTCTTGAAAAAATCGAGAAACTTTTGGAAATAGGGGCAATTCGGAAAATCAACTACCCGAGCTAGCTTTCAAACACAGTGGTGGTCAAGAAGAAGGACGGCAAGTGGAGGGTCTGTGTGGACTTCACAGATCTAAACAAAGCATGCCCAAAGAACCCTTTCTCCCTCCCCAAAATCGACCAGCTTGTGGATGCAACAACTGGCTTTGGGAGGATGAGTTTCTTGGATGCTTACTGAGGGTATCACTAAATTCCCCTCCATCTTGACGCTCAAGAGAAGACGGCCTTCATCACTCTAAGGGGTATATTTTGCTACAAAGTAATGCCCTTTGGTCTGAAGAACGTCAGGGCTACGTACCAGCGGTTGGTCATCAAGATGTTCAAGAAGTAGATCGGTAACACCATGGAGGTCTACATCGACGATATGGTGGTGAGAAGCAAAATTAAAAATACCATCTGGAAGATTTAAAAGAAGTACTCAGCATTCTAAAGTAGTACAAAATGAGATTGAATGTCTCGAAATGCGCCTTCGGAGTCAGCTCGGGCAAATTCTTGGGGTTCTTGGTTACACATCAGGGCATTGAGGTGAACCCCCGATAGATCAGTGCAATCCAGAGTGTTCGAGCCCCAAAAAATGCTAAGGAGGTGCAAAAGCTAACTGGAATGGCAGTAGCACTCAACAGGTTCATAAGCCAATCATCAGACAAGTGCCGACCATTCTTCCAACTTCTCAAAAAATGAGAACAATTCAAATGGACTCCGGAATGTGGCCAAGCCCTCAATGATTTAAAGAAATACCTGACCCAACCACCCTTACTTTCCACCCTACTCAAGCATGAGGAACTCTTCCTCGACCTTGCGATGTCGGAGCATGCAATCAGCGTCGTACTACTTAAGTAACAAGATCGGTAACAGTTGCTTGTTTACTATGTCAGCAAAACTCTACTTAGGGCAGAAAGTAGGTACTTACCCCTAGATAAATTGGCACTCGCATTGGTAGTAACATTCCGAAAATTGGTACATTACTTCAGAGCTCATACCATCAACGTCCTCACAGACCATCGGCTCAAACCTTTCCTCAGAAGGGCCGACTTCTCTAGTAGATTGGCAAAATAAGCCGTAGAATTGGGGGAGTTTGATATTAAGTTCCACCCAAGATTGGCTGTAAAAGGGCAGGTTCTTGCAGATTTCATTGTCAAATTCTCCGTTAAATTGCCACCCGAAGCCGACCAAACACCACCTCCTGCTCAATAGCACAATGAAAGGGCAGGTCCTAAATCTTTAGGAGAACACTGATCATTGACAACTCTACGTCGACAGAGCCTCCAATGACCGGGGGGTAGGATTGGGCATAATGCTCATTACATTAGATGGTTTGGCCATTGAACAAACTATCAAGCTCGAGTTTGCTGCCTCCAACAACGAATCTGAATACTAGGCCTTGCTCGCCGGACTACGCAGAGCCATCGAACTCAAAATTTCTGAGATCGTCATTTATTCGAACTCCCTGCTAGTTGTCAACCAGATTACAGGAGAATACGCAACAAAGAATGACTGAATGACGCAGTACCTAGCTAAAGCTAAGAAATTGCTCAACAAATTCAACAGTTATAAACTTTCCTAGATCAGTCGGGATAATAACTCTTATGCTGATGCTTTGGCAACGTTAGCAACAACCCTGAAGTCGGGGTAAAAAAGAACAATCAACGTGGAGACTTTAGCCAGACTAAGTATATTTTAAGAGAAAGAACAAGCTCTGACTGTAGAACAGTTGGGACCATCATGGATGGACCCAATTATCTCCTATCTCGACAAAAACGAGCTACCAGAGGACAAAAATGAAGCTAGATGAATCAAACATGCGACTCTCAGATACTGGCTGTTACTAAGCAAAGAACTTTACAGGCTGTCCTTCACAGGCCCTTACTTGCACTATGTCCAACCAGATAAGGTGCAAGGCGTCCTATTTGAAATCCACGAAGAAATATATGAAAGTCATGTCAGCGGAAGATCGGTAGCACACCGAGCTATCTCATAAGGATACTGGTGGCCTTATATGTAAAAAGACGCAGCCTAGTACATCCTAAAGTGTCAAAGGTACTCTCCCACTATACGTCATCCTACTAAGGATCTCGCAACCATTACTAGTCCTTGGCCTTTCGCTCAGTGGGGACTAGACATAGTCGGGCCTTTGCCCCGAGCTCCGGGTAATAAAAGGTTCCTCATTGTGGCGACTGACTACTTCACCAAATGGGTGGAGGCGGAGCCTCTGTCAAACATCAGAAAGATCGATGCTAAAAGGTTCGCGTGGAAGAGTATAGTGATGAGGTTTGGCATCCTTCCTGCCATTGTCTCGGATAACGACACCCAATTTGATGGAAACATGTTCAAATTATTCTGTGAGAAGCTCGAGATCAAAAACTATTATTCAACACTAGCTTATCCACAGTGCAATGGGCAAGCCGAGATTTCAAACAAAACTATGCTCAATATGATTAAAAAGTGACTAGAGAAAGCTAAGGGAAAATGGGTAGAGGAGCTACTCAGCGTTCTGTGGTCCTATAGAACTACCCCAAGAAGATCTACCGACCAAACCCCCTTTTCTTTGGCCTACGGGGTGGAAGCAGTCATACCTTTGGAGGTAAGGCTACCAATGATCAGATCAGCAGCATTCAATACCGAACTCAATGACTAGACGCTGGTAAAGGATCTGGATCTTGCCGAAGAAAAAAGAAA
Organism: Euryodendron excelsum; assembly: GCA_033060915.1. Classification (NCBI taxonomy): domain Eukaryota; kingdom Viridiplantae; phylum Streptophyta; class Magnoliopsida; order Ericales; family Pentaphylacaceae; genus Euryodendron; species Euryodendron excelsum. The sequence continues at coordinate 54,717,852 of CM065377.1, read as the reverse complement.
AGTTGCCTTGATCAGACTTGCAGAATATTAGTGGTAGTTAAGGCGTTCCTATAACAAATGGGTTTGTCCGAGAAATTTCGCTCCAGGTGACCTAGTTCTACGAAAGGTACTGGGGGCAACGAAGAACCCAGCGGATGACAAACTCATCCCCAACTGGGAGGGCCCCTACAGAGTGGCATCCTAGGTTGGCGTCGGCGTATATCGATTAGAAACTATTGACGAAGGAAAACAGTTGCCTCGACCTTGGAATGCAAACAACCTGAAGAAGTTCTACCAGTAATGCAGGATCCTAAATGATGTAACAACTCAACAAGTGTGTAAAGTTTTTATGAGATCAATGAAAAATGAAGTTATTTAAACAAATATACTCAGAGCACTGTAGGACTAAACAAAAACCAAGTGTAAAACTTGGTCCTGTCCAAGTTGGATAGCTCAGCCAAAAAAGGCCACGAAAACCAAGTGTAAAAACTTGGTCCTGTCCAAGTTGGACAGCTCGGCCAAAGAAGGCCACTAAAACCAAGTGTAAAAACTTAGTCCTGTCCAAGTTAGACAGGTCGGCCAAAAAAGGTCACAAAAAATTAAGTGTCAAAATTTGGTCCTGTCCAAGTTGGACAGGTCGGCCAAATAAATAAAGTCATACAAACATAAGGTGAAATGAATTTCAGCAATCAAACAAAACGAAAACAGCTGTTTAAACATTTACCAAGTGAAAATGATATCAAGACGAAGGCAAAAACTTTCATTAAAGGTGGGGAGGTTTGTTACACGAGATATCCAAAAAGGGGAAAACTACAACCCTATCATTCTGCCGACTTCTCCCTCGGTTATGCAAACTTCTCCACCGAGTTATCTACGTGCACTTCCGCAACCTTAGATGATTCAGCAGCAACCTTCTCCCTTTTAGCAACAGCCTCCTAAACAAGCTGTCTTTGATATTCGACGTTGGCTATCATCTTCTTTGGGTCGACAACACCGTCCTCAGTAGTGTCGAAGTAATTAGGGCACAAGTGTTAAACATCAGAAGACTCGTCCATCCCAGCAACAAGAAGGGCACTGTTCCAGCCTTATCGGAAGATGACATGGCTTACATCCGTCATCTCAATGGCAAGGTTGTTGGCCGCCCTTTCTTCACCCCTCATCATTATGGCCTCTTTGTTTACTTTCAGCTTAGCCACTTTGGCTTGGAGTGTCTTAATCTCTAATTTTTCTTTGTACAAATCCACAGACTGCACATCGAATTTCTTTTGAAGATTAGTGACCTCCCTATCTCTCTTTTCATAGTAAGCTTGTGCCATCTTGAGTTCGGTAGACGCCTGCTCAGCCTGTTTCCTAAAGGTGATTCGATCTTTGTTAGCATCGATCCACTCCTTCTTTAAACAACCGTGTTCTTCTATAAGGTGTTGGTGCTCTTCGGTAAGTTTATGGTAGCGGCTCATTGCCTCCAGTGAATTCAGGCAACCCTACACCAAAAAGCAAAAGTATGCATTAAAACAAATATGAGCGAAATCTCCAAACAAATTGAAGGGCAATGCCGACTTACTAGCAGAGAATCATGGAATGCCCCCATGAAGATGCCTGTGTCGCTTACCGCTCGTAACTTGGCAACATCCTTCCTCTGAATAACACTCTTTATGATGCCGAAAGCAACCTCGGCCTGGTCGATTATTAAATCAGTCGTCGTCTTAGGACGGCCCAAAATATCCAGCGTAACTGTAACCACCTCGTTGACTTCCTCCACCGCACCTTTTCCAAGGCCGACCTTTGGCTTTTTAAGTGTCGGGGGCAGTGCGGCAACCTCAAGCACCTTTTTCTTTTACTGCCGTGTTTTCGGCTTCTTTTGAACAGGGGCAGCTTCCACCACCGGGGCGATCTCTAGTTCGGTAGAATTTGTGGCAGTCGTCTTTAGTGGCTTGCCCGTTGCAGCAAACATTCTCTCCTTCAAATTCAATCTGTCCTCCTCGTCTGGGGATGGAGTGGACTCTTGTGTTCTGGTTAAAACTCTAACTTAGCGGTCTAGGATCGTAAGTGGTGACAAACTCGAGGCTGAACTATTCAACTTTGAGTGGGCCTCACGCAGTTCTTCAACGACGGGCTCTGACGAAGGAGCAACTGCAACTGTCACTCCAGTAGGGGCAAGAACCCTTTCGACAGTAATGCCAACCGGAATATCTTTGGAGTCTCCCTCAGCGCCTTCCTTGGCCAAACTTGTAAGGACGCTCTGTGGGATCCCCGTGTCAGTCGTAAAATTTGAGTAGCGGAGAGGGTTGTTGAGCGGTATATGGGCAGTCCGAGCAACGTGCCTCAGTCTGCCTTCACCATAAAAGTCTAGAACCTTGTTCAAGTCGGCGTAATTAACAAGCCAATTTTGTACTGTGGACCGCTTCTTCTTCTCTGCAAAATGTCGCAATCAAGTTCAGACACACATTAGAAATAAACCAGATGCATAAAACAAAAGGTCGGCATCAAACTTATTTTGAGGGGAACTCTAGAGCATCGGAAGGCTAGTCTTTCTCCCTTAGGAATGTCGCCGAACTCGTAGGGCCCTTTTACCCAAACCCTAAAGTCGTCAATGCCATTCTCGGAGGAAGGTAGACACTTTACTAACTCTCTGGCCGAATCTACAACCCGCAGATACACTTTGGAACTCCCCTCAACCTTACAGAGCGTATAGCAATAGTCAAGTTCGGCGAGCCCCAAATTCACACCCAAGTGCCGATTGATTTCAAGCATGCCAAAAATGATCCTATAAACATTTGATGACAACTGGGAGGGCGACACCTTCTTTTTTACTATAAACTTCTGAAGTAAGGGATGAAGGGAAACCTAAGGCCCCTTTCTACAATGGCAATGATCAGGAACGGTACTCTCTTCTAGGTTTCCTACATACGGTGATCATTAAGATCGACCAACTCTAAGCCGATCTCGTCTGGGATCTCAAACCTAGCCCTAAAAGCGGCGATGGCCGCCGGACCCTCTAGCATTTTCCTAAGACGGGATGCCATCAGAGGACAATCGTCGAGAACAAGAAGGAAAACAAAGGGAAGAGCAAAAGATATGTGGGCTGAGAAAGACTTACAGTGGCTGGAGTCGAAACTGGCAACGCGCACGCTAGATAGAGAGATAAAGAAAAATGAAGTGTCTTTCACCAGAAAAAGTGTCCTTCTTTTATATACATCCAAGCCGTCGGTTCGTGCTCGGAAAAACTACAGCAATCATGTCGCTCCGTCGAACCGTCACATCGACCATCGATTCGATGGCAACCCATCAGTAGGGCTTTCAATCCCTGCCGTTCGTGTGGCCTGGCAACCGAAGAAACTGTCACACGCTTGAAAAGGTGCCATTATGACCCACTGCAGCCCTTGGCCACTTGAAGATTCAAAAACAATGCAAGGGCTGAGGGACAATTGTGGGGTAAAAACACACGACACAATCCATCTGGTTAGGCCCAATCAACATAACATTGAAGCTGGGCTGCTGGGCGGCCCAAATCGAGCACTAAAGAGCTATCCTGCCCAAGGTACCGACCTTGGCCCAAATCACGAAAGGTGAGTCTAAACCGCTAGCAGTCTCATAGCATTAAATCCGGAGTTGACCCGCATTAAATGCGCTAGCGACTCCCCACACGATGTCGACCTGCACGTCCGATCAATCGGATTCTTTAGCGACGGTAAGACAGGCCTTGCATGCCGTCGGTCAGTGGCATATGATAATGCCTACCCAGCAGGCCATGATAACCTGCTGGTAGGCCAGGAGCAAAACACTCATCGATCACACTATAAATATCCAACCCCTCAAGAGCCAGGTATGGACAATAAACTCCAAGTATACACTAATTTTATCTATTCAACTCTTGGTTAAGCTTGCTAACTTAATCATCGGAGTGTGATCAGTCCACCAAGGGTCGACCCATTCTAACTTCTCTTTCTTGCAGTGAGTTTGGACTTCAAGATGTTTCATTCTATCCTTTTACCTTTATTTAATGTTTGTTGCATGTTTAATTAATATTTATTGTGGACATGTGACAATTCACATAAATCATAGATTTTCACCTTCATCCTAGCCATTTTGCAGGACACGCTAATGCCCATTACCCCCAACCCTTAAAAACCCATGCCTAATAGCCAACCTTTCAACCATCTAATTCTTCACATCTTCCATGTCATCCAATACTCATAATCTAAGCCTAAAAAGGTAGCCAACATTAAGGACTTGTTTAGTTTGAAGGAATTTTAGGGCAAGAAATTGGAATCATATTCCATTCTCAATGTTATGAATAAATGGATTTTGGAGATCTAGACCTATTAATATATTTTTGTATGAATTTTGAAATTCTATTTTTACTTCGATGACTTTAGCTACTTTTCTATTATGCTTTTGTTTTTGTTTTTCTACTAATTTATAATTAATTATCTCTCATTTATGTGAGGCATTGTCCAAGTATTTTAAGGATTTTGGATTTTACAATTTAAGCCAGATTGGATTCAACCTTACTCCTTTTGGTCATTCCTAAGGAACTAGAATGAGGAACTAGGAACTTGTCTAGTTTATGCATAGTAAATGCTAGAATGGGTGAAATATTTCTCATTTCAATTTTCGCCTCTAATTAATTCCTTATGATGAGAAGGTGTCAAAGTTTTACCACTAGATATTTCAAGCCTTTCTTCTACTCTCCATATCAAAAATCATGAACACTAAATATTAGATCATGAAAAAACAATACAACCCTTCTGTAAGAAACCTTTTTTGGATTGATGTGTTAATTTCGGCTTTGTATAAATGAACATAAACTATGCCTAAAATCCTAGATCTCTCAGGCCATGTTTGTTTGAGGATATGGTTTGGGGATTAAAGCTGTTATCTATGGGGCCCACATAATCCCATATTTGGAAGGAAAAAAAATGGAGGAGGATTATATCTCCCTTGGGAGATGTAATCAGGGGCAGATCTGCTATATGCCCAGGGGGGGCAGCTGCCCTCCCTCAACTTTTGAAATTTTTTTTTTACCCTATAACTTTAAAAATATTTTTCACTTTGCCCCCCCTGAAAAATTAAAAATGTCCCTTCTGAAATAATTAATTTATTTAGGGGCCTATCTAAAATTATACAAAAATTTTCCTACTATTACAGAGAGCAGAGTGTTTCAATTTGTCTGGTACTCTCTCTCTCTCTCTCTCTCTCTCTCTCTCTTTGCGATTCTCCTTCCCGTCAATTAGGGATTTGACAAACGGTGACAGCTTCTTTGGTAAGTCGATAAGCGCTCTCTCTTTCTTTCTATGTCTTTCTCTCTCTAACTCTTTCTCCCTCTCATATATATATAGATATATATCAATATATATACATAATAATGAGATTTACTTTTTAGTTTTCTCTTTAGATTGTGGTGTGCCTGAGAGTGAATGAGTGATGAGTATGATTTATGATGGCAGGGCCTAGATGTACCCCTTTTGCTAGACACAAGTGCTAATAATTATTAAACCCTAATTTCATAATCATATTTGAGCCTCAATTGTTGAGGACTTGCGGCTGTTGATTGGAAAGATTTGTGCAAAGGTAAGTTTGTGGATTTTTGTTATGTTCTTATGCATTTGGTTTTCTCAATTTCAGAATCTATGTATGATTGTTTTCATTTTATTTTTTCTCTCAGATTTTGTCTTATTAGTTCGTGCCGCGGGGGGGGGGGGGGGGGGGGGGGGGGGGGGTCAGAGACTTCGATTGGATTTGATTCTTCTTTTTCTTCAATTTTTACCTGGTTAAACCGTTTAGGAAAAACCTGGTGCAGTAAGATTCATGGCTTTCTTAGAAATATTTATTCATTATTTTCAACTGTGTATAATCTATATATATTTTGGTCTTATATTATGAAATGATCTAGAAATGTAAATGACATGTTACTTATTTTTTAATATTTGGAACTTCTGCATCTCAAATTCCATAATATTGCTTGGGTCGAATTTAAAAATTGGTGGTCCCTAAGCGAAATTGTGTCTACTAGGAGTCTAGGAGGCTTTTTGATCAGTTTGGTGTTTCATAAAATGAAAAAGGCAGTCTATTGTTCTACATCTGTTTGTTGCATTTTTTTTGATCTGCATCTGTTTGCTACATTTTTTTTTCCCTTGTAGAGTCTATTGTTCAATTCATTATTTTATATATGTTTTACTTAGAATGATCAATGTTATGTGTAGGTTATTCTGACTGAAGTTAGTTAAACAATCTTGGAGAAATATTTCAAAAGAAAATCAAATGTAGAAATATCAAATCCTCAAAATGAAGATGATAATTCTTCTTCTTCGAAACAAAGCCGTGTAGAAATTAACTTGGTGGACCTTCATGCAGATCCAGGGCTACGGACTCAGATTATGGATTACAATCCTAATGATTGAGACCAAATTCGTGGAGCATATCTGCAAAGGGGTCCTTGTCAACCTCGTAGCAGGGATTTGCCACAAATAAAATTTGGAAAATCCCTAAGACGATTCAATCAGGCTTGGTATAGTAAATTTCCTGCTTGGTTAGAGTATAGTAAAATGAAAGATGCTGCATTCTGTCTACGTTGTTATCTTTTTAAACTTGATATCGGAGATCAGGCCCGGGGGGGGGGGGGGGGGGGGGGGGGGGGGGGGGGGGGGGGGGGGGGGGGGGGGGGGGGGGGGGGGGGGGGGGGTGGGGGGGGGGATCTTTTGTTGGTGAGGGCTTCTCAAATTGGAAGAAGAAAGACAAATTTCAAATTAATGTGGGAGGCTCCAATAGTGCTCATAACCAAGCTTGGAGTAAATGTCAAGACTTTTTGAACCAAAAGCAACATATTCAAACTATTGTTGTTAAGCAATCAGACCAAGCTCGACTTGCATACCGAATCCACTTGAATGCATCAATTGACTGTGTTCGTTTTCTCCTAAGACAAGGACTTTCTTTCCGTGTCATGATGAATCTAAAAATTCAAGTAGCTAAGGAAATTTTCTTGAAATTTTGAAGTTTTTTGTTGACCACAATGAAGAGATCAAAGCAGTTGCATTGAACAATGCTCCACAAAATCACAATTTGGCAGCTCTAGATATTCAAAAAGATATTGCAAGTGTAGCTGCATCAGAAACTATTAATATGATTATTCGAGATCTTGGTGATGCACTTTTTTCTGTTTTGATTGATGAAGCTCGTGATGTTTCAACCAAAGAGTAAATAGCAGTTGCAATACAATATGTGGACACTAAAGGGCATGTGATTGAACGCTTTTTAGGTATTGAACATGTTGCAAATATTAGTGCTCTTTCACTCAAGAAAGCTGTAGAAGATTTATTTTGTAGATACGGATTAAATATGTCTAAATTGCGTGGGCAAGGTTATGATGGGGCTAGTAATATGCAAGGTGAGTTAAATGGTCTTAAAGCACTTATACTGAAGGAGAGTCCATGTGCATATTATGTTCACTGTTTTGCTCATCAATTGCAATTAGCTCTTGTGGTGGTGGCAAAGAATCATGATAAGATTGCCTTACACTTTAGTTTGGTTAGTAATGTGGTGAATGTTATTGGAGCATCATGTAAACGTCGAGATATTCTTAGGGAGAAACAAGCTGCAAAAGTTGTTGAGGCACTTAATAAAGGAGAACTTACTAGTGGGCAAGGCTTAAATTAGGAAACCAGTCTCAAACGTTCAGGTGATACACGTTGGGGCTCACACTATAATACTTTGATTAGCTTGATTGATGTTCTTGAATTGATTTCAGATGATGGTTCAAATTCAGAACGACGAGCAGAAGCAAATGTCTTATTGCATTCAATACAATCTTTTGAGTTTGTATTCAATCTTCATTTGATGAGAAAAATATTAGGAATTACAAATGAGTTATCACTGGCATTACAAAGAAAAGACCAAGATATTGTGAATGCCATGACTTTAGTTCAAGGGTCTAAAAAGCTACTTCAAACGATTAGGGAAAGTTAGTGGAGCTGTTTACTTGATGACGTTTCATGTTTTTGTGAAAAACATGAAATTGATGTTCCTGATATGGTGGATGTGTTTATAACTCAAGGACAAAGAAGGTGTAAAGTTCAAGAAATGACAAACTTACATCACTATCGCATCGAGCTATTCTACACCATCATAGATATGCAACTTCAAGAACTAAATGCTCGTTTTACTAAGTCTAACACGAAGTTACTTCTTTGTGTGGCATGCTTGAGTCCATCTCACTCATTCTCTAACTTTGACAAGGGAAAATTGATCCATCTCGCCGAATTGTATCCAAAAGAGTTTTCTTCAATAGATTTATTAGTACTTCATGATCAACTTAATACTTATATTATTGACATGAAGCCTAGCAAGGACTTCTCAAAGGTAAATGGAATTAGTGATCTTGCCAAAAAAATGGTGGAAACTAGAAGTGACAAAGTGTATCCATTAGTTTACTTGCTTTTGACTTTGGCATTAATCTTACCGATTGCAACTGTGACTGTTGAGAGAGCATTTTCAGCAATGAATATAGTGAAGAATCGATTACGCAACAGGATGAGTGATGAATGGATGAAAAATAGCTTGATTGTATATATAGAGAAAGATATTTTTAATTGCATTGATAACGAAACTATCATGCAAAACTTTCAAAAGATGAAAACTCGTCGAGTTCAATTGTAAAAGTGTATGTTACTAAGTTTGTTAATGAAAATTTAGAATTTTGTGTTTATTAGCTCAATAGCTTTATATCAACTTATTGTTATGATGAAAAAAAATTTTAAGTGTGATTAATACTTGCCTCCTGAATGTATTTCCTAGCTCCGCCACTGGATGTAATCCCCTAAAATAGAGGATAAGTCATCCCGCATGGGAGGTGAGATACTATATCTATACGTAAGGGACAAGACACCAAAAGATCATTTTGATCACCCCTCACATTTTGATATATTACTAATGGTTGTGCACGTGCACGTGGTATATTTTATTTTTACATTTTTCTTCCCTGATATCTAAGAAGAGATCCCCTCTACATTCTTTCACTACAACATCGAGGCCTGACTACTCCACCTCTCTCAGCATTCACTATTCCCTCCATATTTAGTTCTTTGCCACATTCAAAATCATAGACCATATCATGAGATTCAATTTCAGGAATATCGACGAAAGAAAACCCACGAAAGAAAGGCTCATGGAAACACCAATCATTGTTATAGTCAGCGCTTCAATTGGCCGGCTTGTACCTTGTGGGCACAAAAGAAATTATGAATATGATGCCTGCTCACTGCTAATCCATCACAGTTTTTAGTGGCTTGATTATTGCGCCCTCCTTGCACTAAGTCTAAGTTAGTGCACTTTATTTTAAAAAAATAGTAGACATGCAGAAGATACTACACTTATAAAGATTTTTGTATTTTGGTGAATTCGAAAAGTAGTGATCGGTGCATAACTCTTGAATGTTTAGTCATATACATTTTCAAATCGAGCATAGAATTATCCAGACTGTTGAAAAACAAATCATTACTCTATAGTAGTAAAATACAATAAGAAAGCCAATGTTTGCTTTAAAAAGCATTGCCATAGTTACTTTCATCCAAGGCTTTTTAGCCAATTTTCACAATATGATATACATATTAAAGAGAGCATTAAAACATATTCTAATGCTTTCTCCATGTAATTCCATTTGTAGTTCAGACTTAGAACTATAAGTAAGCTTGGCTGAACTAGACTGTCTTGACATTCATAAATGAATTCTAAACCTGGATGAACTTAAGTGAACTTTCTGCTAAACCATCGAGCACAAGAAGTTTTTTAGCCGTCTGAAGACGTTTCTGTTCATGCATCCAAAAATCATTTGTTTAGTAGAGAAATCTATATTTATCAAATTCATAAAAATAGACCAGCTTGGAGCAGTCTTGTGTGTCAAGGTCTTCAGCGGCTCTAGTAGAAGCATTTGTGTTTGTCTACAAATTTCATGCCACTCCCACCTGTTCCTAATTGTAAACCTATCTACCAAGCTTCTCAGCAAGTTCAAGAAATGGTTTCAGCAGCTCTGAAATCAAAATTTGTGCATGTGAATGTAAGTTCAACATTATGGTCCACCACTATTTTTTCCCTAATATTGGAAAAAATATCGTCTTCAAACTTAACGTCCCTTTTAGTTCTTAATCGGATTGCCAAATGCTTGTAACTTGTGAGTGTACAACTATCCATTATTCAATATGGCACAAACAGATTGTCCTAGCTTTAAATAGATTTGCATGCCCGAAGCTATCATAAATCTCAAATATCCTACAGATAATTTGTACAGTAGACTCAAAACCATGCAGTTGTATAAAATTTCTCTCTCATGAAAAATGTACCTCTCAAAGTAGGTCATAAGTTCAAGTTCTGTAAACCATTTCAACAATTTGTAGAGCAAAACCCAGGAGCTAAGTACCTTAATGGTTGTAACAACTTCCATATCACCAGCAGCCCCTATCAGGTGGTCATGGATTTTTTTGACTTAACTGTTAGCTGCGAGAATGATAAATTACCTTGCGCATGACAAAGAGTAATTGTGATATAATCAGGGGCTTGAGAGAATATTTTACATACATCAATTTTACACAGGATTCTGTCCAAACACTGTACAGTATGTACGTGCTCTGAAAAATTGGTGTTGATATGGCATGCGCATTTACATAATTGACATATTCTCTGGCCATCCCATATTGACCTAAGACCTTCTTCTCTGGCCATCCCATATTTTATTGACCTAAAATTGGTAAGGTCTTTTGTTTTTCTTTTAATTTTAACTATTTTTTTAAAATATAAAAAACAATGATTGTTTAATGTTTCTTGGTTTCAGTTGTTTACAAAATTTCAAAAAAGAAAACGAAAAACACTAAAATGGGCACAATAGTAACATTTAAATGCTCGTCACCAGACTACAAAAAACACACAGAAAAAATAAATAGTAAAAACACATAACAAAAAATAAAAATTTACAACGTTATCAAACAGGGCCTAAAAATTCTTGTCCCTGATTTTTAGGATGCAAATAAGAGACATCAATTAGACCATTTATATGGGAATTAATTCTTTTCTCAGTTGTAAGGTTGCATGATATGCATGAGTACTGAAGAACCTGGTACTACCTTACTATTGGACTTTTTTCTTGCATGAACTTGACAATTCATTCAATAATATTTGATTAAATGGCATAGTGTCGGGTCAGTCTAATTTTTGCCTCGGAAACTGTTTCCAACATATATCTTCTTTATCTTCTAGAGATTCACCTTCTTTATATTTATCTTTAGATTCTTCCTTCTTCACATCACAACTCATTGTTAGAAATGTATTTTGTTGAACCATACTTCAATCCAATGTAATATCACCAAGGAATATGAAGAAGTTTTGTTCTAAATCACATGAATTCACTTCTACAATAAAAAGGAATTAAAAAATTAGGACCAACTTGTAGACAATCACATAATAATGGGAGGGATAACAAGAAAACTCACAACATGAGATTCATGAATACAAGGATAGAAATAGAGAAATTATTTGTGTTTGTGAAAACGAACCAAACCGAATTAGTCTGTTCCTTTTTACAAAATTCAAGAAAGAGCAAATGCCCATGTGCTTTATTTTATGACAGTAAAATACAATTCCATTACTAAACATAGAGGTACATACAAAAAATTTCTATATGCATAGAAGCATGAAATTATCTGCTATAATCCATGACTCAAATTTTCACTTTGGTGAATATAGACAAAATTGTACCAAAAAAAAAAAAAAAAAGAAACAATGATATTATGCTTGATATTCTGTTAATCCACTAAATCAATTACTAATTTTGGTGAATACTTGGACAGAATATTAATTTTTTATTCAATTGTCTGATATCTCTTTTGTGTATACTTTTCAGGTACCTATAGTTCTCAGGAAAGAAAAGTAAATTAACTGCTGATCCAACAATTTATCTTATTTATTTATTTATTTATTGTTTTATTGAGGATATGTTCATAGAAAATGAGATAAAAAGAATCACAACAAAGATGCCAATCACATGGCTTTCAAGTGAAGCCTGAATGTGCATGCCAAACAAGATATGCACATCCTCTATATTGGCGAAAGGATGCAATTTAATAGAAATGAACCAAGCAATCATTGTTCTATCTTGGTTTAGTTATAATACCTTTCAATTTTTAATTTGGACGTACAAATAAATCTTGTTTGCTTTATTTTATTGTCCATATTACATATATATATGTATTGAACATCAATGTTCAAAAAGATTTCAACCTCAGCCATTAATCGGGAGATAAGGCACATAGGCCAGGGGATGCAACGACATTTTTCATGACTGCTTAGAGTGGCTGCAAATTCAATAGCCATCAAAGTTACAGTAGTCAGTAGCGTCGAAATTATAGTAGTCAAACAGTCGTCAAGGTTACAGTAATCAACAGTCGTCGTAGCTACAGTATCCATTTCTCATATAAATATAGGTGTACAAAGGTTGAAGGGCTTAAGTTTGGGTTATTAAACTTGAGTGTATACTTATACAATTGTTCTCAACTTTTCTCAGCAGGAAACAAAGAGACTGGAGCACGCCCCGTGGATGTAGGCAATCTTGCCAAACCACGCTAAATACTGGTGTCACTTTCCTTTTGTGTGCTTTGATTGCTTTGATTTCTTTTATTATTATTTTTCTGTTATTCGTACTGATCAATTGCTGCGAGAATTCCTAACAAGTGGTATCAGAGCTTCCAGGTTTGACCACGAAGGTGAGGTATTAAGAACAAGTGCACATAATTCTTATTCACTGGAACTACTACGATGGAAGGAAAAGGAATCTTGGTGAAAAAATTCGAGGTGAATTGTACCTTAAAAATGTAATTATTTGTCTCTAATGTGCCTTTGTTAAATGTAGAGTGGGTATAATTGTATTATATTTTTTGTATATTGTGAATAAACTCAAATTGGTTGTCTTATCAGGTTATTAATGCTAAAGATATGCAATTTGAGTTTTAATGATGATCTGGGGACTTGTGGCACATAAAATGAGAAAATCTCATCGGGCAAAATCTCGCGAAAGGGGGGTCATATTTTGCTACAGATGTTCAATTGAGCTGATTCTTACGCCATCGGAAAAATTTCATGAAGTTACAAATATTTGCGTCTAATGTGCGTCAGCCAATTTTGTTTCGAAGGACCTCAAAATCAAGACAAAGTAAAAACTGAGCAAAATCAGTGTTCCAACGCCCAAAACAAGCGTTTGAACGGCCCGAGAGGTTTCAATTCCAATTTTAACCTAGCATTCAAATGCCTGTTTTCCCGTTCGAACGCCAAGGCAAATTTCAGAATTCGAAGTCCAACTTGTCTCGGTATTTTGGCCATAAAGTTTTACTCTGATATCCGATTAAGCTAATTTTTGGTTCCCTGGAAAGAAAACTTCAAGCTCTACAACTTTCCCTCTAATGTCCATTGGCTGAATCAATCTCTACAATGGTCAAAATCGAGCTGCAATAGACAAGTAAAAAACTGGTTCAGAGTTCAAACCATCCATGGGCATGCAAAACCAAAATGGCCTAGCATTCAAACGCTCAAATGGGAGTTCGAACACCAAGGCAAAAATTCTGAATTTTTCTAGGGTTTGGACATCGATCCCTATATATACCCACTCAGTTTTTGTTCGAAGGAGGAAACAAGGGGCGGCGATTTTAGAGGTTTTTCATAATTTTTAGCCTACAATAGCTTAGATTTATTTGTTGTTTCATTGTAATTAAAAATATTCCAATACAAGTTCTTTACATTCCTTACATTCAATCCGATATTTCTCTTGTTTTTTCGCATTAAATCGATATTTTCAATTTCTTGCAATTATTTCGAGTTGTTCATAGATGGAGATGAATAACCAACCTCTCCCATCTCGAGATTGATTGTAAAAAATGATTAAAGGTCTTGCATGAACAAAGGAGGTACGATCTTTGGGTTTCAAAGTCAGATTTTTAGTTTCTATTATTATTTATCTTCATTGCTCTAGAAATTATTGAAAACTTGGATGATTAATTATGTTCGGTAACATTTACGCATGAATCTAGAATCAGTATATGAGCTACACGAATCGATAGTATTCATTCTTGAATCTAACAACCTGATTTATTTTAGAAGTTGAAGTTCTAGAGAACACTTAGTTTTTATCTCTAAAACTTCCGAATCTGAGACTCACGACGTAGTCGAAGGATTTGAGTTATTATCTCCTTTCGAATTCTAAGAGAAACAATTGGTTGTATCGAATAATCCCGAGAATTTAATTTCAACTTGCTTTAATTTAATTGTCTAGTTGTTAATTACTTTTATTTTCATTGCAATAGTTTAGTAATTCAAAACTCTCATCAAAACCCAAAAGATTTTCGATCTGTTTTATTTTTCCTTTTATTTAGATTTAATTCACACAATTTCCATTCAATCCAAGTTAGTTTAGTGTGAGTTGAGTGTTATAGCCTATATTGGGCTTGATCCTTGAGGAAATACGATTTCAAACTTCTTGAATAAAACTACAACCGTCAACCGTGCACTTGTGGATAAATAGAGCACCTTTGGGGGTGAGTCAAGTTTTTTACACCGTTGTCGGGGATCAAAGGCACGAGGTAAGCACTAACAAGCTCTGGGTTGAAGAACAATTGGTGGATTGAATCTCCATCAATCTACAACGACGGAAGAATCTTCGGCTTAGACCATTGGTAACTTCGTTTTATTTTTTGTGCGATACCATAATAGATTTTGTTTCTTTCTTTTACTCTTTATTTTAGGTTTATTTTGTTTGATTTGTATAGATTTTGTTTTGTTTTAATAATTCCATTGGAGGATTACTAGTGGAGAATTAGGGATTGTGTTTAATTGCAAATTGGTGGTATATATATTTGGTGAAAATTATTATGCAGAGATTGGAGAAATGGTTCGCAAATTATTGAGCATTATTGTGTATGATGTGCTGAGGCGCGGTGCCCTATATTTGTTTATACATTGCATCCATCTTTCATTGTGCACTTCATTATGTTTGGTGATACATTCTCACACTATCTATCATCCAACATGTCTATGAAGGAGCACCTTAGAGCTAATGGCCTAAGGGGTTCTCCTCGATCACCTCCTAATTGTGGGGGATGTAATGACGTTCCTCATGGTGGTAATGAGAGCACTCATGAGAATGGTGGTGTGGAAATACCTCCATGTAAGTCTCTTAGAGACTACATTTGGGCTAGTAAGCTAATGGCATAAGAACCATCCAACATGTCTATTAGAGAATGCTTTAGAGTCAATGGCCAAAGGGAGCCTTCGCAATCACCTCCCAATCTCGGGGAGTGTAATCAATTTAACATTGGTAGGTGACATGAGTGAGCTTTTTCAAAGCATTATTAAGACTTCCTTCAAACCTACAAAAACTTCTTTGACTATTTTCGTGAAGCATCGCAAATTTATTACCACCATGAGTACTTAGAATATTCACCTCCACCCCAAAAGAGCTTTAATGAAATTACCTTGATTTTTACCCTAACCAAGAGCAAGTCTATCCAATTGAACAAATCCATCCCGTCACTAGCCTTAGGATTAAGGACATCATTAACCAAACCATCCTTCCCCAAGACTTTGAGTCGAAGGAAGACATTTCTAAAGTAAGTAAGAAAATTATTGAAAACGTCTCTAGGGATGAAGAATTTGAGAGAAAAGAATTCAATATAGAGGACTCCAAACAAGAAGAGAAGGGTAGTACTGAGATTACCCTTAATGATGATGTTGATTTATTAAATGTTGGGTATGTGCATGTCAATGAAGATATTGATGGTTTAGAGGTCATTCCTATCATGTATAGGGATCATGAGATCCCTACTTTTGAGCCTCTGGCACCTGGTCCTACCCTACCGGAGCCTTTGGAGCTTTATGTCCCAACATTAGAACCAAACATCATTCTCATGGCCAACCGACTAAAAGAAGGGGAGGGTCCATCACTTCATGGCATGAACATCATTGGCACATTTAAGCATGATCATATTTCATTTTCTACATATCATGACCTTTTTTACCCTTATATGCTTCAATGCTATATCATTGAGTTCATCAAAGCGGTCACCATTGTATATTCTCATATTTACATGATCTCTTTAAAAGTCTATAGTTTGGGGTTGTGGGATGACGGTAAATTCTCATTTTGTGGCATTGGGTGGATTCTCTTCCCAATTTGTGTAGAATATGAGTAGTTATTTTGTTTCTATGTTTTTCTTAGTTTGTTTCTGTTACCGGAGGATCTCAATCAAGATTGGCTTAAAGTAGTGAGCCAAATTGTCAAAACAGAGGAGCTGTCTAGTTTCTAAAAATAAAGTGCACACCCTGTTTTTCAGCCGATTTTATATTGAAATCTGAATCTATTGGAAGTGAATTAGCATGCAAATCATTCACTGAAGAGTGTCAGAGTTGTCTGCACACACCCGAAAATTCAGTAATCCTCTTGACTTTTTGTAGCCCACCTCTTTTAAGTTTCTTTGTTTTTGAGGTGCATTAGGCACCCTATTTTTTCTTTTCCTACCATTTAATTGCATTTCATACTTTGCTCTCATACATTGGGGACATTACATGACTTTAGTTGGAGGGAAGGGAGACTGCTAGTCTTTTCGTTTTTGTTTTTTTCTTTTTGCTTATATAGAAACCCAAAAAAAAAAAAAAACTATTAGTCTTTTTGCTTATATAGAAACCAAAAAACAAAAAATAAAAATTCAAAAAAAAATATAGTTCTAATTTATCAAACCTTGTTATGCTTTATTGAATAATTTTCAAGTATTAGTTCATGATTCTATCTTGTGAACACTTGGAAGTCTTTGGTAAATGTTTGATATATCATATGGTTCGGTACTTTGATTTGTATTTCTTACACTTTTTCATATACTCTTCATATTTATTGTTGTAATTGGAAGTGTTGGAGATTATCTTGAGGAATTATTTGTGTATCCATGTCATTGTTAGTATGATGATGAGTTACTTTGTTCTATATTTTTTACTAAAGTCGAGTTGATGATTGATTTACCCTAGTTATTGTAATGTATAGCAAGTTTTTGTCATAAAACTATTATAAGAGAGAGTTTACATTGTTGTGCACTATTATGCTATATGATATTTTTATGTTTCTCTCTTATGCATGCATGTCCTTATAAGATGGAGATTTTATACTTTGTGAGCTTTAGAGCCTATTATTCATCTTTTGAGAGTGATTTACATTTATTCAAGATTATTCTATTGGTCTTCATTCATTGAATAGTTTCATTATACTTTATTTTAGTTTACATGTCGAGTATTAGTTAGAGTTATTGACAATTTATACACTCTTGAAGTTTTGATTTGATGTGTTTTTCAGATTATAAAAGTATAGGTCATTTCATTCCATCAAGCCATTTATGTTTATATTTCTTTCTCGATAGTTGTATACACATGAGCTTAAAATTTTGTCAATGCGAAATTTTGGAGTTGGTGCATTGCTTATATATTTGTAAAGTTGAAAAGTAAAGAAAAGAAAAGAAAATGATGAAAATGAGTTGAAAAAAAAAATTCAAATGAAAAGAAGTGAAGGAAGAAGAAAAAGTTCAAAAGTTATTCAAAAGTTGGGAGTTTGAAAGTGAATGTTCATTGATCATCATGTGTAACGCACATGCATATGTTGAAATCTATTATCGTTTTCTATCTTCTTACATGACCCTTCTTTTATTCACCATCCATATGACCACAATATTCGAAAATACATGAATCTTTAATTCAATTGCGTATAAGTCATCAATGTCAATTCTCTAATTGTGCTTAAACAGTAAATGTTCTTTCATGAAGTTATACCAAGTCGATACACTTACAATTTATTAGTTTTTTTATTTCGAAATTGCTCTACTTGTATGTCTTGTATATTTACTCTTAAAATAAGCTTTCCATCTAAAGACCATGTGTGTTCATGTTCAAAGTTGAGTGTATGCCTTGTAAGACTTGAATTGAAGCATAAAGGACATAATTATACGAGTTACAAGACATTAGAGTCATATTCTATTGGTAGTACACTTCTGTATTCTATTTCTTCAATGTTTTATACCTTTACCTTGCAATGATTCATGATCTAGGTGAATTGAGACGTGACTTGAATGAGATTAATACATGTTTTGTGTTTCTTTAATATCATATTGACATTACATGAATAGGTGTTTGTATATTGTGAATAAATTCAAATTGGTTGTCTTATGAGGTTATTAATGCTAAAGAGATGGAATTAGAGCTTTAATGATGACTTGGGACTTGGGACTTTTGGCATGTAAAACAAGGAAATCTCGTTAGGGAAAATCTCGCGAAAGTGGGTCATATTTTGCTACAGATATTCGATTGAGCTGATTCTTACGTTGTTAGAAAGATCTCATCAAGTTACAAATGTTTGCGTCTAACGTGCGTTAGCCAATTTTGCTCCGAAAGACCTCAAAATCAAGACAAAGTGAAAACTAAACAAAATCAACGTTCCAACGCCCAAAACAAGCGTTTAAACGGCCTGAAAAGTATCAATTCCAATTTTAGCCTAGCGTTCAAACGCCTGTTTTCCTGTTCGAACGCCAAGGCAAATTTCAGAATTCAAAGTCTAACTTGTCTCGGTATTTTGGCCATAAAGTTTTATTCCAATGTCCGATTGAGCTAATTTTTAGTCGTTGGAAAGAAGACTTCAAGCTTTACAACTTTCCTTCTAATGTCCATTGGCTAAATCAATCTCTAAGGTAGTCAAAATCAAGCTACAATAGATGGGCAAAAAACTAGTTCAGAGTTCGAATGCCCAAAGAAGAGTTCGAACCATCCATGGGTATGCAAAACCAAAATGGCCTAGCGTTCGAACGCCCAAACAGGAGTTCGAACGCCAAGGCAAAAATTCTAAATTTTTCTAGGGTTTGGACATCGATCCCTATACCCACTCAGTTTTTGTTTGAAAGAGGAAGCAAGAGGCGGCGATTTTAGAGGTTTTTCATAATTTTTAGCCTACAATAGCTTAGATTTATTTTAGTTGTTATTTTATTGTAATCAAATACATTTCAATACAAGTTCTTTACATTCCTTGCATTCAATCCGATATTTCTCTTGTTTCTTTGCATTAAATCTATATTTTCAGTTTTCTTGCAATTATTTCGAGTTGTTCATAGATGGAGATGAGTAGCTAATCTCTCCCATCTCAAGATTGATTGTAAAAACCGATTGAAGGTCTTGCATGAACAAAGGAGGTACGATCTTTGGGTTTCAAAGTCAGATTTTTAGTTTCTATTGTTATTTATCTTCATTGTTCTAGAAATTATTGAAAACTTGGATGATTGATTATGTTCGGTAACATTTATGCATGAATCTAGAATCAGTAAATGCGCTGCACAAATCGATAGTATTCATTCTTGAATCTAACAACCCGATTTATTCTAGAAGTTGAAGTTCTAAAGAACACATAGTTTTTATCGCTAAAACTTCCGAATCAGAGACTCACGACGTAGTCGAAGGATTTGAGTTATAAAATTATCTCCTTTGGAATTCCAAGAGAAACAATTGGTTGAATCAATTGATCCCGAGGATTTAATTTCAACTTGCTTTAATTTAATTGTCTAGTTGTTAATTACGTTTATCCTCATTGCAATAATTTAGTAATTCAATACTCTTATCAAAATCCAAATGATTTTCGGTCTATTTTATTTTCCCTTTTATTTAGATTTAATTCACACAATTTCCATTCAATCCAAGTTAGTTTAGTGTGAATTGAGTGCTTGATCCTTGAGGAAATACAATTCTAGACTTCTCGAATAAAACTATAACCATCAACCGTGCACTTGAGGCTAAATAGAGCACCTTTGGGGTTGAGTCAAGCCCTTTGATGGAAAGAATAACTTAGCATGTGGCAAAGCACGGTTAGAGATATCTTGGTGCAACAATGGCTGATCAAAGCACTTTCGAGCAAAGCAAATAAACTAGCAGACATGAAAGATAATGTTTGGGAGGAACTTGAGATGAAAGCTATGAGTTCAATTCATTTGTCTTACACCAAAGGTAAAATATAATTTTTTGAATGAAGTATCTACTATAGTGTTATGGAAAAAATTGAAAAACCTCTACATGTTAAAATCACTCACAAATAAATTGTTCCTTAAAAAGCAATTATATCAATTGTGGATGGAAGAAGGGACAAATATTATGGATCATCTCAATGTTTTCAATAAGTTTATTAATGAACTTTTAAGTGTTAAGGTAAGAATTGAAGAGGAGGATAAAGCTATTCTTCTCTTGGCTTCTCTTCCAAATTCTTTTGATACACTTATGATTACACTTTTGGTTGGAAAAGATACCCTCAGTACTGATGAGGTGACAACAGCTCTCTTGGAGACGGAGACACTCAGAAAGTCGGGCAGCAGCTCCCAAGCAGAAGGGTTGGTGGCTAAAGGAGAATTAAGCCAGCAACGCAGAAGGAGAAACAAAAAAAGCTCTGGAAATAGGGGAAGGTCACATTCATAATCAAGTGGAACGAGTAGTGAAAAATTCAAGTGTTACTATTGTCAAAAGGAAGAACACTTGAAGAGGGACAACAGGCAAAGAAAGCGAGATCTGGATGGAAAAGGAAAATCTCTAAATTCAGATCAAGCGAGCTTTGTGCAAGATAATGCAGACGGTAATGGTGATTAATCAATCACCACAAGTACAAATTATCTTGCTGACAAATGGATTTTTGATGTTCTTACCACGTGTCCTTATAGGGAATGGTTTGATACTTATAGACCCTATATTGGAGGAACAGTTCTAATGGGTAATGATGCAGCTTGCAAGACTGTTGGAATTGGAACCATTAAAATTAAAATGTTTGATGGTATGGTGAACACTCTAGCTAATGTGTGACATGTCCCTAACCTTAAAAAGAATTTAATTTCTTTAGGTACACTTGACTCTAATGATTTTACCTTCACAACAATAGATGGGGTCCTAAAAGTTGTTAAAGGGGCCATGGTTGCAATAAAAGAGAAGAGATAAGGAAACTTGTATACATTGTTAGGGAGTACAATTACAGGTGGAGCAACTGTGACAACTCCTTCGGATTTGGATACTGACGATACTACTCTATAGCATTTACGCCCTAGCCATATGAGTGAGAAGGGACTGCAGGAACTTGACAAATGCAATGTGCTTGATGGGGTAAAAACTTGTAAACTTAATTTTTGCAAGTATTGCTTGTATGATAAACAGTGCAGATTAGCTTTAAAACAGGACATCATATGAGCAAGGATGTATTGGAGTATATACACTTTGACGTGTGGGGACCCGTGACAGCTCCTTCCCAAGGTGGAGCACTTTATTTTGTCATATTTCTTGATGACTTCCCCAAGAAAGTATGGGTTTACTTTATGAAGCACAAAAGTTAAGTGTTTAAAAAATTCAAGCAGTGGAGACCAGAAGTTGAAAAGCAAACAAGAAATCACGTCAAGTACTTATGGACGGATAACAGGATGGAGTATAAACGCCATAAGTTCAAAAAATTTTGTAAAACGAAAGGGATCACTCGTCATTATACTACACTAGGGAAGGCACAACAAAATAGTGTAGCAGGCTTGCCACAATCATTTTGGGTTGAGGCTATTGTCGCGCCCAGATTTTTCGCACTCGAGGAATACTCACACAAGCAAAAAAAATACTGTACTCTCTCGTTAGAACTCACCCTCCTAGAAGAATGAGTGCGACTAGGTTTGAATTGAAAATAGATTTGAATAAAGGGCTTTTGAAAAAGATTCGGAGTCGCCACCTAACTTGATTAAGGTGAGTTAGGTCACCTAAAAACTGAGAATAATCCGAAGACTACACTTAGGGTTTTTGAAAAACGATTTTGAAAATATCTCCTCGAGAGAGTGTTTTTAAGAAAAATAGGTCGTTTGGCAACCTTTTAAAAATATTTAGCCCTTTTCTGGAAAATAACTCCTTTTGGTCTTTGAAATCAGTGATCTAGGTACGGAGGTTGGTTACGTGTAGGAAAGACGCACTAAGCTATCACCCTACTCCGCCCTTTCGGTACCTACATGTCAATCTACCCCAGATTCACCTATGAGAATCTTCAACTAACTAATGTTCAACCCTATTCACTTTGAAAAACAATGCTTGAAAAGAAACTAACATGATGCATGACATGCAAGTGCAAGTTAAGAGAATTGAAAAATAGATTTGGAAAGAGATTGATTTGATTTGAAAATAGATTTGAAGAGATGGAATTGAAATTGGAAAGTTCAAAAATTGGAAGTAGAAATTTGAAAATAGAAATTTTGAAACTGGAATTTTGAAAATAGATTGGAATTTAAGATTTGAAAATGTGGAGACCGCACCCATAAGGGTGGAATTGAAAGTTTGAATAGTGTTGTGACCGCACCTATGAAGGTTGCCTACGTATCCCTTTGGGGGAATCAGGTCAGTCGTAGTTCGGACTGGAGTCCGATTGAAAATAGAAGGTTGGATTGAAGAAGGAGATTGAATTGGAAATTGAATTTGATTTGAAATTAGAAGAGGAGATTGGAAATTGAAATTGAGAAGATTGGACTTTGATTTGAAAAGATAGATTTGAACTTGTTTTGGAAAGAGAAGATTTAGGAAATCTTGACTTAAGAAAGAGAAAAGACCTAGGAAAGACTTGAGATTAAGAAAGATTAAATTGGAATGTTGGATTTGGAAAGATCTTGAAAGATTTGGAAACTTGGAATTTAGGAAAGATTTGGATTAGGAAAGTTTCGAATTAGGAAAGTGTCATTTTTGAAAAGTTTCGAAATTAGGAAAGTTTCGATTTCAGGAAAGTTTTGAAATTGGAAAGTTTCGAGTTTAGAAAGTTTTCGAAAAAGAAAAGGTTTTCAGATTAGGAAAGTTTTGAAATTAGGAAAATTTTCATTTTAAGAAAGGTTTTGAAAATAAGAAAGTTTTGAGTTTAGAAAAGTCTTAGATTTGGAAAGATATTGAAGTTTTGGAAAATTTAAGATTTAGAAATTCTTAGAGTTTTAGAAAATCTTGAGATTAGGAAAGGTTTGAGTTTAGGAAAAGTTTGAAAACTTGAATTTGGAAAGTTAAGATTTGGAAAGGGGTTTGAATTAGGAAAGGGTTGAATTAGGAAAGATTTGAAAGTTGAGTTTTAAAACTTAGGAAAGATTTTTATATTCAAGTTTTGGAAACTTAAGATTTAGGAAAGGAGAAGCTTAGGAAGGATTTGAATTAGGAAATATTTAGATTTTGAAATTTAAGGAAAGATTTAAAGTTTAGGTTTAAGAAACTTATGGTTTAAGAAGGTAGGAAATTAAGAAGGAGTTGAATTAAGAAAGGTTTGGATTAGGAAGGGATTGGATTTGGTTTCTAAAAGCAAAGGTTTGATTTTGTTTCCAAAAACGAAGGATGAGATCCAGTTTCCTAAACGGGGGAATTGGATTTGGCTTCCTAAGCAGGGAGATTTGATTTGGTTTCCTAAAGGGAAGATAGGATTTGGCAAGGATTTGGAAAGGAAGATTCTAGAAACCCTAGTTTTGACGTAGAAAAGAGGTTTTAGAAACATGTATAGTTTGGATGTGAAAACAAAAGGTTTTGGAAATCTAGGTTTGGGCAAAGTTTGAAAACCATGTTTTTGGAAAGAAAATTAGGATTTCCTAATTGTGGGTTCTAGGGCTTGACTTGGGCTCTAAGGAAAGAGTTTTCTGGAAAGTGCGTTTTTGGAAACGAAGGTTTTTCTAGAAGGGAATCCTAGGGAGGAGTTTTTGGAAAGATTTTTGGAGAAAGTTTTTCTAGGAAGATTTTTGGTAGAAGATTGTTGAAGAGAAGTTTTGGAAAGATTTTTGGGGAACGTTTTTAAAAAGTGAATTTTGGGGAGAGGATTTTGAAAAGGAGTTGAAAAAGGGAGTTTTGAAAAAATAGATTTTGGAAAGGAGTTTTTGAAAACAATTTTGGAGAGGAGAGTTTTAGGAAAGTATGTTGAAAAAGAGATTTTGTTGAAAAAGAGATTTTTAGGAAGTGGGATTTTTGAAAAGAGAGCTTTTTGGAAAGCATGAAAACGTCTCACTTTCCTGAAGCGATTCTAGCCATAAGAGGGCTAGAACCACTTTAAGAAAGTGGTTTTGAAAACAACAAGATTTGAAAATATGGACCGTATTGGTCACTTTAAATGTAACACTTTCCTAAAGCAATCCTAGCTATGGAAAAGCTAGAATCACCGTAGGATTGTGATTTTGAAAACATATTTTGAAAAAGAGATTTTAATGCAATTTTGAAAACAAGTTTGAAAACGATTTGAAAACGAGTTTGAAAACGGTTTTTGGAATATGCAAGATCATGATATGCACAATGCAATTTGGGGTCGTGAACATACAAGGTTAAGGCTTCACCACATAATCAAGGGAGCCGGAGCCACGTGGTCTCTAGTTAGACTAGAAGAAAGCCCCCGACACGGTGACTCTCCAATAGCCCAATCCTACACATGAACCGGGAATCCCCTTGTTTCAAGCATGCAAAGAAAGCGGGGGAAAAAGATGGGGGATTAAAATAGAAAACCCAAGTGGGTTAGGAGAGAGAAGAGAGAAGGGGGAAGTGAGAAAATTTAAATAGGGAGCCTACCGTATGTCTTGTTTATTTTGCGCGCCTTGCTTGCCTTCGATCTTCGGTTTTCGTCTTGATCTTCGTCTTCAATCTTCAAGAGTTTTCTTCAAGCTTTAGATTGCAGCTTTTCAAGTCTTCGAAGGAGGGTTGAAGGTTGGTGTATGAGTTTATGGGGATGTATAGGAGTGTATATGAGGCTAGGGTTTAGTGTATGGTGGCTAGGGTTTAGAAAACCTAGGGAAGCTAGGGTTTAGGGAGTGCACAAGCTCTGTATATTGAATTATATGATTTTTAGATTGAATTTGGGGATCCTTTTCATGTTGAATGAGACTTTGTATTTATAGAGGTTGGATAATACTGGCGCCTGTTGCAGTGGCGCTAGGCCAAAGTTTACACTGGCGCCACTCCTAGTGGCGCCAGGCCATTTTTTGCCAACCACTACTAGTGGTGCCAGCCATTTAGGAAATGTTTAAGGTCGGCAAGCAACGTATCTTTGACTAGATTTGGGCGCCTGTACTAGTGACTACCATGCAATTTTTAGCCTGGCTTCACTAGGAATGGCTCCGAAAAGTCTGGGAATGATTTGGAGGAGCCGGGAATGACCCGGAAGGTCGGAAAGGAGCAGGAACACTTAAAATAGTGTCCTGAAGGTATTTGACTTGAAAAGTGAGGATAAGATGTGTCGGAAAGGTTAACCGGGCCTTTAGGGGCAAAACGGTCAATCGGACCGGGAAGTTGCCGGGACAGACTTGGACTGTCCCGGAGGAAGACTCGAGATTTGGAAACATTATTTAGAATGTTCCCAATGGTTGCCGGTTTGATACCCAAAGCCGGTGTGGTCGAATAAGGAGACCGGCCCACGAGGGGCGAAATGGTCATTTTGTACCGGGTTGGCCGGAACTGACTCGGAATGATCCAGAAAGGTAAAGGAAGGTTGAGAATACTATAAAAAGTAGTCTCAGGAGGTTACCAGTTTGATACCCAGAGCCGGTGTGGTCGAAGAAGGAGACCGGCCCACCAGGGGCAAAACAGTCATTTTGTACCGGGTTGGCCGGAACTGACTCGGAATGATCCGGAAAGATAAAGGAAGGTTGAGAGTACTATAAAAAGCAATCTCAGAGGGTTACCGGTTTGATACCCAAAGCCGATGTGGTTCCCGGGGCATTCGGATGCCTAGGGGCAAAATGGTCATCTTGACCGGAAAGTCTCGAAAAAGATCCAAAGGGCAGTTTGGTCATTTTTCACTGAAGTGGGCTAACAGACACTGGTGTTGACCTGGGTTTTGAGTGTTTCCGCCACTCTAACGGCGGTCGTCGTGACACAGGGGTTTGTTGACAATTCCCTATATCGACCTATTTGTGAATATTTTCGTTACTCTAACGGTTTTGTGAGTAGTTTCGCTACTGGGACCGTCTCGAGGAATAAACTGTCTCGAGAGAGGGATTGGAAAGGGGACTTATCATCTCCGAAGAGACGTGCCTGAGTTAGAACCGTCTCGAGGAATAAACTGTCTCGAGAGTGGGATTGGAAATGGGTCTTACCGTCTTTGAAAAGACGTGCCTGAGTTGGAACTGTCTCGAGGAATAAACTGTCTCGAGAGAGGGATTGGAAAGGGCTTTTACCGTCCTCGAAAAGACGTGCTTGGATTGGAACCGTTTCTAGGAATAAATTATCTCAAGAGAGGGATTGGAAAGGGGACTTATCGTCTTCGAAAAGACGTGCCTGGATTAGAACCATCTCGAGGAATAAACTATCTCGAGAGTGGGGTTGGAAAGGGGACTTGTCGCCTCCAAGGAGACGTGCCTGAATTGGAACCGTCTCGAGGAATAAACTATCTCGAGAGTGGGGTTGGAAAGGGGACTTATCGCCTCCGAGAAGACATGCCTGGATTGGAACTGTCTCAAGAAATAAACTATCTCGAGAGAGGGGTTGGAAAGGGGTCTTACCGTCTTCGAAAAGACGTGCCTGGATTGGAACCGTCTCGAGGAATAAACTGTCTTGAGAGAGGGGTTGGAAAGGGGTCTTACCGTCTTCGAAAAGACGTGCCTGGGTTGGAACCGTCTTGAGGAATAAACTGTCTCGAGAGTGGGGTTAGAAAGGGAAAGGAAAGGACAATGCCCCTAAGGGCATTTTGGTCATTTTGCCTCTATTTAGGCCTGACAAGCCCGTGAAGCGATGGACAGATGGGATTTGGACCTAAAGAATTGGTTTCGATAGGAATATGCCCATAATGACTTGAACACAAGTCTGGACGAAGTGTAGACTACCGAGCAGTCAAAAATAGGGTGCTTACAGCTGTTAACATGGCATGCTATATTGTTAACAGGTCACCATCTTCGACTATTAATACCAAAGTCTCTGAAGAGGTTTGGATAGGTAAACCAATTGATTATTCTAATTTGAGAATATTTAGTTGTTCAACTTATGTTCATGTGCAGGAACAGCAGCAGTCAAAGTTAGACTCAAAGTCAAAACAGTGCATATTTGTTGGCTATGAAAAAGGCGTAAGGTACAAACTTTGGGATCTAGTTGCATGGAAGGTTGTGATCAGCAGAGATGTCGTCTTCAATGAAACACACATGTTGAATTTAAATAGGGCTGAAGCCAATGAGGATGTGGAAGCTCATGGAGAAAAATTATTAGTCTAGGTAGAGTTAGATGAAACATAATGACCTAGTAGAGATGATGATGCACCAACATCTTCTCTGGAAGAAATATCTGGTGATGAAAGGCAGCAAGAACCCATTACTATTATTGCTGGAAGAGAGAACAGGACCCATAAGGCACCAGTCAAGTATGGCTTTGAAGACATGATTTCTTTCGCATTAACTGTTGCTAGTGGAGATCCATCTTCTTTTCAGGAAACAGTTAACAACAAAAAGAGTGAAAAGTGGATGATTGCAATGATGGATGAGATGGAGTCTTTACACAAGAACAATACTTAGGAGCTTGTTGAAAAACCCAAGGGACGAAAGGTGATTGGTTGCAAAATGGGTATATCGAACAAAGGAACCTGCATCGGAGAACGAAGGAGAAAAATTCAAGGCTTGGCTTGTAGCTAAAGGGTACATGCAAGTTGAGGGAATTCATTATAATGAAATTTTTCTCCTGTTGTAAAGCATTCTTTTATTCGTGTCATGTTAACCATGGTAGCGATATTTGACCTTGAGCTACAGCAACTTGATGTCAAAAGAACATTACTTTATGGGGAGTTAGAGGAGGAAATATTTATGGAGCAACCATAAGAATTCAAGGAACAAGGTAAAGAGCATCTGGTATGTAATCTCAAAAGATCTCTTTACAAGTTAAAACAATCTCCTAGATAATGGTACAAAAGGTTTGAGTCCTATATGGTACATATTGGCTACATAAGGAGCAGTTAGGATAGCTACGTTTATTTTAAGATGCTTGGCGATGGTTCTTTTATTATTCTGATGCTTTATGTTGATGACATGTTAATTGCTTCAAATAACATACATGAGCTAGATTTGTTGAAGTTCAGATTAAGAGAAGAATTTGACATGAAGGATCTTAACGCTGCTAAAAAGATCCTTAGAATGAAAATCTGGAAGGACAGAGAAAAAGGCAAACTATGGGTATCACAAAAGAAATATGTGGAGAAGGTGCTAGAGAGATTTAATATGAGAAATGCAAAACTGGTCAATACTCCTCTAGCTGACCATTTTAAATTATCTGCTAGATCATGTCCTTCTACAAATAATAAGGTCAAGGAAATGTCCCGAGTACCGTACGCTAGTGCAGTGGGAAGTTTAATGTATGACATAGTTTGCAGTCGGCTAGATATCTCATGTGCAGTTAGTATTGTAAGTAAGTACATGGATAATCCCGAAAAAAAGCATTGGAATGCAGTTAAATGGATATTTAGGTATTTGAGCAGTACGATGGATTTCAGTATCTTGTATCAGAAACGAGATGAAACAAGATAGGTTGTGGGCTATGTAGATGCAGATTATGTAGGAGATCTGGACAAGCGAAGGTCTATTATAGGTTATATATTTACTCTTGCAGGTGGGCCTATCAGTTGGAAAGCTATGCTTTAATCAACTCCCGCTTTATCCACAACTGAAACAGAATAACGGTGGAAGCTGGCAAGGAGGCTTTGTGGTTGACAGGTTTGGTTAACGAATTAGAGTTGAAACAGGAAGGCTTGGATTTGTATTGTGACAGTCAAAATGCCATTTATTTGGCAAAGAATTAAATTCATCATGCCAGGACAAAACATATCGATGTGACCTATCGCACAATCAGAGGATGGGCAGAAGAAGGCAAGATAAATTTAAAAAAGATTCATACTGACAATAATGCATCAGATATGTTAACAAAGCCGGTGACTACACAAAAGTTCAAACACTGCTTGGACTTGATCAATCTTTCGCACTGTTAAAGATTGAAAGAACATCCCAGGGCGTGGGGATGAGCATATACATCTAGATGCGGACCTGAAGTTTTAGGAGGAGACATGCGAATTTTTGCAAAGGTGGAGAATTGTTGAGCATGGCTGCAAATTCAACAGCCGTGAAATCTACAGTAGTCCACAGCCATCAAAGCTACAGTAGTTCCCAACCATCGTAACTACAGTAGTCAATAGCAGTCGAAACTACAGTAGTCAACAGTCGTCGTAGCTGCAGTACCCATTTCTCCTATAAATAGTCAACAGATCTCCCATTTTTCAGACACAGCCATAAGAAAAGAAAGTGAAGTTTTTTGTACTAGGTTTAAGAGTGTGAGTTGAGATCAATGTACAAGGGTTCAAGGGCTTGTGTTTAGATTATTAAACTTGAGTGTATGCTTGTACCATTATTCTCAACTTTTCTCAATAGTAAAGAAGGAGACCGGAGCATGCTCTGTGGACGTAGGCAATCTTGCTGAACCACGCTAAATACTAGTGTCACTTTCCTTTTGTGTGCTTTGATTGCTTTGATTTCTTTTATTATTATTTTTCTGTCATTCGTACTGACCAATTGCTGCGAGAATTCCCAATAATGACCATCAATCTCCAGCTAGCATAAATGATAATCAAATTGCTAGCATTCATTTTAAGACATAGAGAGAGTAACTCCTGGTCCTCCTGTATATGCTCCTTTTGTGCCAAAAGAACACAAAATAAAAGCTTTTTGTGGTTTTACTGACACCACTAAATCTTCCAAGAATATAGGAAATAATTCCTCTAAGTAAGCAATATTTTTAGGGGTAGTTCCTCTCAGTAAGCAAATTTTTCAAAAGTACTTCTAAGGTTAAACTTGTAAATCAGATCTTGTACTTTTAAACTTCTTTAAAAAATTCATCCTGTAAAACAGAGTTTAGACAATTGACCACGTAACAAGGCCCAACACAACAATAGTGTATAAACATATTTTGGAAATAATAATAATAAGAAGAAGATAATAAGAACAAGAAGACATACAAGATGAAGCTTACCAAAAGAAAAGACTATAGAAATGGAGAAAAACTCAGAGTATATTAATAAAAGAGAGAGCAAGAGAATTGCATGGTGCCTTCAAAAATGGGTGAAGGATCCCTTATATAATAGACAAAGAAAAAAAAAACTATTTTGGATTTTAAACTAGCCATTACAAGTCTAGAGACAAAAACAAAATATTTTTACAAAAAAGTCAAAAGTTGCTTTAATGTAAAACAGACGCATAATGGTGGTAGGTTCAGCATTTGGTGGAGTCGGTTGTCCATTTGTGTCGAAAGTAAGATGCCTTGTTGTCGTCTAGGAAACAATAAGAAAGTGAAGAGATTCCTTCACATGGGACGGTTACTTTTTGTCATCTTTATCTTTATCCGAAGAGGTATGAGAATGAGGTCTTCTTGATTTTTTCTTGGCTAGCATTTCGAGTATGGCATAAAAAAGATCCTTTGTGGACGGAATAAGATCCGTGTTAGGTGCATCCTCATAGGGGTCCTGTGATTCGCCTGCTAGACAGGTTTGATGAGAAGATTGGGAGTGCATTTTCTTATTAGTCTCAAAGTCTGAGTCAGATTTGAATGTGGCTAAAAATTCATCCTTTAATTGGCGTATGCATTCATACATCAATTCCTTATCCTTCATGAGAGAATTTTTCATTTTTAATGCATATTTCATGACATCCAAATTATTGGACTAAGAAGGATAAGATTGGGTTCACTGGAACTCATATTCTTGTTGATAATTCTTGACTATGGCAATGATTCCTCCTACAATCTCATCCAAATTCTTATTCATTTTGGACCACCATCCAATATAGAATTGGCGATAGAGATAAATAATATTATCTTGGTTTTTCTTAATAATAGGTGTCCATTTCCAAATCTAGAGTATCCCGAATTCAATAAAAAAGTACATAAGATTGGATCTTTCAATATAATGGGAAAAAGAAACGTACTTATGAAGTAGATTAATAATTAATACAAAACTAATGTTCATTCAAAAATAAATCTCTTAAAGAAGCGTACTTATGATGCAGATTAACCGAACCGAATTGGCCAATTCAATTGAAAAAATCAAAAACTGGTTCAAAAAACAGTCCAATCATGTTTAAAACCATTAAAATAAAATTTTCAATAAAAATCGATCAACCTAGTGGTTAAACCACTAAACTAAGCATAAAACAACTAAAAAAAACCACCAGTTTAGTAAAAAAATTATACAAAATGTCAAAAAAATTTAGAATTTTTTTATTTATATATTTAGATATATTTATAAAGTCACGATTCAATACTGGTTAATCCAACAATTTATCCAGTAACCCTTAACCTGATCACTTTTTCAGTTCACTCAATAGTCCAGTTTTCAAAACATTACTTTAACAAGATACAATTTTATACACTTGAGAAACATTAAAATCTGAGCTTCTTATCCCTTTGGAAGTAAAAAATTATATCATTAATGTACTTATTTAAATAGTAATATTTAAAATATGATC
The DNA here is from genome assembly GCA_033060915.1 of Euryodendron excelsum. NCBI lineage: Eukaryota > Viridiplantae > Streptophyta > Magnoliopsida > Ericales > Pentaphylacaceae > Euryodendron > Euryodendron excelsum. The sequence goes on along the minus strand of CM065377.1, from coordinate 54,686,350 downwards.
TTAGATCAGGTTAACAATAGGTACATTAGTGAACTAATGTACCTACTGTTAAAATGAGAGAAATCTAACTTTTCCATTTTTGGAAGGTAAGAGTTACTTGAGGAGTCGTGTTGCCATTAGTTCGACCTCCACTAGTTAGATTTTGGTTGTTGAAACTCTTTCCTTGATCACGAACTCCCTTGTTAAAGAGTTGATCAAAGCGAGTATTCTTCGCAACAAACATCTCTTGCATTTCTATGAGTATTTTCTCTTGTCCTGTAGTTAAAAAACCCACCTCATTCTCTAAATATGTCAACCGCTAATCGTCCATGCCTGGCTTGAATACCAATTTGTTACGTACTTTCATAACAAACCTGGTGATGAGTCATTTAATTCACTGATTAAGAGATACAAATTCATTGGGTTTGAAAACTTTTACCTTGTGCTTCCCTATTGTTGTAGGGAATTTGAACAAGCTAAAAGTGAGAGAAATAAAAGGTCTTCCTAGAGGGAGACCAAAACCTTAAGTTAACAATTTAACTAGGTAAAAACATTCTGAGTTATCCATTCCATGCACTTCAACATAAATACAAAAAAATTTATCGGCAACAAATGACTAATAGCTAAAAAAATTAGCAATAACTACTAAAAAATAGCTAACATATCTTCACCTAAATAGATCACTTCTTGTATCATAACTCAACAATTTAGATCACTATTCTACTCCATGTTCAAATTATCTATATTATAAAATATAATTTTTTTTTGAAAATATCTCTCACATCTGTATCTGACAACTCAAATTTAATTTTAAATTTCATTCGATGATTATGATCTGTTGAAACTTTTATCCCAAATTCAACTCCCGCCCAAACAAATCACGTGGGTCTCGCAACGTGAATCTCCCAGAAGGTGCTTCCAAGAGATGGCCACAATCTAATGGCCACGCTTGTTGAGCCCAGTGAAGACGAGCCTCCGATCCTCGTCTCTACAAACATCGTAGGTTGGTGCCTGGTGGGTCAGGTGAAAAGAATGAGAATTTCGCAGCCATTCGGCGTTACGTTGCCCACTAACACCAACCCACGAAGAACAGAGTCCAAGGGGGGGAAATCAATGAGGTTTTAGCTTGATAACCTAGAAATTAGGCGAACCCGAGCCGTTTCATATCTAGAATTTTAAATTTACGACTCTCGAAGTATTTTAAAACTCTGTATATTTACAACCGTAATAATTTTCGAATTTTTTCATTTGAAATTTCAAACACAACCGTTTATTTGGCTTCCTGTCACATTTTGAAACCCTTATATTTGAAATTTCAAACTTGCAACGGTAAAATTGGCTTCCCGTCACATATAAAACCTTTTGATTTGAAATTTCGAACATACAACGATGAAAACCCATCTCACTCTCTCTCTCTCTCTCTCTCTCTCTCTCTCTCTCTCTCTCTCTCTCTCTCTCTCTCTCTCTTCATCTTATTCATCTTCATTGTTGTCGTTGGTGTTCCGTTGTCAAGTGCAGAATTGTGGAACAATCAGTTGCAGTAATCTTCTTATACTTCATCAGCTGATTAACTTCATCTACGAAAATGCTCAGCAAAAAAAAAAAAAAAAAAAAAAAAGACTTCATTGTTGCCCATCTGGGATATCAGTGCACACCCGGGTAGTGATTAAATAGGGTGCTGTCTCCAAGTTTCTGCAACTTTTGAGCTTTGTCCTTGACCAGGTAAACTCTCGCTCCATTAGACTTTGAAACTCTTTTCAATGGCTATGGGGTTCAAGTTTGGAAACTGTGTGAAAATGTGCTTATAATTCTATGCTTCTACTGCATTTTGGTGGGGGATTTAACTTATATAGTTCAAAATTATATGATAATTGTATTTTGGTATGAATAATCTTGTGGCTTTTTTGGGGGTTGATAATCTAGGATCATGTGAGTTACTCCTGAATTGACAACTAATTTTCCTAATTGTACTCTTTTTCTGAACCTGCGTTGCTTTTTCGATTTTCAAGCTCTTGATTCCATTATTGGGGTTCCTTCAATATGATTCCAGTCTTCTATGAAATTTGGACTTCCGAATTGTTTTCAACTGAGGGTTAATTCTCGAATTTGAAATTGCCTCACCGTAGTTCATCAATTTAGTTTTAATTTCAAACCATTCTTGGTATCGGTCTTGGATGGCAGAAAGTCCAGAGAACTAGATCATATATGGAAATTTTCAATCAACAGATGTCAAGTTTGGTTGTGGGGGAAAGTATGACAACATACAGTAGATTGAATGTTGGATAGTGATAAGGACTTACAAATAAGCCATACACTATGTTACCTGGTGAATGTTAGGTTACAGAACCATAGTCTCTCTCTCTCTCTCTCTCTCTCTCTCTCTCTCTCTCTCTCTCTCTCGTATAGTTGCATAAATGAATCTGTACCTTTCATAGGACATCTCTGGAATTGGAGTGGCATGATACTTTTGGGAAGATCAGGATACTTACTTTTGGAAAAATTCTTTTGAGTTGCCTCTTTCATGATTGTTTGCATTGTAGCAAAGAGAGGGTATGTGCTGCACTGCTGCTACAGAATTGCTGATAATTTTTAATTCTCTAGATTTAGACAAGCTGTTCTGTTTTTATTGTGGTCCTTTTTTCCGGGTAGGATGTGATGATGCTAAATCATACCTGCAATGTACCTCTGATTCTCTCCCTCTCTCACCTATATGATCTGATTTTGTATTCATGGATCGGGTATGGATTACTAATTTTCAGTTTTGATAGGGGGGAAGAATATCTGTACACTTGATTTCCATGGATGTATACTTTCTGACTTATATATATTTGTTATTTTAGTTATTTATGATGCTTCTATGAATGGAAAAGTTGTTCATGAATCGAGAAGAGGAGTTCCCCTAGGGGTAGTGTTGTTACCCCCACCTGATTAAGGTAATGTGTCCAACTCACGCTCCCCGTCCCCTAGGGTTTTGGCCCTCCAAGGTACCAAAAAAAGTAGTTCATAAATCTAGTAGCTCTACATGTGTGGTTGATCAATATTCATTCCTATATAAGCTCCTGTGTAATTTGTGTTTCATTATTTAGTTGTAGATACAATTTGTTTGTTTGGTATGCGTTAAAAATCGGAATGTCTTTACTTGACACTTTCATACACTCTGCTTATGTATATATACAAAATTTACAGCAAACAAATCTTGTGAATGGAGGGATTGTAAAGTAGTACCAAATCTACCAATCCCTAATTGATTGAAGGGATTGAAGAGTAAAACAAAACAACACATAGACACCCATGAATTAAACCTTGGCTATAGCTTAGCTTTAGGTGTAGCCCTTTTAGCAATAATGTAGACATAAATGTGTAGCCATCTGGATTCATTTCTAACACGCCCCCTCAAGTTGGAGCCTGAATATCATGAACGCCCAACTTGTTGCTCAAAGGCTAAAGCTCTTCCGAGAAATGCAGACTAGGTTGATAATAATAGGAAGTGTTGCTCAATTACACAGCATTAACAAAGATTCAGAAGGATACTAGATGATGATAGATATGTAAGCCCAAGAAAGCTTACAAGTGGTCAATGCCACGACGTGATATGCGTCCTTCAGCAAGAACTAGGAAACAGAGGTTTGTTCACTATGTGAAAAGGTGAACTTAAGATAAGGCTCTATAGGAGGAAAAAAGGTCAAGCATCCTCAAGACCAAGAAAATATTTGATACTAGGAAAATGTTTAAAGGGACTTAGGAGTTAGGACCCCTGGTAAGAAACATTGAGGGGATTTAGAACCCCTACTGTGAAAACTTTTGAGAGTACTTAGGACACCTTGTGAAAATATTTGAGGGGGCTTAGAACCTCTGTTGTGAAAATATTCGTGTTATGAACATATGCCAACACGAACAAAAGATGCACCATGATGACCTTATATGGTGTCAAACCAACATCAAAGAAGACACCACCAGAAAATTGAGCAAGCCAGTTCTTCAAGGTTTGCTTGAGATTATAGACGAAATTTTAAGGTGAGATACAATGTTCGACTCTGTTTGGAATAACCCGATGGAAGAGCATTAATAATCCAAGAAAAAAAAAAACCATGCCATTGCAACGAAACCACAGTTGGTAATGTGGAGAAAGATGGGAAAAGAGTATATGCATGGCTTGGTTTGCGCGTGCCCTTCAAGAATTGAGAAACAAAAGTCACACTGGATTGTCCGAGTGATAAAGATAAAAGAAACACAGTCCTACTTCCATAATCAATTTGCAGCAGTAATAGAAGATGAAGATGGTCATGATGTTAGCCATGAAGCCAATAGAAGGCTAACCAAAAAAAAAATGCAGGAAATGCAACAAAAAATGGAACTGTGCTTAAAGAAACACAGTCTATTAATGTTTATCTAGCTACAAGTAAAAGAAATGGAAAAAGCAGATTTAAACATTGTTGAAGGTAAGGAAAAAAAAATTGCAGGAAATGCAATGAAAAATAGAACTGTGCTTAAAGAGACACAGTGTATCAACGTTTTGCTCAAATAGTTAATAGTGCGAGGATCAGCAACAACTACAAGAAGTGAAAAAAGCACGATTTAAACATCGTTGAAGGTAGAAGGAAAGAAAGCCAAGCAGGTGGCAAACCGCCACTTGTGTGAAAAAATGAGCTAGAGTGCTTTCCTTGATATTTTTATCACACTCACCATATGTATACAAAAATTTCAGGAAACAATCCTGTGAATGGATGGATTGAAAAGTAGTACCAAATGCTGATAATTCCTTGATTGAAGGGATTGAGGAGTAAAACAAAACAACACATGACCACCCATGCTTGAATGGATTTGGATGTGTATATGTATAGATGTGTAGCCCGGATTCATTTCTAACAGTAAGTTAATGAAGATTGAACGGATTTGGATGTGACCATTTGGAATCTGAACTGTGCAGCTGATGGTAGAAGTTTCATCTCAGGTAATGAACTTGCCTTTTGATTTTGGTCTTTTTCTTGACTTTAAGCTTATTGATATATGAAGAATTTGTAATGAAACCTCCCATTATATAGAGGGAAATTTTCATTTACTATTAATATATTTAGATCTAAATTATTTTGGATTCCTAGTGTGATGAGCACTTGCAAGGCTCTTAATTTGAACATGTTCATCACTTACCAAACTTTTGCTTTACTTTCTTGCATTCTACCCCAGAAATAATTTTTTTTCCTCACATGGGACACCTCTGGAATTGGAGTGGGATATAATGTTTTTGATTTTTTTGTGTATCATGTGCTGATGCTGAATTGTTATATGCAATGTACCCATGATTTCTTTCTGGGACTGCCAACTCTCTTTCTCTCTCTGGAATAGGAGTGGGATATACTGTTTTTGTTTATTTTGTGTATCATGTGCTGATGCTGAGTTATTCTATGCAACGTACCCATGATTTCTTTCTGGGACTGCCAACTCTCTTTCTCTCGTCCTTAAATTTCTTGTTACATTTTAAGAGTTCAGATTTCGTCTGTTTTCAGCATCAAGCAAGGTCAGCCAGTGTCCCTCTCTCTCTCTCTCTCTCTCTCTCTCTCTCTCTCTCTCTCATTTTTTCTTCATGGAGTGTGCATGGATCAGGGCACTAACCTTCTGTAACACAAAGCAGTGAATATTCTGAGTTGCAACTTTCATGATTGATTGCATTATGCAACAAAGAAATGGTATGTGCTGCTACCGCTGCTGGTTTGTTTATATTCTTCATTTGCTAAATTTAGAAATGTTGTGCTGTTTTTGTTTTGGTATGATCTGCTGGTGCTGAGTCATTATATGCTAGGTACCCCTTCTTTATTTCTGGGACTGCCATGATCCATCTCTCTCCTCTGGAATTGGAGTGGGATATACTGTTTTTGATTTTTTTGTGTATCATGTGCTGATGCTGAATTATTATATGCAATGTACCCATGATTTCTTTCTGGGACTGCCAACTCTCTTTCTCTCTCTGGAATAGGAGTGGGATATGCTGTTTTTGTTTATTTTGTGTATCATGTGCTGATGCTGAATTATTATATGCAATGTACCCATGATTTCTTTCTGGGACTGCCAACTTTCTTTCTCTCGTCCTTCAATTTCTTGTTACATTTTAAGAGTTCAGATTTCGTCTGTTTTCAGCATCAAGCAAGGTCAGCCAGTGTTCCTCTGTCTCTCTCTCTTTCTCTCTCTCTCTCATTTTTTCTTCATGGAGTGTGCATGGATCAGGGCACTAACCTTCTGTAACAGAAAGCAATGAATATTCTGAGTTGCACCTTTCATGATTGATTGGATTATACAACAAAGAAATGGTATGTGCTGCTACCGCTGCTGGATTGTTTATTTCATTTGCTAAATTTAGAAATGTTGTGCTGTTTTTGTTTTGGTATGATCTGCTGGTGCTGAGTCATTATTTGCTATGTACCCCTTCTTTATTTCTGGGACTGCCATGATCCATCACTGTCCTTTATATTTTTTGTTTTATTTATTATCCAGGACACATTTTAATGGCTCAGATTTCCTCTGTTCTCAACATAAATGTCTGAAAGGTTAATGTTCCATGCTCTCTCACTCAACTCACTTTCATATATTATCATTTGTTTTATTCATGAATTATGCATCAATTACTATTCACTTGACTGCCATGGATGGATATTTTCTACATGAATTTTTTAATTTTAGTTTCTGTGGATGGATGGGTGTTCATGAATTTGTTAGCTCTACATGTGTGGTTGAATGCTCATGGCCAGCTTGTATCCCCTAAGTTTCAATCGATTAGACATGGTTGACCATTTATTTATTTCCATGTAAGCTGTTGTTATGTAATTTGTATTTATCATTATTGGGTTGTATATATAATTGGCCAGGTCGGGGCCTTTCTTCTATTTCGTTTATTGTATTCCAACCATGTCTATCGATTGAAACTTGTCATCGATGCATGGCTACATGATTAAATCCTCTAGAGGCAACGATGACAAGAGTGTGCAATGTGAGTGCATAGGCTTCTGGTGGACCTCTGGATTAGAGGGTGTCAGACCTTGGCTCGGAAACTAGCAGGAGATGATTAGAGCTTGGATTTGGAGGTCATGTAGCCATTCTATCATGAATTGGGATATAAGATGGGCATTTTTCATTTGTTTTTTGTAATGTTCGTTTCTTGCATTATTTCTTTTAGACGAGATCTTCTAGTATCAATCATGACTAATGCCAGATATTTTTATAGGGCCTCACCATCCGCCGGTGGGTTCCAGCCGAGATGTCTACATGGGCTGCTGCTAGCTTCTCTTACATGGCAATGAACCCAAGACAACCTCCAACACCCATATATGCTCTACCTGTCCTCATCTAGTTTGCATTGCTAATACTTCTTTTTTTTTCCTTTGGAGATTTGATTAGTCAGATTTTAGTCCTTTGTAATACTCTAAGAACTCTACCACCTTAGAGCTAGATGAGGTAACAATCCTAAGCCTCATCAAAATTTCAAGATATAACAAAAATTTCAATCCTATAAGCTGCTTTCCCCTAGTCTCAAAGCTGCTTTTCCAAAGTCTCTTACCTACAATCATAACAACGCTCTAACTCTTACCATACAATCATAACAAGGCGATAACTACCTAGAAAATTTCTTTGGATTGAATTATTAATTTCTCCTTTGTTTATATAAAAATAATCACATGAAGAATCTTGAATCTTTCTGCCTTTCTTTAACTCTCCTACTAAAAAAATCATGAATACTAAACATTCTTCGGGCTTCTTCTAATTCGCTTGACATCATTTCCTTAGCCAAATCAAAGATTTATTTATCTGAGATATAAATAGAAAATCTTGAACGTCACAGCCTTGTCGTAACTTTCAATATATTACAAAATCTCAAGACGACTCATTCCAAGTCTTTTCTGAATATTTCTTCTATAGTTCATATTAATTTCTCCTCTTTGATATGTTAATTTCTCCTCTGTTTAAATAAACATAGACCACAATTGAAATCCTCTTTCAACCCTCCGTTTAAATTAAACATCATGAACACTAACAGCCAAAATCAAGAAAATTATATCTTATATACAAATACTGAAATCCCGAACAGTAACCCTTTTCAAAATTTTAAGATGGCTCATTCTATCATTTTGTTTTTATTGAATATATATTGTATATTGTATATTTATATTTATATTAAAATTCTCATAAGTATGGAATAGTGCTTTGTAGAAATTCATAGAATGAGGAATACTTTATTATTTCCTCTATTTTTGGTATCCTAATAATCAAATCCATCCTAAGCTTTTTGCAGGACACCCTAATGCCTATTACCCCGAACCCCTTAAAAATCCATGCCTACTAGCCCAACTATTCAACTATCAAAATTTTTAACATTACTCCTACAACTTAATGTCTCCCAATTCTTAAAACCTTCAAATGCATAAAAATCTCATTGCACGTTGTGTAGATTATACTTCAAAGCCTTGAGATAGCCAACCTCAACGCCTTATATAGGAGAGGGACTTTTGCGAATTCTAATTCTAGCGTTCTGAGATCTAGACCTATGAAAATATTTTTATGAATTTTGACGTTCTATTTTTAATTTGATGAGATTAGCTATTTTTCTATTATGTTTTTGTTTTTTTATTTACTCTATTGCAATAAATTATCTCTCATTTATTATTATGTGAGATATTGTTCAAGTACTTTTAAAGTTCTTTGCTTTTACAATTTAGATCAAATTGGTTTTAACCTTATTCCTATCTTTAGGTCATTCCTAAGCAATTAGAATGAGGAAACCACCTGCTACCTGCTAATTTGGTTCTTAGATTCTTCCCATGCAACAATCCGAAGCCTCATCAATGTTTCAAGATATTACCAAAATTTCAATCCCCTAGTTTCAAAGCTGTTTTTCCAAGATTTCTTATCCTAACAACCCTAACACAATCTTGTGTTCATATGAACATGATCACATGTATAATATTGAATATTGGCCTTTCTTTTAACTCTCCTACTAAAAAATCATGAATGCTAAAATATTCTTTGGGCTTTTTCTGATCTACTTGACTTCATTTCCCTAGCAAAATCGAAGATTTTTTTTTCCCCTTGATATAAATACTAAATCTTGAACATTCACTCTTATTATAACTTTCAAGATATTACAAAACCTATGAACGTATTTTTATGTATTTTGGAGTTCTATTTTTACTTCGATGACATTAGCTACTTTTCTATTTGTTGTGTTTTTTAAACTATATTATAATATATATTCTTTCAATTTAAACCAGTTTGGTTTCAACCCTATCTCTAGGTCATTCCTAAGGAACTAGAATGAGGCAACCAATTGCGACTTGCTAATATGCTTTTAAGATTGGTTCCTGATGACGATCGATCTGGCGAGGGTTGACCAAGATCCTTGTAAGAGGTTGACCGGAAAGACCATTGATGGGGGGGCAATCCTATAGTGTTGAACGAAAGATGTCCAAGCATACCAGGGCCGATTAGTTTGGCATCGACCAGGTAGTGTCGAGTAGGAACACATCGACCATCTAGGGATGGCAGTGGACCCCGAGCGGGGATCTCCACATCCACCTAAAAAATCCACCTCCATCCCCACCTCCATACCTGTACGGGTATTTTTTTGGATGTTCATCCCCGTCTTATGAGTAAAAATCTCCTTCCACCGCTGCCTCCACACCCACCCCTGCCCTGCACCTGCACCCGCCAGCCTAATAACACAAAAAAAAAAAAAAAAAACCCCAAAACAAATACAAAAATAAATAAAAGATCAAAAAATAGGATTGGCAAAATTTTAATTTTATTATTTATAAGTGAGTATTTATTTTTTGTTCTAAAATTTATAGTTAAACCCTTTTTTTTTTAGTCTTAATATTTATAATTAAGCTCTAGGTAATGAGTAATTAAACTAATACCTAACGGGTATGGCCGCGGGGGAGGGGGGGGGGGGGTGAGGGAGAACCTAAGTCCATCCTTGCCTCCATACCCACACGGGTTTAGTTTAATACCTCTATCCCCATATTAAATCCTGTACACCCTCTCCATATGGGACGGATTCAATCGGATATTAACTTTTACCTGGTCCACTGCCATTCCTATAACCATCGTTCTGCTTGGTCAGTGGGGATCACGCCTGACACTAGGTCAGGTTGTGTACTACTAAAAAGGATAAAGACACATGGGGGGACAACCACTATACCGTGCCGACATCAGTCTAACAAGCACCCTAGAAGATGTCACATGTGGGAGATAACCATGTTCACCACTATCATGCCAAGGACTTGATTGCCTAATGATGTACAGCTACGTGGAAAGGGAAAGACAATCATTTTCACTAACTATCTGCAGACATACTTGGGACTACAACCATAAATGTATAAAAGGAAACCCAAGCCTTCTTCTTCAAGGTACGCATAACAAAGCTCTAGTGAAAATTCTGTCTAATTATCCTCTCAAACCTAATTTGGACATCGAAGAGTTTTTGGCAGCACCACACCGATATTTCTTGACCCAGCTTCTCTCTGTAGTCAATTGGAGCAGTTCACTAGAATCTAGGGTCAAACCCTACAAGTTTATTGATTTATCAATTGGCTTTGTCTGTTGAAATCGACTTTCTGTCATTTCCATGGTCTTAACCAGGTTCGATGCTTTGCATTTATCACAGACCACGGAGGAACAGAGTATGAACCGAGTTGCGGCCCATGAGACCCAAATGGCCAATGTAATGGCTAACATACAGATGCTAATAATCCAAAATCAAGAGCTGCTTCGGCGACTTCCCATTGCACTAGGAGGAGGCCAGTAGATTGGAGCTCAGTCTAGAGACGAAAGGGGGAATGACTACGCCAATCCTGAGAATGCAGATCCCGTCATCCCAAGCGGCATCGCATTACCACTTAATGAAGTATTACCCTTTAACAGCCACACCCTAGGTTCACACCTGTGGCATTATCCCTAGCATACAAAAGTTATGGGAGACAGAGCAGAGAACTGATTTCCCATTCACCTAGGAGGTGATGGGAGTACCCCCTGCCACCTTTAGAGATGTTTGATGGGGCCAAGGACTCCTTAGACCATTTAGAGACCTTTAAAACCTTGATGTAGTTGCAAGCCGTCCTAGATGAGATCATGTGCAGAGCCTTCCCAATCACGCAAAGGAGCTGCCAAAGTGTGGTTCAACTGAATCCAACCATCCATTATCAGTTCCTTCATCCTGGCTTAGTAAGCTATTTGTAGGGTTATATTGGAGGCCAGAGGCAAAGGAAACCAGCTACCTACTTACTCAACGAGAAGCAGAAGAAGGAAGAGACACTGAGGGAGTTTGTCAACAAATTCAACTTAGAAGTGAATGACGTTAATGACAAGGTCGCAGTTATGGCCTTCATAAGTGGTTTGAGAACGCACAAGTTCTTGTTTTCGTTGGCCAAAGAATCCCTAAAGAGCATGGCTGACCTTATGCTAAGAGCCTAAAAAATACATGAATGCAGAGGATGCCATGAACGCGAGGTGTGACCGAGATGATGACGCTGGCTCTCGCCTCGAGAAGAAAAAGAGGCCAACTGACGACAACAAGGAAGACAGAGAAAAGAAGACCTCAAGAACTTACATAATAACAACCCAAACAGAGGATAAGGAGCTGGCTTGCACTAACAGCACCAGTAGGGCAAGTCCTTAACGAGATTAAGAACAATCCGAACTTGAAATGGGCCGAGAGATTGAGGAGCCTTCTAGAGCAAAGAAACCAAAAGAAGTATCGCCAGTTCCACAAGAACCATGACCACAACACAGATGATTGCATAGATCTCAAGCAACAAATCAAAAATCTGATAAGGCATGGTCACCTAGAAAAATTCGTGATGGGCTAAAGGCCTGACAAGCCACGTGCTGCAGAACGAAGACGCTCAGATCGAGCCCCGACACAGGAACGACTGATCAGAGAGATAAGGGTCATCACTGGAGGATTTTAAAAGAGGCGACGAGTCCTCATTAGCCAAGAAGAACCATACTAGAAGGGCAAAGTTAGTGGAGGTGTTCGCAGTGGAAAGATTGAGTAAGAAATCCCGCTCGGGTGTTCCAGATATAGTGTTCATAGAAGAAGAAGCCGCAAAGCTGAGCCACCCTTATGACGACGGTTTAGTTGTCATCGCCATTATCTCCAACTTTCAAATCAAACGAATCCTTATTGACAGTGGTAGCTCAGCAGACATCATCTTCTGGGAGGCATTCGAGCAATTATAGATACTGTAAGCACCCCATTTTTGCCCACTCTGCAATCTCCGGCCAGACCGAATTCGGTTTCCAACATCACAACACATGCAGGCTCAAGATGAGCCTTTTAATCTCCAATCCAACCAGTTAGTCTCTTCTCGGGCCCACAAGGATCCGCTGAAGCCTTAAGCACCATTATTTCAAGCAGTTTTTCGGGCCAGGCGGTCCTAGAAACCAGCACCATCCAGGTAGCTTCCTGGGATCGGGCGATCTCGGGGACCAACACCTCATCAAAGATTCTAGACGGTTCACTTCTAGCGCCTGCTAGCCCGCCAATGTAGAATGTTCGTCATTTGGTAATTCTCTGGGACCAGGCGTTCTCAAGAACCAACATCACCCTATAGGTAGCTCTCTAAGACCAGGCGTTCTTGGAGACCAACACCGCACAGGTAGTTTTCTGAGATCGGGCAGTCTCGGGAACCAACACCTAGGTCAACACCGTCGCCTGCTAGCCAAACTCGGTGAAAAATGACCAAACCTGCCCTTTTGGGCCTCCAGGCACGTTTTGGGAAAGTTCAAAATCCCTCAAAACGATAAGTCCATCCTTTCAAATGTTGTCAAACCATCAGGCGTCCCTCGCACGCCATTCGGTTCAAATCCGGTCCTATTCCGGCCCACTCCGGTCAAAATGATCGTTTTGCCCCCAAGCAACTCAGCCCGGCACACCATTCCTGACCATTTCCAGCCAACTCCGGCAAAATGACCGTTTTGCTCCTAGGAGCCAAAAATGCCGTGAAATAGCACCAGTTTTGGGATTTTAAGCAAAGGTTTTCACCACGCGCCTTTGTTTAACCTAAGGAACACCTTACGACACTAAACTCACACGACATGATAAGAGTTTCCTGGAGCGTCTCGCAGACGCTCCATCTAAATTGTCTCTTCCCCCGATTTCCTGGTTATAATGCACCGTTAACCGACTTGAGAAATGCGTAAATCAGGAAATTCTCGAAAATTCGTCCATAGATCTTCCCATCGATATGGTTCGATCGAATAGATCGCCCCCCCAAAGCCCTCCATTATACGGTGTGCAAACCATGACTTTTAGCAACCCCCGAAGCGTCTCGCAGACGCTCCGTTAAGGTTGACGTTTTTTCCATTTCTTAATTAAAACGCACCGTCAAACGACTTGAGAAATGCGTAAATTTGGGAATTCTAGAAAGTATTTTCAGAGTACTTTCCATCGGAACGGTCCGATCGAATAGATTGCTTCTCGAAGGCCTCGATCACATCAAACGAAAACAGTCATTTTCAAACACCCACGAAGCGTATCACAGACGCTTCACAAAAGTGTCCTTTTTGGCATGCTTCCCAAGACGATATCCCACACTTCTGAACATAATTTAAACTCTTCGAAAACATAAAAGTTCATCGGATGCACTAGGAAAACATCCCGAGTGTGACCGATTCCCCTGGAACCTTCCCAATTGACCCAATTATCGAGGCAAAGTTTGGGCGATTTTTTCCCGTGATGGAGCGTATGCTATATACGCTCAAATTTTGTTCAGATCGACCGACTTTCGATCAACGATCGAGATTTAATCAGTACATAGGGTGCCACGTGTTATTCTGGCAATGGAACAGTACATGCGCATGTCGTACATGTGCACGGCCAAATTTTGGCCATGCGCATGGTTTGTTCCAGATTGCCTATAAATAGAGGCATCCCCCCTTGCATATTCCAAGTCCGAAATTGATACGAAACTCTGTTGAAATCACTCCAGAAACTCGAATCTTTACATATATTCCTCCCCTCCAACACTTAAATTAGATTCTACCTCTCTTAAGCCTATACACTCCATACGCAAAGCCTCATACACACTTATATACTCCATTCAAACCTCTCAAGCCTTCTTGAAGCCACTCAAGTTCCAATTAAGACATTCATTGAAGATTACAAGAGTGTTGAAGACAAAATGTGGTATCCCTTTTATATTTGTGCTCTCCCCCACTCTTTTCTTCTCCCTCTTAGCCTACTTAGGCTATTCTCTATTTTAATCCCCATCTTCAACCCCTCTTTTCTTGTATGCTTGAGCCAAGAGGACTCCTAGATCATGCCTAGAGGAAAGCAAGTGAGAGCCACCGTGTAAGGACACCTCTCACTAGCCTACTTTAAGATGGTATGGCTGAAGAGCTCCTTATTTGTATGGTGAAGCCTAAAAACCTTGTATGTGAATTATGACCCCTTACATATGATTATTTTGATCATGTCTTGCATACTTGGCTTCATTTTATGTTTATTTTCATATCCCATAATGCATGCATTGCTCTTAATTTCATGATATTTCCAAGTTCTACATGTCCTTCAAAAATTGTTTCAAGAGTTGGTCCCTTGAAGTTTAGGATAAGACTTTAGAAGTCATGCCTTAGAAAATCCCTCACAACCCCCCTAACTCATTCTTTTACACCATTGCATTTTAACTTACATAAATGTTGCTTTCAAACCCTCTAATTTTCAAGGTTTTCATTATCTCTAAGTTAGTGGTTGGAATGGCCCCATGGAACCCTCTCTTGAGTGATCTCTCTTTTTATTGGTCATATGAACCCTCTCTTGATGGAATGGTTTTCCTTAAAAAATGGTTTTCAAAATCCTTCCCCAAAGATGATTTCAAAAATGCATTCTCTCCATCTTTGCATAAAAATGATGTTCTAAAAATTACCATCATTATGTTGATTTTTAAACCCTTGTATTCTTATCAAGATAGTGGTTATAATGGCCATGAGGAAACCTTCCTTAGAATGGGCTCCAATCACCAACTATATAAACCATATTCTTGGCTAGAGTCAAAATTTTCATGGAAATGATCTTCATAAAGATTACCAACCAAAGTCCATTGCATATCATGTTGTGTTTTCAAAACTCTTTCCAAGAATGCATTAAATCAATTTTCAAAATCATCTTCCAATCCAACCTTAGGTTAACTTGACTCTAGTTGTCCAACCCTAAGTTAACTTGATCCTAGGATAACTTGACCCTAGGTTAACTTAACCCTAGGATAACTTAATCTTAGGTTAATTTGACCTTAGGTTAACTTGATCCTAGTTGACCAATCCTAGGTTAACTTGACCCTAGTTCACTCACCTTAGGTTAACCCTATCCTAGTTAGTTAACCATAGGTCCTCCTAACCCTAGGTTGACCTAACCCTAGTTAGTTAACTTTAGGTTACCCCTAACCCTAGGCAAACTCAACTTAGGTTAGTACACTTCAAGGTTCCAACTCTTGAACCATTTTCTAAATGATCTTTCAAATCTTCAAACTATTTTTCCAAAACCTTCTACTCTTTTTGATTTAAAAAACTAACTCCATAAACTCTTCAAATGTTCTTACATTCCCTCTTCAAGACATTTCCAAAAATATTTTCAAAAAGTCACAAATCTAAAGTGTCCCTAGCCCCCTCATGGTTAGGGATTCCAAAGACAAGTGATAAATCAAGAACAACCTCTAAGGTTGTCCATATTAGGATTCCAAACCCTTAGCCCTTTCCAAAAACTACTTTCAAAAATTAATTCATCAAAACATGCCTCCAAGGTTTTCAAAACAAAACTTCAAAAATACTTTCAAGTTCTCTTGAGTCATGCTAAAGCATTTTTTCAAAACTCCTTTAGAGTCAATCCAAAAGCATTTTCAAAATACTTCACTTCTAATTTCAAGTCAAAACTTCCAAGACCACAAAGAGTCTTAAACTTTTAAAGACCTTAAAGTGTCTTAAATTTTTTCAAAAACCTCAAAGTGTCTTAAACTTTTCCAAGACCACAAAGAGTCTTAAACTTCTAAAGACCTCAAAACATCTTAAACTTCTTCAAAGACCTCAATGTGTCTTCAAGCTTTCCAAAGGCCCTAATGCGCTTATTGTTCATCGGGCTCTTGCCCGAACTACGATTGACCTGATTCTCGCCAAATGAGATACGTAGGTAACCTAAAATGGTGCGGTCATAACTTTTATTTCAACCCCAATCCCTTTTTCAAAAATTCCAATCAATTCAAAGTTTTTATTCCAAACTCTTTCAAAATCTCCATTATTTTCAAACTTCTTTCAAAACTTGCATCATGCATCATTCATCCAAAAAGTGATGACTAAATCCTTTTTTCAAAGTTCTAAAGTGTATATTAAGTGGACAATGGTAACCGGTTATTCTAGTGAGTGAATCAAGGGTGATTAGACATGTAGGTACCGAAATGGCGGGGTAGGGTGATGATCTTAGGATATCTTCCCTACACGTAACCAACCCCCGAACCTTAAATTTCTGTTTTCGAAAGACCAAAATAGAATTATTTCAAAAATGGCTTAAACATTTCATAAGGTTGCCAAATAACCTATTTTCTTAAAAACCCTCTCTTGAGGAAGTTTTTAAAAAACTTTTTCAAAAATTCTAAGCTTAACCTTCGGATTAACGCTTAGTTTTAGGTGCCCTGACTCACCTTTATCAAGTTAGGTGGCAATTTCTATTTTTCTAAAAAAGCCCTTAGTTAAATAAACTTTCAAACCTAGTCGCACTTGTCCTTTTAGAAGGACAAGTTCTAGTGACAGAGTTCCGTGCTTTAGGGTCTCCGAGCCGAAAGGACATTGGACACCCCAAAAATCGGGGCGCAACAGATACAAAAGGAAGCCTTGAACCAGTTTAAAGCAGTCACGTCCAATAAAGTACGGAGTGGGAACTGTCAAGGGCGACTAGGTAATAGCCAAGGAGTGCTACATGCCGTCCCTTAAGGGAACGGTGACCCTCGTAATAGAAGAGTTAAAAGTCAGAGACGAGGAAAAAGTGAAGAGAGGAGAACCAGTGAAAGAGTTGGAACAAGTCCCCATTGACAGTCCAAACTAGAAGAACGGCCCAAACCTGGATGGCAACCCAACCCAAACCAGAGTGGTCATGATCAAATCCGCAGCCCCAGAGCTGCTCAAGGAAGAGTTGAGAAGCTTCATCAGGAGTAACGCTGACGTCTTTGCCTAGACACATGAGGATATGCTAGGCATCGATACCAAGATTGCTGCCCACCACCTCAACATTTTGCCCGAAGTCAGGCCGGTCAAGCAAAAGAGGAGAAGCTTTGCCTCAGAGCGTAACAAAGCCATCGCCGACAAAGTAGACAAGCTCATCCAGGATAAGTTCATCAAAGAAGCCCAATACCTGACTTGGCTCTCGAACATGGTGATGGTGAAGAAGACAAATGAAAAGTGGAGGATATGTGTGGATTTCACATACCTTAACAAGGCCAGCCTCAAAGATAGTTTCTCCTTACCTACCATTAATCTTCTAGTAGACTCCACCGTAGGATACCAGATGCTTTTGTTCATGGACACTTTCTCGGGATATTACCAGATCAAGATGGTTTAAAGAGACGAAGAACACACCATTTCATCATCGACAGAGGACTATACTGCTACAAAATTATGCCCTTCAGCCTGAAGAATGCCGGGGCAACTTATCAACGGCTAATGAATAGAATGTTCAAGGCCCAAATGGGGAGGAATGTGGAGGTCTACGTTGATGGCATGTTAGTTAAGGGTAAGCAAACAACCAGCCACTTGAAAAAGTGTTCATGAAGCTGAAGAATCCTGCCAAGCGTGCATTTGGAGTAGCATCGGGAAAGTTCCTAGGATTCATGGTCTCACAAAGGGATATAGAGGCCAACCCGAAAAAAGCTAGTTCAATACTGGGCACGCAAGCACTAAAGTCAATAAAAGATGTTCAAAGGTTGATAAGCAGAATAGCAGCCCTAAGCAAGTTCATTTCTAAGTCAACTGACAAATGTTTTCCCTTCTTCAAGACACTAAAAAGAGCCTTCCAGTGGACTGACGAGCATGAAGAAACTACTATAGAGAGTTCCTTGGTTAGAGAACGAAGAGGCAGACAGACTGGCAAGAATAGCATCCTGAAGGCAACTCAAACCCGAAGTACCCTTAAAGATCTTAGATTCTCCGAACATTCAAACCCTGGAAATCAATATGCTGAAAACAGAAGTCTCATAGGCCAAACCAATCAGAGACTACCTGGAACACGGACCCTCCCAGAAGACAAGTTAGAAGTAAGGATAATTAAGTTCAAGGCCAGTCGCTATGTGATATTTGATGGCATCTTGCACAAAAAAGAATACTTAAGTCCCTTCTTTGGTGTGCCACAGATGAGGAAGCCACTTACATTATAAGGGAGATCTACGAAGGAATTTGTAGGAACCACTCTGGAAGATGTTTTCTGGCTAATAAAATTCTCAAAGTAGCATACTACTAGCCAACAATAAGTAAGGACTCCCAAGAGTTCGTGAGGAAATGTGACAAGTGCCAGCAAACGCCAACATTCCCAGATAACTTGCACAGAAGCTGACTCTTACTAGGCCCTTTGGCTAGTGGAGGATCGATATCGTGTGCCCGTTACCCTTGGGTAGAGGATAGAATAAATTCACGGTGGTGGCTATTGATTACTTTACTAAGTGGGTAGAGGCAGATGTCTTCACCACCATCACGGAACAGAAAATAACCAATTTCCTGTGAAAGAATATCATATGTCGTTTCAGGATCTCAAAAGTGGTCATCACTGATAATGGGAGGCAATCAAAGGAAAGCAGTTCAACAGGTTGTGCTCAAACTTGCAAATCAGCCACCATTTCTTCTCACGAGAGCACCCCCAAGCAAACGGGGAAGTGGAGGTCACCAACAAGTCCCTTATTAAAATCATTAAGACCAAACTAAAGAAGGCCAAAGGGTTATGGGCAAAAGAGCTCCCCCAGCATCCTATGGGCTTATAGAACTACTGAGAGAGTCTCTACTGGACAAATTCCCCCCTCTCTCACATTCGGAACGGAAGTTGTAATACTAGTAGAGATTGGCCTCCTGAGTCCCAGAACTCGGAACTACAACCCAGAAACAAACGATGAGGCCTTGGAAGAGAAGAGGCTGCAGACAGCAATCAGAGTAGCTTCATATCAACAGCAAATGTGTCAGTACCATAACAACCGAGTGCACTCGAAGGACTTCACCAATCTACCAGAATTGCTCAGGATGAAAAACTTGGCGCGGATTGGGAAGGACTTTACAAGGTAATAGGCTTCACCAAGAAGGGCATCTACAGATTGAAAGGCTTAAATGGTAAAGAACTACCTCACCCATGGCATGTTGAGCACCTCAGAAAGTATTCTGTGTAAGCAACTCTTTTTATCCCCATATGTAACAGTGTAGATGAAAAGTTAAATGGGTACTGCATTGACTTGTCTACAATTCTCTTTATACTTCTATGAATGTTCTAACATCTTCTTTGCAAGAGGAGTGACAAAGGCTAATAATGCCCACTTAAGAAAAGTTCTGGTCAGGCCAAGGCCGAGCAAGCAAAGGCTTCACGCCCCAATCAACAAAAGTTCTGATCAGGACAAGGCCAACCAGGCAAAGACTTTATGCTTAAGGCTTTACGCCCACTCAAGAAAAGTTTAGGCCAAGACCGAGCAGTAAAGGTTACCCAATCAACAAAAGTCCTGGTTAAGCCAAGGCTGAGCAGGTAAAGGCTAAGGCCTAATCAACAAAAAGGTCAGGCCAAGGCCGAGCAAGCAAAGGCTTTACACCTAAGGCTTTACGCCCACTCAAGAAAAGTCCTGGTCTAAGGCCGAGCAGGCAAAGGCTTTACACCTAATCAACAAAAGTCTTGGTTAAGCCAAGGCTGAGTAGGTGAAGGCTTTATGCCCAAGGCTTTCTGTCTAATCAACAAAAGTCCTAGTCAGGCCAAAATTGGGCAGACGAAGGCCTTACGCTCCGATCAACAAAAGTTCTGCCAAGACTGAGCAGGGCCAAAAAGAAAGGTCAAGTTGTCTATAGAAGTCCATACCGGATCTCCTCTACACTTATTAAAAATTGATAAATTACAAAAAAGAGGCAAATGCTCTACCCATTACTACTAATCCGAAGACTAGAGGAAAAACCAAAGTATATGCATAAAACTAAGTCAAATCACCTACAGAAATTAAAACAAAAGTTACAGTCGTGAAGTTAAATGGGGAAAGATCTTTTTCATTAATAAAAGTTGGTAAGTACAAACAAAACCAGAACAATGTTACATTTGAAATCACTGCAATGACAAAATGGAAAGATAGAAAGATCTACAAAAAGGAAAAGGAAAACTACCTAGTTGTCGGAGGGGCCTTTGGCTAGGCAGAAGCTTTTGATTGGGTGTCATCCTTTTTAGTCGCCTCATCCTTCCCCCCTACCTTGCTCCTCTCAACCGCTATAGAAACTGTGTCATCCTCAGGAGCAACCTCGATCGCCATAGGGTGCTTGGCAACCATCTCCTTTACCTTAGTAAAGCCCTTGCATGTAGGCCCCACCCAGTGCCATCTAATAAGTCGTCCCCTGATGGTACTCCTCAAAAGCCTTTTTGACAGCTACCTCAACCTGAACAGAAAAAGCTATCTTAGCCTGAGCAGCCTTTTGGGCAGCCTTCTCAACGGCAAGCTTCTCTCGAATAGCCTTCTTAGCACCTTTCTCATGGGTCAAATCCCCTATCAGCTTGTTCTTCTCTTCTTGTAGGGTCAACCCCTACCCTTTAGGCTATCCCTCTCTTAAGAGACCTCCTTCAGCTTCTTCTTCAAAGAAGCTACATTAGCCAAGGCTTGGTTGGCTAAGCGCCTCTACTCCAGGAAACCCTTCTCGCTATTTGACATTTTGGCGCTTAGTACAGAGAGCCTGGTGTCTAATCAAACAAAAAGAATAGGATCAGAAGCAAGAAAGAATAAGCAGAGCAACTACACTTACGAAACTTACCTCAAGCAAATCCTGACGAAGGTCCCTGGTCAATTTGTAAGTAGAACTACTTACCAATTGCTCTCCATCCCCTAGATGGATCACGCTCTGCAATCTCATCCTAGCTAGGTCCAGACTTTCAAATATCATTTTTTCGTCAGTGAAAAAATCTTGACCAAAAGAGGCAGACGTTGCTGGAATATCAGCAAGAGATTGACTGACAGCCCTCGGTGGGGGGAATGTGTCTGCAGGCCCAATTAGGACTGGTGATGCCTCCTGGGTGATCGAGAGCAGGAGGAGGACTGACGGCTTTAGTGGTGGGAGGTCTCCTAGGTCGGCCCCCTTGTCCTTACGACCACTGCCCCAGCTTTATAGCTAACAGGGAGGTTAAAGCACTTGGCCGCTATAGAGGGCTCTAAAAAGAGCTTCATCTTTGCAAGAATATTCTTGTTAAGAGCCATTTCCCCCTCTTTGCTGGAGTTGTCCTTGCCTTGATTTGCACAGGAGTAATAAGAGTAGTATCAACAAACAACCAACAAAAATAAAGAAGAGAGCCAACTTTACTCACTCTTCTCACATTTTGCCCTCAGAGCTTCACTTCTCTACTCAGGGCCCAATAAGTACATACCCAAATTTTCGTAAGTTCATAAAAGCATTGACATTAGTAATACCATAATCCTAGGTGCTTTTCACCTTGGCTTCTTGGGTCTCATCGAGAGTAGGTGTTGCTGGTCCAATAGGCAACTTAAGAGGGGGAGTGAATTGAGTTTTTCGAATATTAATACAAGTTAAGATTAATTAAGATTAATCTAAATAATATAGCAATGGTCAATCTATGTGCAAAGCAATGTTATCAATAGAAGTAAAGAAAACAAAGCAATAGAAGAGAAACACAGATTTACAGAGGTTCAACCACAAACCGTGGTCTACGTCCTCACCCCAAGACTTTCTTGAAGCCTTCTCCCATTATGTAATCAACTATTACAAGATGGGCTGCTGATTGACAAAGTGCTCAGCTCACTCTACAAGAACTCCTCACCGAGCTCTTTAATTCCCAAGTGGTTTTGTCCAACCTCCACTCAAACTTTACAAGAGTTTTGCTTTACACAAGAGAACTCTCAAACTCTCAGTTACAAGTATATAGAAGTATACAACTCACAAACAAACTCTCTAACCAGAGTAGATTTACAATCAAAGCTCACAGATGAAGATAGGAAGAATATGCAGTGTATATCAGTGATTCTTGTTTCTTATTGTTTCTTCTTCTTGATTCTTGTCTTTAAATGCAGTTGGAGGCTAGTATATATACCCTTGCATTCATTCCATCCGTTGGAGGTGGTTGGGTATCATTAATGTGTGTCCAGTCAATTATAACGTTAAGAAAAATAGCCGTTATAACAGAGGGAGTCGGCTCCATTTTTTGTGGTGTCGACACTTTCTGCTTCTGCATTTACCAGACGATGTTCACTGAGTTCATGAGTCCCCTCTTCATGTTGATGAGGCGACTCCTTGTTCATCTGTCTTCTTCATATTAAACTTCTGCTGTCATAAGGCGACACTTCTGCTTCAGGTGTCCACTCATTGATCATTTAAACTTCCAGCCTTTTGCTTCTGCTACCAGGAGTCGACACTTCATCTTCATGTGTCCGCTCATTAATCATCTTATCTTCAAGCCTTGGTGTCTGTCTACATGAGGCGACACTTCATTACAATGTGTCTGCTCATTGATCATCTTATCTTCAAGACATTTTGCTTCTGAGATCAAGATGCGACATATTATTTCCATGAGTCCTCTCATTGTTCAATATGTCTTCAGGCCTTTTAGTGTCTGTGATCAGGAGGTGACTCCTCATTTCCATGAGTCCACTCATTGCCCAGAATTCAGCTTTCAGATTTCTATTGATCAAGCTTTATCAAAGCACTGGTATAAGAACTTCAAGGAGTATATCTTTAGGGTATGATGATCAATCAAATCTTCTTGACTCATTAGAGTTAACTTCTATTTAATTTAGATTGAATCAATCATTGGATGTTGATCTTCTTCTTAAATCTCAAGCTGTGGAAGCTTCATTTGATCAAAGCTGAACTTTTCTTCTTCATTTGCAAAGCTCCTTCTATCATTGTAGGATATCTTCTTCAATGCCAATTTACCTCAATTGTGTGAAGCTTCACAATGCTTCAATTCTGATTTCCTCTCTTTGATAGCAATTCTTCATTCTTCATTAAACTCACTTTACTGAGACCATTGCAGACTAGATGAAATCTGTTCACACATCTAATCTTCATTGATCCTTTACATAGTAGAAGAATACTTTACTTGGATTCCATGTAGAGATCAGATATTCATTGTGAGCCATCTTCTCAGCAACTTTAATCACATTGTCTTGAATTGGTCTTAGCATACCAGATGAAATCATCTCTCGAGTATTTTTCAAATTCTTCAACAAACAATACATCTTCAACTGAGCATTGCACTTTTTCAACTAATGAAGTCTTCAATCTATCTTGTAAATCAATCTTCATTGAAACTATGCACACTTGAAAGAATGAACACCTTTAAACTCTTTGAATGTAAGACATTTGCTTGAAGTAGAGATAGGCATCTTTTCTAGTTTGGTTCATTGCATAGCCCTTTGAATTTATTGCTTGCATCTTGAACTTGTTGTGCATTCTTCTTGACATGTATTAGACTTAAGATTCAACTTTAAGTCTTAGTTATGAGCTGTGTTAATCTGCACACTAAGTAGATTCATTAGTAACATAACACAATGTTTAGTTATCATCAAAATCAATATAGGAATTAAGCTTGAGTCAACAAGGATCAACCTTGACTCAACAGGTGCAACACGAGCTAGTCAGACACAAGGAACCTAAATCAGATCCCTAAAATCTAGAAACTACGGCTAGGTGAAATCAAAGCTCTAGAGAAACTAAGGGACATACCCCTTCGAGTTAGAACGTTCCACGACCGAGGAACTCGAGCTTTTATTATCACCTACAACCTCACAGGGTTGATGCTCCCAACCGTCACCATACACTAAGAAGAATCTGTCTTTCCACCTCTTGTTGGAAGAGGGCAGCCCAGTCATCAGAGTTACTT
Source organism: Euryodendron excelsum (assembly GCA_033060915.1). Lineage (NCBI taxonomy): Eukaryota > Viridiplantae > Streptophyta > Magnoliopsida > Ericales > Pentaphylacaceae > Euryodendron > Euryodendron excelsum. Next base: position 54,662,301 of record CM065377.1, on the reverse strand, counting down.
CACCACTCTTGGCTGAGAAGTACCGCCAGCCCCTCTCGTGCTTAGTCAATTTGTAATAGTGTAAGAACTCATCAGCAGTGAGGTGGTCTTCACCATCACTGGATGTTTGCCACAACACGGCACAAGCCAACAGAATCCTCCAAGAGTTAGGAAGGAGCTAACTAGGAGCCAACCCTAAAACACTCAGAACCCCTCTAATAGGGGTTAAAATATGAAACCTAAGGTCACTAGCCAGAGCAGCCTCATAAATACAGATCTCCACAAAGCGAGCAGAACAAGCCCACTCTCCCTTCTCAAAGATCCTATATGACAACCTAGAAGGAACTTGGTAGTCCTTCCACATCTTTCTAACCCTCCTCTCCGTAATGACGGAGCATATCGAAAGGCAGCAAAATTAAACTCCCAAACCCCAAGGACTATTAAACTCCTGGGCCCAGGAACCATACCCCCAAGGGCTAGCCTCTCTCACAAGAAGCCCCAGAAGGCCCTACTGAAGCATTATCAGGGACCTCTAACTACACTCTAACCAAATCTTAAGAAGCAGTGTTCTTAGAATTTGAGGAATGTACATCTTTAGGGTCTGCCATAGTGCCTACTAAGTGTAATCTCCTAGCTAACTTAAAGCCACTACAAACTAACTCCCAAACGAACTTGACCGGGTTCCCGACAAACTCTTGGAGAGAAGGGGAAATTCCTACTTTAGAGTGGTACCAGAGACAACACCCCAAGAAGAATCGCATGGACAACACCCCAAGAAGAATTGCATGAAGAAGGAGGATCACAGTTTGAGATCTTACCAAAGTAGAGAGAAGCTTGAATCTCCAAGTGTAGATACACGAAAAAGCAGAGAGGACGGAAGAGAGGTTTCGAAAGCCAGAAACCGTCTAAGTATGGAGAATGTGAAGTGATAACCGAAGGCTAGAACTGCCAGCCAAGCCTAGAACCCCCTTGTTCGAAATCACCGATTCAGATCAATTTATTAAGCACAGATCCAACGAACGGTGGTTGTCAAGTCACAGCGCGAGATGAAACCCAATAATAAATTTACACGTCATGGGGGCATCAAGCGATGCGCTTAGTCATTGCCAGCAATGGCTATGCAAGCCTACAGCGCCATAAATGTACCCTCCTTTTCACAAAGGCACATCCACTGTATGAATTCTCTTGACCACACTCTGGGTACTCAGAGGAATGGGGGCAACTGATGAGAACTGATCTAGCGAGGGTTGACTAGGACCCTTGTAAGAGGTTGATCAGGGAAACCATTAATAATAGGGCACTCTAGTAGTGCTGAACAAAAGATGTCCGAGCATACTAGGACCGATCAGTTTGGCACCAAGCAGATAGTGTCGAACATGAGTATACTGACCATCCCTCCTGTCTGGCTAGTGGGGACTATGCTTGACACAAGACACGTGGGAGGACAACCACCTTCCCTACCACGCCAATATCAGTCTAATAGGTACCCTAGAAGATGCACGTGTGGGAGACAATCATGTCCACCACTACCCTGCCAAGGACCTGACTGCCCAATAATGTACAGCCACGTGGAAAGACAATCATTTCCACTAACTATTTACAGACATAGTTGGGACCACAACCGTGAATGTATAAAAGGAAACCCAATCATTTTTCTCTAAGGTACGCATAACAAAAACTCTAGTGAAAACTCTGTCCAATTATCCTCTCAAACCTAAATTTGGCATCGAAGAGTTTTTGACAGGCATCACACCGCTGTTCCTTAACCTAACTTTTCTCTGCAGTCAATCAGAACAATTCACCAAACCGGAGGCAGACCCTATAAGTTTACTGATCTATCAGTTCTTATGTAGAAACAATTCATGGGGCATGGGAACCGTTTTGTTTGTGCATCTAACTGCTAAAATTAGAGAAATATTTTTCCATTCTAATTTTGATCTCTAGTTTCTTACGATGGATAAGTGACAAAGTTACCCTTGCTCTCGTCACCTCGTCCCCAAAATCTCAAATCGTAACCCCCTAAATATGAAATCTTACCCAACAAAAGCAATAATTAACTTTCCTAGGGAACTTCACTAGTTTGATCTATTAATTTTTCCTTTATTTGAAGGAAAATAACCGTACCTAAAATTCTAGATTTTTCAAACCTTTCATTAACTCTCAATCTCAGAAATCGTGAACACTAAACGTTGAAATCATAATAAAGCAATGATTGACCTCATCAATTCCCTTCTTTATTGCTCTGTTAATTTCTCTCTCATTTGTCTAATTGAACATAAACCAAACTTGAAGTAGATTTTCAACTCCTGCTGCAATTCTACATCTCGGAAATCATGAACACTAAACATCCAAATCATAACACTGCAAAAACTGACCACATCTGCAAGGGACCATCTCTGGGTTTGGTCTGTTAATTTCTCCTTTGTTTAAATGAACAAGAAACACACTTGCAATCCTAGATCTTTCAATTCTTTCTTCACTCTCCACCTCAAAAGTCATGACCACTAACACCTGATCAAAAAGTTCATTTCTTAAATATAAATACCAAATCTTGAACGGTAACCCTTGTCAGAATTTCAAGATGGCTCACTCTATAATTCTGTCGTTATTGAATATATGTTGTATATTTACATTAATAATAATTATTATAAGTGACCATTCAACCATCAAAATTTTTATATCGCTCCTACAACTTCATGTCTCCCAAATTCTTAGACCACCCCAATGCCTAAAACTCTCATTGCAAGCCTTACAGCCTATTTTGAACTTAGGAAAGGTAAGAAAAAATTATTGTTTACTATTATTTTCTTGTTTGATTTTGCAAAAAAAATAAAAAGAAATAAGAGAGAGAAAGAGACAGATTGATTTAAAAATTTCTCTTCCTTTTCCTTCATTTTTTCTTTTCAAAGGTTAACTTCATTTTTTTTGGGTGCGACGGAATAAAACAAACAAACACTACAGGTCACTAAGATAGTCAACTTCAAGGCCTTATATATGACGGACTTTTCTTACTCCTAGTTAACCTTTGAAAATATTTTTATGAATTTTAAAGTTTTATTTTTAGTTTGAAGACATTTGACATTAGGTATTTTTAGATTCTTTCTCATTTATATGTGAGACATTAGTCAAGTACTTTTAAAGTTTTTTGCTTTGCCGATACCCAAGTGTTAATCGGGTTTCCAAATTGATTTTCATGTAACAATCTCATGGTATCTAGTTTAATGAATAGGTGTCAAAGTTTACTCTTAGGCTGTGTCTGAAATTCAAATTTATTAAAAAAAATATATATATATAAAAAAAAAGAGAACAAAATAAAAGCGAATTTTTGTTCTGTTTTTTCACCCAAACACAAAATCTAACTCTATTAACCTCATCCGAAAGAAACTTTCTTTGGATTGATCTGTTAATTTCTCCATTGCTTACATTACCATAAACCATAATAAATATCCTAGATCTTTAATAAATATCCTCTCCAAAAAAAAAAATTCATGAAGACTAAACACCCAAATCCTAAAACGCAATAATTTACGTATCCCTAGGAAACATTCTCTGTATTGATTTGTTGATTGCTCCTTTGTTTAAATGGGCATAAACCATCCCAAAACCCCAGGTCATTCGACCTTTTCTTCAACTCTCCATCTAAAAAATCTGTTAGTTTTTTTTATTAAGTATTTGTTTTATATTTATATTAATATTAATTCTCGACGAGTGACCATTGACAAAAATGATTTTTTTTTTTTCTTCTCTCATATCAAGGGAATTTGTGTAGGACAGAAATTCATGTGAAATATTTGATTATGTCTCCTATTTTTGAATTCTTATAGTCAAATTCATCCTCACCTTTTTGCAAGACACCCTAATAGCCCGACCTTTCAAACATAGAATTCTTCATATCACTCCTACAACTTCATGTCACCAAATTCCTACAACTCGTCTTGTCTATGCATCCCAAATGCTAGAATAGGTAAAATATTTCTCATGGCCACTTCTCCAAATTATCAAATCTTAACCATCCTAATACGAAATCTTACCTAACCAAACAATAACTAACCTCATCCTTAGGAACCTTCTCTGGATTGTCTATTAATTGCTCCTCAGTTTAAATGAGCATCAATCACACCTAAAATCTTTGATCTTTCATATCTTTCTATACGAGATTTGATTCACGTAAATGAACGTAAACCACAACCAAACTCCTCGATCTTTTAACTGCAAATATGAACTATTGTAAACACCCGACAAAGCAATAGTTGACCTCATCCGTAGGAGACCTCTGGATTGATTTGTTAATTTTTTCTTAGGATAAATGAGCATAAATCATACTTAAATTCTTAGATCTTTTAGTCCTTTCTTCACTCACAATACATCTCAAAAATCATGAACTGACGTTAACACCCAAAACCAAAGATTTTTATATATCACATTGCAAACAATATACGCCTTGTCAAAATTTCAAGATGTCTCATTCTATCCTTTTACCTTTATTTAATGTTTGTTGCATGTTTAATTAATATTTATTGCCGACAAGTGACGACTCACATAAATTATAGCTTTTTTCACCAGAAGTATGGAAGAGAGATTTGCAAAAATCATAGAACGTTGGATAATTTATCTTGTTTTCTATTTCGAATTCTAATAATCAACTTCATCCTAACCATTTTGCAAGACACCCTAATGCCCATTACCCCCAACCCTTAAAAAAACCCATGCCTAGTAGCCCAACCTTTCACCCCTCTAGTTCTTCACATCTTCCATGTCATCCAATACTCATAATCTAAGGACTTGTTCAGTTTGAAGGAATTTTAGGACAAGATCTTGTAATCATATTCCATTCTCAATGACGTGAATGAATGGATTTTGGAGATCTAGACCTATTAATATATATTTTTGTATGAATTTTGAAATTCTATTTTTACTTCGATGACTTCAGCTACTTTTCTATTATGTTTTTGTTTTTGTTTTTTTACTGTATTATAATTAATTATCTCTCATTTATGTGAGACATTGTTCCAAGTATTTTAAGGTTTTTTGCTTTTACAATTTAAGCTAGATTGGATTCAACCTTACTCCTTTTGGTCATTCCTAAGGAACTAGAATGAGGAACTAGGAACTCGTCGACTTTATGCATGGTAAATACTAGAATGGGTGAAATATTTCTCATTTCAATTTTCGCCTCTAATTCCTTATGATGAGCAGGTGTCAAAGTTCTAATATTTCAACCCTTTCTTTCTACTCTCCATATCAAAAATCATGAACACTAAATGTTAAGTCATTTAAAAACAATAACTGCTCTTCTGTAAGAAACTTTGAATTGGTCATTCTTACTTTTATTTTTATTCTCTTGTTTAGTACTGCTATTTAAAGTTGAAATAGTCATTTTTTAGGAATGATTATTTTCTTTTTTAAGAATGAGAATTATCATTTCATTCTTTCATAAAATGAGAACGTAAATCAAAACTTGATAACATTTTTGTTATCAAATTTTCTAAAAAAATAAAATATGTTTGCTAAATGTTTTTTTATTTTTTAGTTTAATAATTCAAAAAAAATTTAAAAAGTAGAAAATTTTTGAATTTTTTTTTTATTTTCTATATTTGTTTTTAAAATAAAATTTCATCCCTTGCCACTCTCACTACCACCACCACCCACTGCCACCACACCTTGCACCCCCAATAATTGTCGTCGCCTCCAAAGATTACCAAATGCTCAATAATAGTTAATAAGTAATATATAATATTTTTTAATATTCTATATATAATATGATATCAAATTTTCATATTACACACTAAAATTTCATTCCATTCTAGCATTATCAATTGTTCTTATTAAATAAGGAAATAAAAATAATCATTTCATCCCCACTAAACAAAAAAAACATAGGAATGAGACGTTACATTTCATTTTAATTCTTATTTCATTTCCATGCTCATCCCATTTTATTTTTTATAACAAATATAACCCTAGGTCTTTGATTTTTTCTTCAACTCTCTCTCCAAAAACACTCAAATCATAATAAAGCAATCACGGGCCTCATCCGTACGAGACCTTATTGATCTGTTAAGTTGCCCTAAGTTTAAACGAACATAAACCGCACGTAAATCCTATATCTTTCGACCTTTCTTGAGCACTCCATTCAAAAATCATGAACTAGTATACCGAAAATCGAATATTATTATTTCTTAGGAAGTGCATCTTCTTCAGCCATTTTTTAAAATTTGTTCCATTAAAATAATTCAGTTTCATAAAATCTATAGAGAACTCATCGTAATGATGCAGTCATGATTGTAATATCGTCTTAAAATTATTAGTGCAGAAATCTATAAAAGAAAAAAAAGGTGAATAATTATATTTAAGACACAACTAATATCGCTTTGCTTAAAACGATATTGGCCCTCACTAATTCTCAGAATCTAGTGTGCACCAGATTAATAGCGAATCGCTTCCAAGATACAATAGAGCCTAAAAAATTTATAATTCTGATTGCATATTGCACACACGAAATCAGATCTGAATACCCTCTGATTATCAAGTTTGTTAAGAATCTGAATGTCTGTTTTTGTAGAAATAGAATTCAGAGATGATGAACAAAAAAAAAAACTAGAAAGAATCAAGAATTGTAATGCCTTTTAATATATAGAGAAGTTGCAAAAAAAAAAAATAATAATAAATGTGTAATGCCTTTGTTTGATCAGATCATTCATTACACCTTAATAATCAGGTGTGAGTCTTACCATACAATCATTTTTGCTTATGTATTAGTCATCCAATCATTGATTATTATGATTCACAAAAAATCAATAGTCTTAATCACACGTTAAGTGTCAAGTGCGCCACTAAAGCGCCACATTGCCTCACGCGACTTGCACCCAAGACATGCACGTGGCGCACGTGTGACTTGGCACACATGCTCACACTTGAGTGCAACACCCAATCATTACTCTAAAGCAATACATAGAAAATTATTGACATTTATAAATGCCTTACAAAACTTCTCACTTTTCAATATGGAATTCATTTAATAAAACAATAAAAACTTTCTTCAAAAACTAGTTAAAATCATTTTGAAAAATCTCAAAACTACTACATATATTATATATTTTGAAAATATTTTCAACAATATTCCACCATTTTCAAAATAATTTGAAAAACATATCTTGATTAGACGAAAAAAATTAATGCATAAATAAAAATGTCTTATGAACTTAAACTGTCACTTAGTGATAACACATCAAAGCTAACAATATTTGTTTTCCTTGTCTGGCACCCTCATTTAAGCCTCATCAAACTTTCAAGATGGCTCATTCTATCGTTTTTTCTTTATTTCATGTTTGGTGTATATTTATATTAATTTAATTCTCAACAAATGATTATTCACATAAATGGTTGCTCAAAAATCCATGCGTAATAGCCCCAATTCCAGCTTGCTTGTCTTCCTGTTCCTGCTTAGACTCCTAAGCCAATACTCTGAAAGGGCACTTCATTCCCCTTCAGTTTCTACAAGGTTAAATGTCATACATTTCCTCAGAGCTTTAGCAAATCTTCTTTCAAAGTCCCACACCACTTTGTGATTCCTGTTGTAGTATGAGCAAGAGCCCTATGCTCGGCTTCTGCACTAGAGTGAGTGAAAGAGAGTGGACAACGACCCTTCAAATGTTAATTTTTTCACATCACTACTACAATTTCATTTCAGCCAATTTTCAAACCACCCATGTGCCCAAAAATCCCATTGCACTCCTTACTTAAGTTACACTTCTAAGCTTTAAAATAGTCCACCTTCAGGCCTTATTCAATTTGAAAAAGCTAGGGAACTAGGAATTGGAATCCTCTTCCATCCCTAAATATGTATACGAATGAATATTTATATATTCTAATTCTAGCTCTTGGGTATCACCTATAAGATATTCTTTTTAAGTTTTATTTTTACACGATTGTGACATTAGTTATTTTTCTATTATGTTTTTTTTTTCTTCTATGTTACTATATATAATATCTCATTTATTATTATGAGAGACATTATTCACATATGTTTGGAAGTGTTTTTTGTTTTTGTTTTTTGTTTTTTCAAAAATAAAAATATAAAAAATACTAAAATAGATGTATTTTCTGATTCTATAATATTGATATAGTACTTTTAGCAGAACAGTAACCTATAAATCCCATCATTAGACCATAAAAAATAAAAAACAAAAACATACAATAAAAAATAAAAACTAACAGTGCTTCCAAACAAACCTTTAAAGTTTTTTGCTTTTACAACTTGAACTAGGTTGGTTTCAACTTTAGTCCCATCTTCAAATTATTCCTAATGAATTGGAACGAGCCAACCAGACCTGCTGCTAATTTGGTTTTAAGATTGATTCTCATGTAAAAACAATTCCATAGGTTGTGGGTACCCATCATGTTCATGCATCGCAAATGCTAGACTATGAAATATTTTATTTTCCAGTTTGTCAGCACTCTAGTACTTAACGATAAATAGGTTCAAAATTCTACCCTTGGTCTCATCATCACTTAAAATCTGAAATCGAAACACAAAATCGCATCCCTAGGAAACCTCCTATAGGTTGATATGATAATTTTTCCTTTATTTAGATAAGTATAAATACACCTAAAATCCTAAATCTTTCAATCCTTTCTTTCGTAGTCCAACTCAAAACTCATGAACATGTTATAAATACTCAAAGTGTGTTATAAAACTAAAAGAATATTAAGCAAATAAAATAATTAAACACAATATATAATTAAAGCAGTTCTTTTGGAACTGTCAAATAATAGTTAAATAGTTCTTTTGGAACTATTAGGATATATCTTCTTGATCACCCAAAAATGTATTTCTTTCATAATATAAAGATAACAGAAATGTAAATAGTTTATCTACACTTTTTGTTTTTTTCTTTCTTCTTTATTCTTCTTTCTCTCTTTTTCTCTTCTCACTTTTCTTTCTCCCTACGCAGCTCCTTTTATGGACAGGGAGGTAGAGTTGGTAATCACATGCTACTAACTTTACCTTCGGTCATTCATACTTCCTACCAACTCTTCCATAACACTCCCCCCTTGAATGACTGCTACAAAAAAAATTTTATAAAATCGTAGTGAAAGAAAAATGAGTGTGCTAAAACTAACTCGTTAAAATCTTACCAATAAAAACCCTATGGGGAAAAAATTGTTGACGAAGAAAAAAGAGTACAGTCTGTAACTCCTCATCATTCATACATCTGGTATAAAGTTGAAGTTGATAGCTTCAATTGTTCAGAGCTTTAAGACAGCGCATGCCAATTTTGTGTATCAATTTCTCAAATACTACAGTTAAGAGTGTTTTAGTAAATAAGTTTGTCAAATTGTCACTTAAACATATCTGCTGGACATTAATATCACTGTTTTTCTGGAGTTCATGTGCATAAAAGAATTTTGACGATATATGTTTGGTTCTGTCACCTTTGATGTAACATTCCTTGATTTGTGCAATACATGCCGCGTTTTCTCCATATAATATCGTTGAGGTATCTTTGATCGAAAATAGTCCGCAACTAACTTGAATATGTTGGATCATAGATTTCAACCAAATACGTTCTCGACTTGTTTCATGAATTGCGATGATTTCAGAATGATTTGAAGAAGTTGTCGTTAATATCTGCTTCACTGATCGCTAGGATATAACAGTGTTACCATATGTAAATATATACCCAGTTTGAGATCAAGCTTTTTTGAGATCGAGTTTTATGTGGATTAGAAAGGTAGCCAATGTTTGCATAGCAAATTATTTCAGGTTGTGACTCTTTTAAATAAAATAAGCCCATATCAATTGTCCCTCGCAGGTAATGCAGTATATGCTTAATTCTTTTCCAATGTCGCTGAGTTGACGCAAAACTGTATCTTGCCAATATGTTGACAGAGAATGTTATATCAAGTCTTGTACAATTTGCAGAAGATATAAAAACACCGATTGCACTAAGATATAGTACTTTAGGACCAAAAAGTTCTTCACCATCTTCTTGAGGACGAAAATGACATTTCTGTATATCAATTGATCAGACAACCATTGAAGAATTTCATGGATGACCTTTATCACTATAACATTTTTTTTATATATGTCAACTGATGAATAAAATTCTTTCTAATAAATGTTTAATCTGCAAAACAAGACAATAATTTGTTCTCCCAAGGTATTTAAGTTCAAAGTTGTTTTTTAAATAACTAGCAGTTTTTGTAATCTCTTCCAGAGTATCAATAATATTCAAAACTTGCAATAATAAGAAATCTAAATTTCAAAAACAATGTGTGAACAATTGTACTGTTCACACATCTTTCAATCAATATTTATTGAGATAATTATACCATCTGCGTCTAGATTGGTTTAACTCATACAAAATTTTTTTATACGTATATCATTACCTAATCCACCATATAAATAGACTATTATACAATCATTAGATGTATATCTAATTCTTCTGAGACTGATAAACTAATCAATAATATGAATGTAATTGTATCCTTATAGGAGAGAATTTCTCATTACAATCCATACCAAGTCTCTACAAGAAACCTTCTGGTACGAGTCGTACTTTCTATCGCACTATTCCATTTTCTTATTCCGCAAATACTCATTTGTATCAAATCGGTTTTATATCTTCAGGTGGGTGGACTACTAGTCCAAATACTTTACAACTTCTGGTGTTTAGACTACAAGTCCGACATCTGCTGGTATTTGGACTAAAGGTCTGATATTTTCATCTTCTGGTGTTTGGGCTTACAAGCTCGCATACTTTACATTATACTTATGAGTTTAATTCTAATTCAGTAATTTCTTTTCATTTTGATCGATCATATTATCGACATTTATCAACTGTTTGTGGTTCAGTCTATTCATTACATCTACTAATTACAAGAGCCATTTTAAATAGAAATATGTTGGCAACAACAATGTTATTTCTATTCCATCGTTCTCCTGTATTCTCATTATTATTCATTAAGATCTCATTATTTTCAGATATTATTTCCTCTGCAGGAGATATCTCTTTAGAAAATTTTTCTTCTGAAAATTCTTTTACAGGAGTTTCTTAAAAAAGTTTGGATGATGGAGGTTCGCCCTCTGGAGGTTCATTTTCATCTTCAGGAAATTGCTCTTCAGGAGTTCCTATGTTAATAAGGTACTCATTTTGTTGTGCTTTCTTCTTCTGAGAGTTTAATTTTTACACCGACATTCATCTCATGCTTTAAGCGCTTTGAAATCATGTGCTATTATATGAACATATGATCCTACAGGGAGATCAACATATTGTCCTATAGGGACATTAATATGTGATATAGCATTAGCAGCTGGTATCGATATGATTTGATTATCGTCTTTGTGTCGGTGAATACTTCAGACAATTGATTTACAATCATATATAAGTAAATAATTTCTTTATAAACTTCACATTCACATCGACTTGTCCAAGTATCACACTACGTCTTATTTTTCCCCTAATGATGGGAAAACTGACTTAACATAAAAACTATCCGCAAAATATAAGAGTTAACTGTAAATAAAGATGTATCATTTGTATATATATGTATACAGAGAAGTTTCTGTGTAACCACAAATAGGTACCTTTTTCATTTTACCTAAACCTTCCTCCCTTATGATGATTTCTTAATAACTCATGAACGACTATCTGGGACTACCCAATGGAACAATATTTTCACAATGAGGTATTGTACTTCTCCAGCAACTAATAGAAATAATTTGTTAGATCCAATTGATAATAGTTGAACTTTCTTAAGTAGGCATCAAATACCGAGTTAATCCTAGTTGATAACAGACACCAAATAAGAGATATTTAACATAATTGTGAATTATATTATGCGCTATAACAAATTGAATTACATTAACAATTTAATGTCTAATGTCTCATACTAATGAATTATACAAAACACCAATCGGCGTTAGTGACATCATCTAAATCTCTATTTATATATAGAACTCACTTTAATCATATAATACTTGCTTATAGCCTTGCAATCAAAGGACAATAAATGCCTACATAATAATTTTAAAATTCTCCAATGCATTCACATGCAGATATAGTACAAAGAGATAAAAAAAAATTGCACATAAAATAAAAAAAAACAATTGACAATTTATTTTGCCCAGGTCTAGAAGATCTAAAATAAGTAGTGACAACATAAGTCGTAAGTTGTCATTATTTAATTGTTATATTCTTTCATCCGATACTCCTGGTATAAACATAATAGAAATAAAATAAAAATATCTGTAAGATTTTAGTAAATTTTTTGTACTTCTAGTAGAATGGAATGCATCATTAATATAGAGTTTTGTTCCTCTTGATCACTTTATGTTAGCTCTTCTAGAGTTTAGCTCGTTTAAAGCCTTCAATCAATTTTATAATGCCTGATATTGTTTTAACATTAATTTCAATTGATGTTAAGTTTACGACGTATCAAAGAGTTGTGCGCGTTCTAGTAATGTCTGCTAGATGTATATCTTCTCCATTCATATTTGTAATAATTAAAGTATTGGTATAATCCATACCATCATAGTCAAAATATATATAATGTTTCATTGTCAAAATATTTCAACTATAAAAATCTATTGAATATTTAATCATCATACTACAGGTACGTGACCAATGAAACATCTTTATAATTCTTGGAAGGTTAATTCAACAAATCTTTTTCTATTTTATTTTGCTCACATTATTCTACTTCTGGTGATATTTACAACTTTCAGGGTATCTCCATAATTTCAAAGATTATTACATTATAATCACATTTGTGACAATGTCAATTGATCATCAAATAAAATTATATTCACTTCAGAAAATGTTATAAAAGTGGTCAAATGTATCAGCTAGTTATAACACTCAATTTAGTGAGTTGCATCACGCTGAATTTATACCATACACTCATCACTTTAGGGATTGATACATACTAATGAAAACGTAGAAAGAAAATGGGAGACCAAATCAAAATAGTGTGAGACTCATAAATAATACCGTAAATAGTAATATAAATGGTACACATAAATAGTAACTAATTTATTTAACTATTTACCCTTATCTTTTAAATTAACACTCTCGATATTGTTAGTGCTAGAGCACGTTTGAGGCATAAAATATAAATATATTTTTCTATCATATTTTCATCAGGAAGATTTTCTCCACATCATTTTCATTGTGGGTAATAAAAATTGTACTCATTTTTTTATTTGGCAATACTGTACTACCTCTTTGTGAAATATTACAATTTCAGGTGCACTAAATCATTATCTTCCAACTTTAGGTGTATTCAATCATAATCTTTCAACTTTAAGTGCATTTATTGATAATCGTGCAACTGTAGGTGCAATAAACCATAACGAATTTTTTGAACAAAGTACGGTCTTCTGGTACTAGTATTTTTCTTTTTATAAAAATTCAATGATGACACAATGGCAAACCAAAATAGGCAGTGGGCATAATAAGTATCGTTAAATAATAACAACAATATGAATAAAACAGTAGCAGGCGGCAAACCGACATTATAAAGTAACAATAAGTACATAAACGACGTGCAGACCTCAATAAACATTCTACATGAATGATTTTTTTCATTATCTTTCTAAAAGCATTACTTCTCAATATAAAATATTTAAAGCAATACACATAATAAAATTTAATAATCATCAATTAATGATCATGTTAAAACCTCTACCAACATATTAATGTTAAGTGTGTATTATGATAAAAGACAACTGACAAAACTGTGATAAATATTGTTGTACTATTGATTAAATATTGTTTATTATATATTACTATTTATCACTGTTCATAAATAATAGAATGAATAGTAGAGTTAATTCGATCGATATATATATATATGTGTGTGTGTGTGTGTGTGATATCATTATTTTTGTCTCCATTATAACTTTCAAATTAGACATTAAAATATAGTCAAGTCACATCTCTATGGAAAGCTATTGAAATAAGGATTTTAGATCTATATATATCATAGGCAAAAAATACAAGATTTGAAAGAAATAAAGTAACAAAGTTTTGAAATAAATACTATTCATTTCAATTGTTGAACTACTGTTTATACTATTCATGCGAATTGAGTGAATAGTAAAGAATCTAAAATGAAGATAAATTACACATAAAATGAAGTATCTTCTTGATGTAAGAAAGAATATAGTTATATTTTTCACAAGCATTTAGAGTTTCATGTTGATAACGTGTTGTAAAACTAAAGGAATATTAAGCAAACAAAATAATCACACATAATATATAATCAAAGCAGTCCTTTTGGAATTGTCGAATAATAGTTAAATAATTCTTCTGAAACTATTACGAATAGATTTTCTTGATCACCCAAGAATGTATTTCTTTCATAATATAAAAATAACAGAAATATAAATAGTTTACCTACACTCTTTGTTTTTTTTTTTTCCTTTCTTCTCTATTCTTCTTTCTCTCTTTTTCTCTTCTCACTTTTCTCTCTCTCCCTATGCAGCTCCTTTTATAGACAGAGAGGTGGAGTTAGTAATCATATGCTATCAACTCTACCTTTCGTCATTCATACTTCCTACCAACTCTTCCATAACAAATTGAAAATTTTTATTTCTTGGATATAAATATTGAATCCTGAACGCCTTGTCAAAATTTTCAAGATATTACAAAATTTCAAGGTGGCTCATTCTAACCCGTGGCTTTAGTGAATATTTCTTGTTCATTTATATCATTTTTTTGGACAAAGTGACCATTCACAAAAAATGGCCGCTTTTTTATTTTTAAGAACGATGGAAGGGAGCTATGCAAAAAGGGCTGCTTTTTTCGTAAGAATTATGTCTTCTATTTTGGAATTCTAATAATCAAATTCATCTTTAACCTTTTCACAAGACCCCTAACGCTTATTACTTGAACCCTACACATTAAATTCTTAAATCACCCCAGTGCCTAAAAGTCCCATTGCACATCCTAGATTATACATCTAAGTAATTAGATAGCGAAGATCAAGGTCTTGTTCAATTTGAAGGGATTAGGGGAGAAAAAATTGAAATTCTATTACCTTTGCTAGGTTAGGATCCCGAATTTATTGAGAGAAAGAAAAAAATAGAAAAAAGAAAAAGGGAATGGAAAAGAAGAAAGATGTGAGATATCAAATTCTATGGTATTGTTTGGTGACATTGGGAAAATAAAAAAGAAATGAATAGAAATTTATCAATAGAATGTAAAGATAAAGATAAATAGGAGAATATGATTTCTTCTCTTATTGTCTTTTAACTTTTGTTGCCCATCACTTTCCATTAAAACTAAATAACTGAACTAATTTCATTTCTCATCCTTTTTTCTTTTCTTCTATAAATTTAAAATTCAAACACAATAATAATACTACAGACGGATTTAAAATTTATGTTAGTGCAGACAAATTTACATAGAATCGTACGCGCAATTGTTTTCTAGTTAACAATCAAAAGAAATTAAAATAAATACTTAAATATTTCTTGATAACATAAAAAGTTGATTTACACGTGGCCCTATGACTTTTTCATATTTTGAAAATTATGCATGAATATTATGAAAATGTCTTTCTCAATATACATAATTAAATTACTACTCATCTATTGATCACCTAGTCAGTTGTGAAGTCAGCCCTCACAATTTTCATAGCATAAAATGACCTCTCGGTCTGTGCCAAAGTTAGGAGTTTGTAAACTTATGACTACACTTTATTTTTGTATTATACTATTAATGATGGGAACTGCATTTTAATAATTTATATAGAATAGTGAAGGGATAAAAACATTTTAATTTAATATGTAGTATTTTAATACAGGGCCAGAAACTGTATTTTATTTTTATTAATGATGTGAATTGTATAGGTAAAAAAGAATTTTAATTTAATTTTAGAATACAAAAAAAAAGTAAAGTGAAAAATAATGAAGAGTAACAGTGTATGTTACAACTTTTAGGGTCAAACAAATACATATAAACAGTGCAATTTAAGTACTGAATTCTTACAAACCTTGTTTGTTTCTTCTTGAATCATTGGTTTTGTTTGTCCCCACAACCTTCTCTACTAGACTTTTCCCCACTCTCTCTCCTCTCTCTACAATCACACAGGTGTCCTCGGCAATTTGTCTTTACACAAACCCTCTCGATTTACGACGGGCACCCCACTTTAGATAGAGAAAGTAGTGAGAGAGAGAGAGAGAGAGAGAGAGAGAGAGAGAGAGAGAGCAATTCAGGCAGGCGCGAACTTTCTTCAACTCTTTCCTACATCTATGCAATGCTGACATAACCGCGAAAAAAAGGGCATTTTTGTTTCTCTCTCTTTGTATGTATATATATACATATATCGTTGTGTATATGAATGGCATCATCGACGCCTTGGGTGCAATACGCTCCGGGGTTCAAGGTCAGAAACGGAAATTTAGGCTCGTCTTCTTCTCAATCATCTGCTTCAACAACGTCCTCGGCTTCGTGTTCTTCGTCTTCGCCTAGTTCGTCATTCGATAATCGACAGGGTGTCTGTTGCAGTTGGAATCTCTGCAATTTAACTGGTAAATTTTTCGCTTTTTCCTTATCCATGGCGTTGTTTAGGTTAAAGTTGAGTTTTTGCTTCACAATTTGTTCGATCAAATGTTTGTGTTTTGGCCGAATTTGGGACTAAACGAAATCAAAATTGAGTTCAATGTGCACGAGTTTCTCCTAGGCGCAAAATTATATATGTTCTCTTGATCATTTTTTCATACGTAAAGGTATTGTATGCTAGGGATCATAAAGAAGATGTTTCTTGAAGAGTTGTACCATACACAATTAAAAGAACTAAATGTTTCTTCCTATTAATATTGGAATCTGGAACGTAATTGATATCTCTGTTCGTTACACAATATTATTGACATGTGTTGTATAGATCTTGTGATATGCATTGATGAAAGGAACAATTTTTTGGGCTTACTTTTGATTTGATAAAGGAAGAGAGTTGATGCAGGGAAGTGTGTAGAAATGTGATAAATAGGTTAGGGTTTGTTTATTTGCGCACGAATACTGAACACTAAGTTCTTCTCTAATCTGTTGAATCTGCAGAATAGCAAAAAAAAAAGACATCAACTACTGGTTGTTTCACAAAGAATATCCAAAAGTCAGAAAATAAGAGAAATCTCTCAATTCTTATTCATCCAAAAGTTATAAACTGATTTGGGACAAAGCTCTTGCATCTGAATATATAGGAAAAATACTGCAAACCCTAAATAAATAGCAAATTCGAGTTAAGCTCAAATTTAGATACTAGAGACCTAAAGAAACATGCTAAAACAAATGGTAATAAAAACGAAAATTTTTAGACAAAATTATTACCAAAACAAAAGTTCCTTAAAATATCAAAATCGCAAATTCCAAGGCCTAAACGATGGAATTCAAAAAAATCTCAACAAGGTCCATAGTTTATATGGCCAAAAACAATTTTAGGCACTTTTGAATTTAAATAAAAATCTCAAGGATTCAACCATATGACTTACATGAATTCAAACACAATATAATGCATCATTAACTTGACATACCTTATTCGTGAAGACGAATATCGAATAAGTATCGACGTTGAGTTTTGTTCTTTAGTTCTTCGTCAATTTGTTCTTTTATCAATGCAAGTAGTTCTTCGGTTGATCACAGTTACAAATCATTTTCAAGAACATTACTTGAACTTCTTCAAGTATAGAATGAACTCACTAGGTTTCATAAATGCAAAACCCTCCAAACTCACACAAGCAATGCTCTTTTGTTCTAATTGCCTTTTAAAGAATAGTGGAGAATAGTTAAGTAATGTCTTCCAATTTCCTCTCCATATATATAGCAATTAGAGTGCTTGTAACATGGGATCCTAAGGTTTCTTCATGAATGGAAAATCAAGATTTATCCTACCCCAATAGGATAGATACATGTATTCTACATTAATACATTCGTATTACTAAATACATGTATTCTACATTAGTACAGTATATTAACTTACATTAAGTATGGTTCATTTGATGGTTTTCATTCCTAATAGGATAGATATATGTATTTTACAAAATATATATTAATACATGTATATAAGCACTAATTCATGAACTTGCACTAATCATAAGATTCATCTCCACTATGAACCTTTATCAATGAACCCCT